>OZ026615.1:81888661-82488661 GCA_964020975.1 Hermodice carunculata | reverse complement strand
GTATATCATCTCACTGAGGATAGGTTTTGAGATGACGCGAGAGCACATGACATTTATACTGCAGAAGTTTTTTGCAGCATTTAGTCGGGTGCATGAAGAAGGCAGGAAGTTGTCTGAAAAGACAGAAAGTGGTGAGGAAGATAAAAGTGCAGCTCTGACTGAAGTGAACCCAGGTTAGTGTCAGCTCTTGACCGGTAGAGCTACTTATTTTAATGTTTATGCTCATTTGGAATCATAAATAGTTTTATTCAATGTTTGGGGGGTGAATTGCCATTTTCTAGAGTGAAATTCAAAAGTATTAACTCACTGTAGATCACATAACCTAAATATTGTTACAACGTTAACTAAATTGTGATGCACCTGCATCAGTGATGTAGTGTATTAACATTGTAGGCAAAATCCATTGTGTGCGAGGGATGTTTGATATGTCACACCTGACCGGGAACAACGTTGACAAATGTAAACAAACATGACACACCAATTCAGTGATGAAAGTGGGCCTAGGGCATATTTATTTTGATGATTACCTGATTGAACATAGAATAAATAAAATCTTACATCGCTGGAGAGTGAGTTACTATAATTTGTTTCTCACTCATGATCACAGTGGGGAAAATCACCTACTTACTACATCTCTTAAAGATATACATGTACTTGATAAGAAGATTCGGTCTGTTCACTTACAAACTCATATTTGCACAGCATGAGTTAATCATAATGGAACAATGCGGTGTGTTACCAGATATATAGCGTCCAACTGATTGAATACTACATCTCTTAAAGATATACATGTACATGATGTGAAGATTCAGTCTGCTTACTTTCAAACTCATATTGCACTCTGTGCAGCATGATTTGATCATAATGATAATGAAACAATGGAACAATGCAGTGTGTTACCAGACGAAACTTTTAATTTAACGAAGTAGAACTTTGTTTATGATGTTCGAAAATAAAGGAATACTGAAATAAAAAGTGCTGCCCCCTACCCAATTGTGCATCATTATGTATCTGAATATACTGCACATGTCTGATACTTTATTTTCACAACAGTAGATCCAGCAAGTGAGTCATCAGAGGACAGCATGTATTGTGAGATTAAGATGAACAGCCAAACCAATGAGTACCACATCTGTACACCAGTAAATACCAAAATGCTGACACACTGCCGGCAAGGCTCCTCAGGCTCCTTCAAGTACAGCCTGTCTCCCCAGCAGGAGGAGAAAGGTAAATGCCCTTCCCTTGATACACAGCTTGTCCCACAATAGGGTGAGAAAGGTGAATGTTCTGTGCCTACAAACAGTGTCTGTGCCCCTTGTGGGAAATTGGTGGGTAGGTGGGTGATCTGTTCCTGCTTATATATCAACCCTGCTTAAAGAGAAAGGGAAGCATCCTGTGCTTGAGAAAAATCCTGCCCCAGCCACAGGATATGGAAAGGGGAGCAGCCTGTATCTGAGGAATGGCCTGCACCTACCACAGGATGTGGAAAAGGAGTGTTCTGTATCACAGCACAGGAAGAGAAATGTGAAATCTTCATTTCAACTTTTGTTAAAAGAAAAGCTTTGAGATTAGAAGTAAAAATAACATGGGGAGAATCTGAATCTCCAGATTGCATCAATGCGTATGCAAAAACAAACCACATTAATACTTGTAAAAATAATGTTTCTTTCTATCAAATGAAAGTCTACATGTTCTGCTTTGCTAGGACCATATATATATGTTTGTGAGCATGGAAAGGCTGGGTCTTGAACCAGCAACACCTTCGGCACCAATCACCTATACATATGTATATGCATGTTTAAACCAGATATCTTTTAACCAAACTCTTTACTCTCCTTCTGTCCATGTGCTGTGTGTAGCAGTAAAATCATAATAACATATTTGCAGAAGAGCCTGTGGATGATGTGTCGACAAACCAGGACAAGATCGTGGCAGAGCTGAAGGAGGCATTCACACCAGAGCTCGCTTACATGGCATACATTCCATTCTGTAAATTAGCTGGAGGGTAAGGTGCTGCCATTGTAGCTGAAAAATCAATCTTTCATACTCTTTTTTTTTTCCCCCCTCTCATTTGACGTATCTTATAATATAATAAACAGGTAAATGCTTCAAACGTGCCTTGAGGATGGTGAATAAAAGGGTTACCCTTTTGCATGTTCATGTACATACCGCATAAATAAGTTAAAACTCTCTAATTCAATATTTATGTGAGGGGCTTAAGTTTTTTTGTGAAGGATATTTAGTCCTCCTTTGTCCAGTTAGGTCCACATGTGGTCACATAAAGCAGATGATGTGTGCATGTTGACTTGCCTTGTCATTTCAACTTCCACATGATACTACGGGCTTAAGCCTGCAGAGTCCTCGCACAAGCAAGCCTGCGATTTTGTGCCAAGAGTTTGATAGGAAATACCAACTGTCACAAATTTGTCATTCAAGTTGGCCTACCCCATAATAGTAGCAGCACATGTATTAATTGAAGCCCAGCCCCAAATTTTTGTCCAGATGGTCTTTGTTTGTGTCTGAGAGGGTTGAACAACACTTGGGCCTATGGGAATTACAGAGGCTCCAACTATTGTATCCACAGATGGTCTTTGTTAAAATCCAAATATATCCATTAAATTTGTGAAAATAATACAACCTAATGAAAAAATAAAGGTCATTTGTCACAAATATGGCTGTTTTTCACATCTACATATATTTTAATGCCTCGAACACTCGTAAGGAACTGGTTACTTCCAAAATTGTGCAAAAGAAAACTCAAAGTAACGTAGAGAATATTTGCATTAGCACTGCATGCTGCTGTTAGAATAAATATAGTATGTCTCAAATATCATGTCCAGTGCTCAGTAGAGCAAACAGTGTGTCATACATGATCATGTTGCAAAGTTGTACATGTATGATTACTTTTTCTCTTCTTTAATTATTTGGAGAAATGGGTTGACTCTATATGTTATGACTATTAAACCAAGCCTTTTTAAATATTCAATTTATAAAGGTAACACCAACAAAGTGTGACATAGAGGCATTTTCTCGTGACTGCTTGCCTTTCCTGGACTGATGTCTTCCGCTGCAAACTTCTAGCAAAACAGGACCACACTTTCACGCATTATTTTGATTCCACAGATAATATTTAGTTGTATTTTAAGGCCAAATTTGGACACCAGTAGCATCAGTCTTACATAGCAGTTCCTACCCTGTTAGTGCTTGCCACTACCATGGTCTGCAATGAAACTGAAAATGTTTGAAGCAAATCCAACATTCAAGTATGTCATTTGTGTATGTGAAAAGAATCCAAAATGGGCTTTCCAATTAGGTCAATGTTGGGCTGTCTGTGTGATTTTGTATTTTCAGTTGGCAGAACCTTGCAAAACACAGATACCCAAAACTCTTTAACTGAATGTTATCACAAAGAAACATGTCACCAGTAGGTGGCACTACAGCTATCTTCCCTTGGTATGCACTTGCAGGTGGAGACATCTGGGTGATAAACAGAACCTGCCGTATGCATTAGTTGGAAATGTCGTAACCCCTAATGGATTTTCTATATCTTTCAGAATCCATATGGAGCAGAACTTAATCAATGATGACCTCATTCGAAAATTACTGTCAGCACATGAAGAGACATTGTCCCAGCAGCAGGGAAGAGAGGAAGCCAATGGAGCATCCTCATCCTCTGACTCCAGTGATGAGGAGAATGAATCCAGTGAGCAATATGATCATAAAAACATCAGTAGACTAAGTTGATGATTCAAGCTGAAGTTCAATCTTCATTTAAAATAGATTTTCAAAGACACGTTAGCCCAGAAATATTATCACCAACTAAAATACACATGAGATAAAAGTATAAAGTTACAAAAAGAAGGAAGAACTTGATGAGGTCAGTTCTTGTTCATGTTTACTGCTCGCATTCACTAAAGGCTTACTCAGAATAAATATAAATGGCCAAAGTTACAAAATGTGGTACATGTTCTGCTGTTTTTGTGTGTGTGTGGGGGGGGGTTGTTGTTTTTTTTTAGAAATACAAGTGGAGGTTCAATTTGCCAGTGTCATGTCATTCCACACAGCAAAATAGTGTTCAACATGTTGTTTCTCTATGATTTTGCTTTCATACTTTGTGGAAGTTAGATCATGCTATCAGAACCGTCTTGACAAGTGGGCCATAGGACTGGCAGCAGGAATGGCTTTGCCAATCTGCTAAACAAATTTGTCAAATACAGTTAACTGTAGGGTTGTTCATTTTGACTGAGGCAACAGCCTTGCCTGGTGCACTGTGGGCACATTGCTTCCAAAGGGTGCCAAGGAATGCTGTTGATCTGAACCACTCTTGCCTGCTCTGCAAATATAGGCATGCTGGGACTTGCATGAAAGATCTGCTTACATGCAAGGAATGTTAATCTGTTATCCTTATGTCAATTCAAAGCATGCCAACTTAAGTTAAAGTTCACAATGAAAAAAAATAGTGAAACTTGATGATACACCTATGCATGCAACCAAAAAATGACATTGCTATACAGAACAAGTCACAGTGTGAAGGTTTTGGTTGAAAAGAAATAGAAAGAAGTGCACCAACCAAACATAGTCGTAATAGACTGGAAGTCACGTGATTCATATGCAGAATGTACTGTTCTCTTTAGTTCTCTGTCATATCAAATTTACAAAATTACTTACTGTGAATAACAAATTTTCACCTGTTCTAATTTGGGCAGTTTTTGCATTTTGAACCTTTCACTGAGATTTGAAATTCAGTATTTTTCCTATCTATAGCATGTCAACAATTTTGCTGGGTTGTTATTTTGGCAGTTTTGAACCCTCGGCAAAGTAAGAAAAAAAATAAAAACACAGTCAAATTGAATGAATTCACAGTACCAGTAAAAGTATGTATTCAGCATCAAAGGCAGCCCCAATGCTTTGTTATGTGCACAGTCACATTTGATATGTCTGAACCAAACAAACTCTTTCTGTCTAACAGTTGCACATCTTCCAGAGCCAGGAAACACCTCCTGGTTCATCAGCCTCGACCAGGAGACTGTGATAGGTAGGTATGAAATATCTCCACACATATTGTCCTTGTTGGTATATTTTGTGTATGTTTTCAAACAAAAAATAGTGCAATAAGCTGAGAAAATGAGTATCATAGTCCTAAATTTGAGGAAAATTGAAATGTCTGACCATGCATTTTAGTATTCCCATACCAAGGTGCTGTTTTGAGTTATTGCTAGTTTTAGGTGGACTTCTCTTTTCAACACAGGACAAAAGTGGTTTATTGACATATATTTCATTAATAGCAGCTATTAGATTGTCTATATATATTTATGTTGTAGAGCCAGGGAGTATTACAGTTAGCCATGGGGCAGTCAGTGGTAGTTTTGGAATGAATGTGTCTGTGAGTGGCAACAAGATAATGCTTCAGGATGAGGTGGGTAATACGGTACCCTCCACAAGTGAGGCCCCTGCCAGTCATCGACGTTCTCGCGCCAATGATCCCAACCCAATGGACTACAACAAACTCAAGAGGCACGTTAAACAATTATTTGACTCAAATTTGTTATTAAATGGCAACAGGAGGGAGAGATTTATTTTGTCTCACTGCTGTTTCTTGCATCAATTTATTTACACCTGGAAGAAGACTGACATGCTCTAATTGATACTTTCACATAGAATTTCAACAGGTTTATTAGTTAATTGTAAGCACTTTTTGTGTGTTTATTTTGTCTTCCTTTTAAGCAAGGCTTTACATTTCTTTTTATCAGTCGTCAGTCATTAATATCGGTCTCAATTTGCACAAATTTGGCAGAAAGGCAATTGGTTAGGAAATTATCTGTTTTCTGGATCATTGTGACTTCTTGGAAAGGTATACCAATCCACATGTGCATTGACATTTGCTCGAATTCAGTTACATTTTTCCTGGTACAGAGAAATAACAGACCCAGTTTTGTGTGTAAGAGCAAAATATGATCAGTATTTGCATTGTATTCCTGTGGAAAATATAGGCTGCTGCTATATGTTTAACATAGGCTGCTCTAAATATGAACTTCTGCAGAAAGTGGATTATGATTTATGTAACATGGACAGACTAGCAAAGGTTAAGCCTGAGTAGTCACACTAAAAGAAAATGTCTTGAAATGAGATAATGGCCAGAAGGATGCAAAAAATATGTCTGGCATGTAGGCTCCTGCAGGGACTTACCCAGGACCTTTGGGGGGGGGGGGGGGGGGGAGTAGGTGGAGGAGGATCAAGGTCTGGGGTTTTGGTACTGCCTGGACTGCCATCAGGGTACAAGGGCAGCGCAGTTTGTGCAAAGACACAGGTTTCTATCACACAGATGTCTTCATTAACAGTGATGTCAGGCCTGCACTATCAGGGCATCATTGTCAACCATTAACAAGAGACTAGTGTCCCCCAAACTGAGGTCACACCCACTACTGATACAGCCTCAAGCGAATAACAAGGTCCTTTTTAAGACCAACACATTTCCCCAACAGCAGTCATAGAAACACTTGTATAATAACAGAACCAAACTCTCCACACTTATCCACCTGCACCTGCCCAATCTTGAACAAGGTTGAGGGGGACCTGTCGTTTGTTCAAAGTATATTGATGGTGAATAGAGTACTGAATGCATAAATTTTGTACATGTATGAGTAATCTGAAGATTGTACATTCAATAACATTGGTGTTTTTTACAATGAGTTTTCATTTTGTTTGCAGTCCAGAGATGGACAAGAACAAACAGCGCCATCTGAAGGGGAACTGGCTGGCCTACTGGGAGCATGAGCTAGGTAAATTAATACATTTGGACTAGATGAGACATATCCAAACCTAGAGATCCTGGGAAATAGGAGATACTGTACATCTGTCCTAGCAGGGAGCAGATGCTAGGTGAAAAGAGCAGAGATCTATCAGGGAAGGTGGATCAAAGTCTTCATATGCCTCAGATCAATATTGCTCGTCTCATTTGCTGTTGAGACCATATATAGCAAGGCTGCAGGTCCTTGGTTGTGATTGAACTCCACACAGATCATGGCCGATATTATTGCCTTCATGATGAGTAATAGGCAGGAAGTAGGTAGCAAAGTGAAGACTTTGTATGATATTAACTACTGGTATGGTGTGTCACCTTCTTAGTATACAGAGAACATCAAGTTTTCATGATAAAAATTAATGTTGTTTTCGGGTTCTTAAGAGCCATGGTGTGATTTTTCTCAAAGTACACAGGTCAAGACATCAGTTCTCAGTTGGGCTTTTTAGAAGAAGACTGTAGTTTTCAATGTCAGTTCAAGATTTTTTAGTATGATTTGATTTTGTAATAAGACAGTTACATGTAGTTGTAAGCATGTTTTTAGCTATGTTTATTTGGGGCTTTATTGTTCATCCCTTTGGTAAATTGCAGGGCTCAGTGACAGAGGCAATCTCTTCAATTTCAAACAGATAAAACTTCAGACTTTCTCAGGTAAGGAATTAAAAGCGATTGACCTAAAAAGAAAATCTGTTTTAATTTTTGTTTGGTACCGGTATTTATCAGAAGAAAATAACAAATACCAACTTATGTTTTTGTTTCAATTTTGCACATACATATGGTCATCTGTTCATTATAAATAAATATATAATCTCATGTACATCGTATAGATCTGATGCAGCATGGTTATCTGTAGATTGAGTTAAGAGCACTGTTCTATCAAGTGCTCTCACCCTTTCAAGGGTATCATTAAGGATACTCTCAGGATAACCTCAATCTGTAGAACTGCAAGATTTTGATGGCGTTTGTGTTGAAATTGTCTTGAAAGTGGCAGATCTGTTTCAGCCTTAGTAGGTTACTGAAGGATCCACCTGTTTTTGTGTGTTTCTAATGGGCCAAAGTGAAGTACAGACACTATGTGTATCTGTATGTTCAGTGTATAGAGTGGTATACACTTTCCTGGTTGGGGTAAAAAAAATTATTAGAGACAGAACTCAATCAAGGCTAAACTAGAGAAGAACTGTCAGTAGATGGTCTTAATGTGGAAACAGTCTCTTTGCAGAGGTGGTCTTGATTGGAGCTACTGTATGTTTTGAGACCATCTGGGTTGCAAGCAAAAGGTGGTTTTACATTGCAGGCAGGTAGAGTAAATTAATAAAACCTAAATATGAAAGAGTGGTCATTAAAAAAGAAAGAAAAGAAAAGATGCAGGGTTTCTTATACAGGGTTATCTTTGAAGTGTGTAGCACTGCACAACTATTACTAGGAACCATACAAAAACCATGCTGCTGAAAACATGATGATGATGATGATGATGATGATGATGATGATGATGATGATGATGATGATGATGATGATGATGATGATGATGATGATGATGGAGCATCTTCAAAATGTAAAAAAAAATAAATAATAATGATAATTAAAATAGATAAATTAATAAAAGTCTTTAATTTGATGTCAGGACACACCAACAGCGTACGTTCACTGTACGTACTGGACAATGAGAACTCCTTCATCAGTGCCAGCAAGGACAAGACGGTCAAGCTCTGGTCTCTGCGCAACTTTGCTGATGGAAATGGCAGGTTTGTACTTGACAGTACAATTTTCTTAGTGATATTGTACTTTCTTATCCCAGCATGGTTTCTCTTCATACAATACTTTTGATTATTTCAGGATGTATTTTTTTTTTTAAATGAAATATGTCCAATGTTGTGTTCTAGAAAACTGAATAGTCTTTGAAGTCTTGCCAGTTTTGCTTAAAACATAGAGTAACTTTCCAGTGGATCCACACTCAAGAAGAATTTTAAAGCCTTGCCGTGTTTTCTTCATTCTTATGAAGGGAACAATCAGTTGACCTACCGCAGCAGATGTATTAAGTTTAATGTTGTAATATCACCTAAATATACCATATTGTTTCATTTATGTGCCCATTGAGCAAATCGTCACAGTATTGGACTCATGTTTAGAATCGTTATTTTGCATATTAAAACTTGAGTTTTATTTAAGTTTATAATATATACATATCTAACATTTTGCAGTCACAGAAGTAGAAGGGACAGTGAAATAAATAGCACACCATAGTTAATTGTAAATGGAGCTACAGTTAGGGAGTCCGTAAGTTTGTTATGTTTGGCACCCATATGTATATACAAAGTGAGTTGTTTGTTTACATGTATCTACAGTACAAGGTGTTTACTTGTTTGCACGCTGTAGGGTAAGCTGTCAGTGGACATACCCATACCACAAGAAGTCTGTGTTCTCAGTAGGTTTCATGGAGTCACTGCGGCTGGCCACTTCCTGTGACAGTACTGTACATGTAAGCTCAGTTTCATTTGGTTGTATTTTGAACATATGTGTAGTATTGTAGTAAAATGCATTAATATAACACAAATTGGTTTTTCACATAATGACACTGTAACAAAGTCTCTCATATTAATCCTCTGTCTGTCACATGTGTATAGCACTGACTCTATTTTACTGTCAATACATTGTTTTGTAGGTATGGGACCCCTTCATTGGTATGTGTGTACGACAGTTTGAATCGTCCAGGAACAGCCCAGTGACAGTGCTGGCACCCATGCCTCCACCCAACTGTACCCTCATTACAGCTACCACTGAGGCCACCCTCAGGTCAGTCAGACCACTATTGTACTAAGACACCCCTTGTATTTATAGTAGTGCATTGACTTAGGGGAAAAAGTCGGGTCCTGGGACCTGCAAATGAATTATGTTTAACGCTTGGCATCTGTGTCGGGTACCTGGGTACCTGGGTACCTGCAGCAAAAGCCCTGACTGAAATGATACACTGAAACATATTTTAACTTGCTTTTATTCAGGTACAGTATAATATTTCCACAATTTGACAAGTTGCCTATTCCTGAGAAAAAAATAAAGAACATTACAGTGAAAAAGGCAGAAATACACATAGATCTATAATTTGTTTATTTATGTCGCAAGTGGTCGGGTATTAAAATTTGAAATTGAGACCCAACTTTTTGGCATGGGGGGTGGTGGGGGTGAGTCCCAGGTACCCGGGTCCCGAGTCAATGCACTAATTTATAGTGTCACAAGCCATAGCACCTATACTGTCATCAATCATATTGTCCCTTATATTATACCGTTATGAATCCTAACACCTCATATGTTTCTAATCCTGAGTCATAGCACCCCTTGCATATAACTTTCATGAGTCAAAGTACCCCTTATATTTATATTGTCATGAATCATAGCAATCCTTATATTTATACTCTGATGAGCAATAGAAACATAGTTATACTTTCATGAATTATAGCACTTTCATAATTATATTTATGGTCATTAATCCCAGCACTGCTTGTGTTTATACTGTCATGAGTCCTATTACCCTTATATTTATACATGTACCATCATGAATCAGTGCCCCTTATATTTATACATGTACTGTCTTAAGTCCTAGCACCCCTAATATTTATCATGTCATGAGTCATAACACCCCTTATCTTTTTGTCTTACGATGGGTCATAGCATGTTAGCAGGATTTATGTTAAATATTTTGTCATTGTAGATTCCTGGATGTCCGTGCTCTCAGCTACATGCATGAGTTCAAATGTACCACAGGCCCTGCAGGTAAGGCCATGCAGCCGACATATGTGCATGTATATAGACACTCAGGACTTGGTCAAATTACATTTTGCATTCAGTTACTTTAAATTGAGTGGACATGTATATGCAATTAGAAATGTGTAAAATGATATGGTTCTGTGCTTGATATCTAAATTTGTATATGAATCAAGTACCTACATAAAATGTACTTGAAATTGTATCCTTCAGATTATGCAAACATTTGGGTACATTTGAATCTGAAAATAAAGAGGTTCTCTACATGAAAAAGGAGGATTTTGTGGTAACAGTCTTACAGTTTCCCATCACATATTTTGGAATTTTCAATGACAGTTTAGCTTATGTGACAAGAGGGGACATGAAGAGTGTAGAACTTGGCTAATGGATTCAGTGTATTGATGAGATGACTGTGTTGCAGGACATTTGACTTTTTTTATAAATCATACCCCTTTAAAATTTGTTTGTTTCTTGTAAGATGTATCTTCATTTTTGAGTGCAAAATCACCCACAGGAACCAATATTGGCTCTATACCACTGTATATTGTTAGAGGATATTGAAAGGTCTAGTGGATGGTAAAAATGGTTCAATTATTATCTTTATGGAAACCAGCTGAGCATCTAAAGAATGTATCCTGCATATATTGCTTATACAGACAAAATACCACATGAAGAGTTTATAGAAGTGATCAGACAGTTGCAAGTGGCGACCGAAGAGTCCACCATGTTCAGTGGATCAATATTTGTCTTGATATGCTAATGAGGACTTGTACTTTACTTGATCTCAGTCACATGACTGTTTCCATGGTTACAGGGCTGATTCGCTGTGTCACAGTCAGCCCAGATAGCCTGTGGGTTGCTGTGGGATACTCGTCTGGGGTCATCTCTGTCTTGGATGTTCGTACAGGGCTTCTGGCAGCATCATGGAAAGGTCACGAGGGAGAGATTCTGCAGGTCAGTGTGGGCTTCATATTGATCCCTTTAATATGTAAGGGCAGAGTGCTCACAGCAAAAGTATTTGATATCAAGTTTTGAAAAAGTATACTAAATGTTGACACAAATTATTAGATACAGCAGTTAGTTGCATGTATAGATCTATTTTTTATGTTTCTTCATTGGTTTCATTTTAATTTTTGTTATTTATGATTTGTTTTCTTCTTGTATTGATGAACCCTGTTATCCAGCAGTTCATATTTTGGTAATGCATTTGCAAAAAAATCAAATATGGTACAATGTAAACAAAAATAAAATAATAAAGACCATTCCTATTGGTCCGGTAGCACTATTGGTTCTATCCATGATGTGTAAACTTAAATATTGAAGATTGGTGAATGTAATTATTTTTAAGTTTGGTCAAAGGGATTAATTTGGGTTCATTTATAATCTTGGTACGGAAGTGGTAGGGAAGTTGCTGGTTCTTTGTGGGCTTCTTTATTGCAACTTGTTTTGCCAATATCCCATAAGCATAATTTTTAGATAATGAACCATTATGTTTGCCTAGAGTGCCACAGACACTGTTATGCTGCAGTTATTAGTGATATTGGCAAATTCACAGTTCATTATGAGGCATTCATATCAGCTGCAATGCTATGGCCCATGTCATTGAACAAGGAAGTGCCCCTGTATCAAACATGGCTAAATGTATGTTGCTCTTGCCATAACAGCAACTGTGGCAAAATTAACTGTTTAAAGTCATAGTCATGTTCTCCAAACATACGCTGAGCTTGTGTAAGGAGTTGTCATGTCTGGAATTAGATTTTTTCTTTTTAATTCCCACAAATGTTAGTACATGTACAGTACATGTATTAGCCCTGGTTTTCCTTCAGTGTGCCTAAGATTTGTTAAACTAGTAGGACAACACCATGGCCGAAGACGTCGGGTAAATGGAAGTCCAGATGGTTCTACTCAGAGATGCACGGTCCGCATCCACAGGACTGGTCAAAAAACTAATCAGTTAAAAAGAAATTCTCTTGTCTTGTTATCTTTTATACATGGATTTCTAGATGTTGTTCGCTCTTTTTAACTTTTCAATGTGCCTGTATAATGGTGACTGAATCACACCATTATCCAGCAACAGAGTCAGAGATTTTGATGGGAAATTAATATGCAAGTCTCATATTCAAATTCAGATTATCTTCAATTATGAAGTTGTAAGATATTCTCTGCTTGCAGATCAAGGCAGTTAACAACAAGAGTTTCATGACATCATCATTTGACCAGACTATGTCCTTGTGGAACGTGGAGGACAGCAAACTGATTTGTCATTTTAGAGGTATAGTTTTCAGTGCTGGAGTATCTTTACTACATGTAGGAATTTCTAAGTTCAAACATCCCAGCACGTGAGTATTCAGTTGTGCCAGCCATTATACTCAAAAGGAACGGTTAGAACTAAATTGTACTGTATAGTGCATATCTGCATAGCGTTAGATCATATACATCTATGTCAGCACTTTGGGTAAGAAGTTGGTTAAAAAGAGCCAATCTCAACTCAATGTCGTGTATTCACAAGACAAAAACATGTTTTATTAAACTCTTTCAGTGCCAAGTTTTGGACTGAGTCAATAGCTTTGCTTGGTGTGCATTGGGCATAATGCGCCCAATGCATGCCTAGAAAAGCTGTTGACTTGGGATATTCTCTTGAACTATAGGCATACTGGTACTTGAATGAAAGATCTTTTTATGAGGAATATGAATCTGGGATCCTAATGATAATTCAGACTAGTCTGACTTAAGTAGATCAACATTAGTTGTGATTGGCACTGAAAGAGTTAAAACTCAATTGCAAAGGGGTCAGGGGTAAAGGGGTCACTACAAAAAAAAAAAACTGTGGAAATGGTTGGCAAGTCGACTAATTCTGGTCCTCATTTCAAAGTTATACACATTTCATGAAACAGAGCATGAAAAGTTGTTATAGATTCTGGTTGTTACTCCACAGATCATTAGCATTTGAATGCTTGTACACGTATTATTAACTTAGGGAATGTCACCAAGTCTGTCATTGTAAAGCTATTGATGCAAAATCAGATTACATCATGAAGACTTTCACTGCAGTGTAATATGAAGAAGAATCTATGTATTTTTCAGGAGAGCGTGAATGGTTTGTCATATTCACTGGCCTCTTGTATGCATCATAAGTTACATGTATGTCATAGTTAGGTGTCTTTTCTGTGCATACACAGACAAAAGTAGTACAGTAGATCATAGTACACACTATGAACTTGAAACATTGCAATTGAAAGTGAGACTTCCACTGGATAAGAAACTGTGTCAGAATTTGTCTCAGTTCTTTCAAGGTACATAATACCTGGAGCACACAAACCTACAGTTAAATGTGATGATAAAACCCTTCAATTGCAATTCAGAGTATTTTGCTTTAAAACTGTCACTGTTGACACCCAAATGTATAATGTATCTGTACCATGCATGTATCACAGAGTCGGGGGTTTCAATGTTAATGGCCACACATAGAATGTATCTATGAGGAAATGGAGGATTTTGATGTTGGCATACATAGTAGTAGTAGTAGTAGTAGTTTTTTATTGACACACGTTCCAAAAGAGTACAGAACAAGCGAAAAACAAACACATTGTAACACTATAATTCAATCAGACAAAGCATAACATAACTAATATTTAAGAGAGAGGCATTCAAATCTAACAAAAATCCTGAATGAGAAGTCCAGCATTAATGCTTATCAGTCCAGTATAAGTCCATATTATTGAAAGTACACCAGAATTTTGTGAAATAATTTGAAATCGTCTTCTTCTCTGGCGTTAATAACACTCTCTGGGTATATAGACAAATGCCTTGAATATCTAGCTCGAATTTCATCCACAAGTGGGCACCACTGGATAACATGAGCTTCATCCTGCACATATCTACAGTCACACAATCTTTGGTCCCTGGGAATTCGGGACCAACGTCCTGTTTCTACCCTTAACCTGTGGGAAGACAGGCGCAGCCTAGTAAATGAGATCCTTAAATGTTCTGGGATGTGATAACTGAGATCTTTACTGTATGCAATATGGCTGCTCAGGGATGGATTCATCTCTTTATACAAAAGAAATTTAGATATCTCTGACCTGTTTATGAATACATACTGATACAATAATAGCCTATTAGGGAGTGGATAGTTCGATGTTGACTTGTTAACATCCACACTTAGAATATATCTATGAGGGAATGAAGGGTTTGGGGGTTGAAACCCACACATATAATGTATCTGTACTGGAATGGAGTGTCTTGGCTTTGATACTCCTATGTATTCTTAGATAAGGTTGTTTATGGAGGTATCCATAACTGATCTAGGCTGGGTAAGTTACCAGGTGCAAAATTTTAAAGACAGCATCAAAATAAATTTGTTGCAACAGGAAAATCAGCAACTTATCATTTTGAATGTGCTTCAGGTCCCACAGAACCAGTGCACTGCTTCAGCTTCTACAGGAATGAAATTATATCTGCCACCACAGGCAACAGGGTAGGAGTCCACACCTCCACTGACAACCAGGTAGGAGCACTGGCCAGCGGCAGAATTGTGCTTTGTGTGAATTCATACCTGGGGAAATGAGCAAAACAATGTAACATCCTTGTCATGTCCGTACATGTATGTGGTCAATATTTTCTTGTAAGCAAATAAGACCATGTGAGGGCCGCTACGGTAACAGTATGAAAACTCTGACTGTGATTTCGTCAATCACTCTGTCTCATCAGCGACTAGAAGGAAAATGATGCTAGGCCCATTAAAATCCCCATATGTAGTTATCTGTTGTTACGCTAAACATGTAATATGATTGTGTAGCACAGAAGCTTGGGCTTACTGTGACTGTGGTTGCCACAGTGAAGTTAGACTCAAAATTTTTAAATTAAGGGGTACTGCAAATGTCCAGTGATATCTAAGTATTATCTAACCCCCCCCCCCCCCCAAAAAAAAAAAAGGAGCTCAAACTGCGTGACTACACAGCAGAGAATAGATGTGCATTTTCCTTGGGAAGCACATTAAGTGCCTCACAAGCACATACATCTGGGGAAATAAACCCTGCACTTTAAAATTTAGCATAAGACTGATCAAGGTAGCTTAGTTCCCCATGATGTTGAGAATATTTTCTTATGTTGCAACATTAAATATGATGGATTACTTACATATTTATGTAAGTATAGAGTAATGGAGGTACATATACAAAACCATCACGAGTGGGTTGTACAGCCAGAACAAAATGTTGCTGCATAAGGGAAGGTACAGACCACTTGGAGTGAGTGCCTTCCACCATGGAGAATCATTAGAGTTCTAGTCGTAAACATATGTAAATGATTGTATTTATCCTGTACCTTTTAATGATCATTCACTGTTCATTGGCTTTATGATAAAAAGACACAAAAACAAGACATTTCATTGAAAAGAAGGGCAATTTAGACATGTAAAATTCTACTTGAATACATTTGAATTCAGTGTATATCAGAACATCATCACATGTATACAAAATGGCAACATCCAAAATGTTCTTGATTAAAAATTTAAGCTCATGTTTTCAAATGACAATCAGCAAATTTAAATTGTACTTCTATTTCACATTTCAGAAGGAAAAGTAAAGATAGCTGTGTTTATTTTGTTTTCACAATGATTTTCATGAGCAAAGTGTAAGTGATCTGCCCCCTTTCCATCCTTTTACCTGGAACAGATCAGTGAGAATTTGTGACATTATTTGAGTGTTAAATAGCAGACAAAATCTTATGGTCAGATCTATGCTTTATGTACATCTAATAGGCATTATCGTGGGATGACATTACTTTTAACAAGCATCTTTTGGCTGATAGATGATCAAAGTAGATGACTTGTCTACACCTGCCATATATTATTTCATACTGTATCAAATTTTAACATGAACAAAACCAATTTTTAAGCCTGTATACTGTCCTTAGGTTTTTGTCAATCTGTCATGCTTGATTTTTCATTGCAGGCCTCATTCTCAAGCACTAAGCTGCGATCGGACACATTCCGTGGGGTGTTGACCACAATGGCTGTCCTGCCACTCAACAGGCTGCTGCTGCTGGGAGCAGACAATGGGTTGATCAAACTTCTGTGCTGAACACAGCATGCAGTGCCTCACCACCACACCTGGAGCAGTCCAGATGTCGGTGTCTTCAAAGGACTCTGTCAATGACTTCAAGAGACTCTTAATAGTGAAAACAGCATGGTATACAGGAAGCTCTGTCCAGTCAAGACTCCAGTTTCTGTCAAGAAGGGTCTGAAATAAGTATCTATCAGTAAGCCTTTGAAATAAGGGTGTCAGTATCTGTCCATAAGCCTCTTAAATGAGGGTATCAGTGTCTGTCAATAAGACCCTTAAGTCAGAGCTAAATGAAGGGACTAAATGTATTGAGGCTTGCATGTAAGTAAGTAAATTGTTTTAGACAGATGAACCTGACAGTGCTATCCTGCAGATGCGGAGCTGAATGGCATGGCGGCTTAGCTGCTTTAGCTGAATGGTGCACTATATAAGCTGCATAGCTAAATGGTGCAGTTGTCAGGCTGCAGAGCCTAATGGCTCAGCCTTTGACCCACTTAGCTGAATGGTGTGGTCATTCAGGTGCTTTACAGAAATGGTGCAATCATTGAGCTGCATTGCTTAATACAGCTGGCTCAGTTGTTTCTGAGCTGAATACTGCTACTAGAACTAATGAAGATGGCACATGGGTCAAGATCCCCTGCATGCTTGTCAAGACTGACAAATCAAGGTGTTCAACACCAACGATTTTAACTTGTTATCTGTGCAGCAGTAGAAGATACTAATTATGAACCAAAATCTGAAAGATTGGTTTTATAATCCTTGTAAAAAAATCAAATGTAACATTTTATCTAAAAGCAGACCACAGCCATGACTGATTTCCTGTAATTTGAGTGTAGTGTTAGGGGAGGGAGGGTCTCAACTCGTAAAGCAGGGAACCACTGGAATTATATCACAGAAATTTCAATTACAATGCAGTCACATGTGTGTATATATGAATTATTTATTCATGTGTAAGACAAATAATGGTCATTTTGTAGCTCCAAGATCTAGCACAGTCAAGACAACTACCAGTAAACCAGAATGTTTGGCAGAGTTGTAGATAATACATTATTGGTAATGTGCATTTATGAGTAAGTGCATGAGATGACTCTGATGTTATAGTATTGGTAATGTGCATTTATATGTGAGTGCACATGATGACTGTCAGATATTTTATTATTGGTAATGTGCATTTATATGTGAGTGCACATGATGACTGTCAGATATTTTATTATCGGTAATGTGCATTTATATGTGAGTGCACATGATGACTGTCAGCCTGACTGATATAAGCTACAGGAGTATGTGTAGTTTCATAGATTTGTGTATGACATGCAGTTTATCAAAGATTAGTGCATGTTGATCTTGCTGTACATGTACCATCAGGATAGTTTTAGAGTCTGAAAAATATGTGCTAAAAATGGTTATCAGCTAAGATGTATACATGGAAATTATTTTATTTACATTTTAAACAAAAGACATTTGCTTGCACATTAGACATGTATTTGTGATGAAACTAAAATTGTAAATAACATTCCACATTTAAGTTAAATTATATATTGTTGGAATTTAAAAAATTCTATCTTCTGAGGAATGTAAGTTTAATAGATCTATGCCATGACAGTGCAAGTCACACGCAAGTTCCCTATATGCTAGCACCTTATACATATATACTGTTCAAAATATTTATATGCCAATGAACTCTTCCTTGGAAACCTATGCCTCACTCAATTCTTGCAAGTCACCTTGCACCTGGTGATTAGGATTAGTGCTTTGACGAATCGTATACCTGTCTTTAAAGACCATGCCTAAGGATGACATAATTATGGTCTTTCAAAACAGATGGACATTGATAGGAGGCATAAATAAGATGAAAAGCGCCAAGTATAGTATTGCGAAAAGGTGGTCTTTCAAGACTGCTGGTATTTCGTCGGACGGACCATTCTACATGTAAACAGTGTCATGGTCCCTCAACACAGGCACTCTGAACAAGAATGTTGTCTTACTTTCAGCATTTCCTCATACATTGTCAAGACTGTATGGTCATTCTGGGCCATGTTACAAGGCAACACATACATGTACTTCAAATACCATTGTAGAGGGAACTTGTGTGTTAGGTTTTTCTGTGTAAGTATTGTTAGAAAAAAAATTAATATAATACATGAAGTGGCATATCCAATGAGCTCAAAAAGCAGCACAAATAAACTTTAATAAAGAGCAATAAAGTTGAAAAAAAACATGAACCAAAGTCATAGATAATGAAATGAAAACTATGATTGCTGTTTATTTGTGCATATACACAGAAGTATATTTTTATTTGTGATGCAAAAGTTGAGATACCTTGTATTGTCCGCCAAAAAATGGTGTAGAGAGATCAATAGTGAATGATGGGTAAATTATGTCCATAAATTTAGGGTGTGTACAGAAATAGAATCTGTATTGTGTTGTTTTGACTTAGCATGGTACACATGGTAAAGAAGACCAGTGTGAGGAATGTGTATAGATATAGACAATCGTGTATTGCACCATCTTGTCAACACTGCAGCATGCAAAGACATGTTAACTTTCTCTTGCCAAACAGGAAATTTTCATTTGTCATGAAGAATAAACCTATTTTACAAGCTGTTGCAAATCATGCCCTTCCAAAATATGACACAGTTATTGAAAGTTGTGATGTGGTTCTCTGCAGAGCTGGAACATCAAGATAAAACAGGGATTTCTCATAACATGAGGGGAGGGACTTTTGTGATTTATTTTGTGTGCATATATTTCCATCACTGAATGAAGACACAAGGGGTGGGGGGTGGGGGTGGGGGGCTGGGGTCAAAGAGTGTGGATGTTTGACAAAAAAGCATTTACATTCTTGGCAAAGTATTTCCAGTCTTGTCAAATGACGAAAATTCAACAAATGTTATGTCTGTGTGTGTGTGTTACCAGCAGCAGTCTTTGTTCAAGCCCTCTGAGGTGGAGTTGAACTGCCAGTTTTTCATCAGGGAAACATGCAATAAACGTGGTAAAGCTTGGGGGGACCACGGTTGCTTGCTGGATGGATCATTAGTTTAATGCAAACACATTCTGCTCTATATTTGTTTTATTTACATTTATTCCTGTGCCTCCCTATTGGGTGCATGCAAATTGAATTTGTTACCAAATTTGCTACATGTACCAAATTGCGATGACAACTGCAGGTCATGCCCTTTCAAGTTCAGTGTTGTGCATCACACTGTGGAACAACTGGATGTTGTGAGTACTGATACTGTCATGGTTTCATTTTTGTCTACCTCTACTGACTTCTCAGTCAACAGAGCTTATAGAATCTGTTTGTGTGCATCATATGTCTGTGTGTGTGTGTGTCCATTAATTTTTTATGCTTTTTATTTCTCAAAAATTATTGTATGAAATGTTTTGATTTTACACATGGATGTTCCCTAGGTGATCGTGTACCAAACAGATTTTATGGAATATTTTGATTTTATACACAAATGTTCTGCAAGTGGGCTTCTGTCAGCTTTGTGAAGGAGATGATGAAGCAATAATATTTTTATTTATGATTCTTTCTTGATTATTGTTTTTTTTTTTTTTTTTCCTGGTTTCTTCTTAAATCGAAATTTCTTCTCAGGAACTACTTGGTCAGTTGCTCTGATACCACATACAGGGTCACTTGGGGTCACATACTTCATATTTTGGCCACCAGGTGGCACTGCAGTCCCCTTTTTTTTTTTTATAATGAAGTTTTGCATGTATGATGCTATTTTCAACTTCTACTCCATAGCATTCATACTAAATAGAATTGCATGGAACTTTATCAGAGTATAGTCTGACTAAAGATGATGCAGGCTGCAAAAATGATGGGATTATGTAAAGTTTTGACAGAATTATCGGATATCAAACTTCGGAACCATCTTTCTGTTAGTGCCTCTAGTGTACAGGTGTATAGCATTAGTGTAGTGCATGTATCGCAATATTAACAAAACTGTTGTACAGAATACTTTGCTTTTACACATAGATGTTGGCCAGGTGGACCTTCACCAAAATTCTGAAGGAGATGAAGTTGCAAAAATCTGTGGCTTATATCTAATTTATAATGGTGGAACCTAGGCCCATGGTTACTGTTAAACTCAAATAGGAAAGTACGCATGGGGTTTCTTTTGGGGTTGTTGATTTTGGCTTTGAGTGACCTTGAAAGGTCAAACAAACATATTGGCTTATAGCTTGGTAATATTAAATCCTTGGTCACATGTTGGTAAACACTGATATAGTACATGTGGCAGAGCAGTAAAGTCTGCACTTACAAAACCAGCAGGTTCCAGTCAGCAGAGGACAGGATCATCATGATCCTCTGGGGTTTTTTTGTTCGTGTTTGTTTTGTTTTTGTTTTTGTTTTTGTTTTTGTTTTTGTTTTTGTTTTTGTTTTTGTTTTATCAAGGAAAAATGTTAAATTTTATTCTTAGTGCAATAAAAGAGGGGCACTATAAATAAAACTTATGGAATTTCATTTGGATATGGGTTACGAGGATGTGGCATTCTGATGTTGACAGGTTTTTTTTCCCATGAAGTTGGTCGTTCTATAGAAATGCCATATGTAGTATATGACTTGCAAATGTAGAACTTAAAAACAAACACTGTCTCCACAGTCTTTGGAGTGCAATATAAGGTTGCTGCAGGAAGTCATACATCCAACATTTTCCTAAAAAATTTAAGTGGTTTGTTTGAAAAAAAAAGAGAAGTGTTGACAGTGCAGTGTTAAGCTGATTGTGTTATTTCATTGGCTGCCATTGGCACCATGGTGTTCAGTATTGTGACTTACTTTATGATACCCAGTTGAGTAACCCTAGGCTTTGATTGTGGCTTCTTATGTTCTTTGGGAAGTGCATAGTATGGCTGGCCATGTGGTAGGTGGAGAACAAACTGCCATCATCACTGACCATAATGCTTTTCTTTGTTTGTTTGTTTCTTTTTTTTTTTCTTTTTTTTGGGGGGGGGGTGTGATTGTAAAAGAAAATTGAGATTTGAACTGCTCCTAAAAACTGTCAGTGCTATATAGTGAGATTAAATCATGAAGAAATGAATGTTGTTGGAAACCAGTGGGACTTCTAGTAGTGTGGGTTTCATACCAGAACTGTTGAGTCCTCTAGATTTATTTCATGTGAAAGGAATGGTCTCTGGTAACTGATACCAATGAAATTACAGAATAATGCCTAAACCATGTTTGTGCAATGTTAAAAATATACATGCTATATACCCCTATTTCAGAACCCCTTTCGTGTTCTGAAAACATAATCATGACAAATGTCCAACATGTTGGAAGCAGCATTATTGTCATGTTTCAAGTAATGATTCATTCTGCATTAAGTTTCTGCATACCCAGAGTGCTGAATGGAAAGATTACCAGCCTATCAAATTTGCAACATTTTAATGGATTTTATATTTCAGCCTGTGCAAGTGAAACAACTGGTTAGATATGACCATTTTCCCAATTTTTAGAAAAGGAAAGTTTTTGAAATGGTGGGTCTTTGTCGTTTTGAATCTGCATATTATGTATTTGATCTCACCAAGCAAGTGTCTGGTACAGTCATGCATCATGTACTCAAGTTGAGTTAAAGTGTGGTAGTTGTTTAACTAAGTTCAAGTCAAGTACATATGTGTGTTGACAGTAAGACCTCGAAGCATGTGTGAGATAGAATTCAAGGAGTATAAAGAGATTAATTACACAGAATAGTGGCATATAGCAATGTATGTAGAGTGCTTCCATGTAAATACCCCTTTTCTGAAGACAGTAGATCTACTTTGCGCTGCCACCTTTGTAAACACTCCTTTATAAAAAAATTCTACGTGGTACTGCCACCCCTGTAAACACCCCTTTCTGGATAATGCTACTTAGCACTGCCAACCCTGTAAACTCCTGTTTTTCAATAAATCTTCCTGGCACTGCCACCCTTGTAAACACCCTGTTCTGGGTAAAGCTACTTACAACTCCCACCCCTGTAAAAATCCTTTTCTGAACAAATCTATCTAAGAACTCCCACCCCAATGAACTCGCCTTTCCGCTTTGTTTTAGTTGCACCAATAATGTGCATAGTGAAAGACACATTTTCTGGTATTAATGCAGCCACAGTATCACAAATGTAGATTGCTAATGGCTTTCCTTGGGCAACTGGGTTAATGATGTGATGTTTTATGTTACATATAGAGGAGATAATATATTTTAGGTGTCTCAGTACAGTGTTTGTTCACAATGGAGATGAAAGTATTAATATAGCTTCATTGGAAGTGAAAGATGCAAGACATGGTCTCAAAATGTACAAAAAGATGTGTATATATATATTTCATTGTTTACATCAAAATATATAAAATCATTAAAGTCATATACAACAATGTAATAAATACATAAAAATCCCTTCGAGCCTCTTGTTTTTCATTTTTGGCTCTGTTGACCATAGGTTGCAGAGCTTATATGCAGTCACTTATGTCTGTCAGTCCATCTGTAAACTTTTGCTTGTTAGCATAATACAGTTCACTGTTTTCAAGGTATCCCTATTAAACTTTCATGACTTATTAAGTGTATGAAAATCTAGATTGAGTTTGATATTGGGGCCACCACCTGTGGTACATGTATATGTAATATTTAGGCCTAAATGTGAAAATAGTAGGAGTTTTTCAGAAATCCTCACAAAACTTGGTAGGGATGTCTATCAGGCAAAAAGACACAAATATGCAAAAATTTGGTTGTGCAACCTACTGTAGTATGAAAGATGCGGACCAAAAGGTGTTGAAAACACATTAAGTTCAATGTATCCGGAAAGGATAAGTCTAATAATACTAAATGTACCACAAATCTGTATTGTATGTAGAAGTTTTATGTTGCCTTATATGGATAGCCTTGACATACTTTCTCAAGGTCACAGAGAATGCATTTTAGGAATTTGTCTTTTGTTACAGTCATTACATCTGAACTTGTGCACATGTATCAATATACCATGACAGAAGTCTGTATGATGTGGCATAATGGTGGTGCCACTTGTGGTATTATGTGGAACTAGCATCATTGGTGTTAGAAGTACATTTAATTCATTTTTTTTATGATAAATTGAGATGAAACTTATGAATTTACGCCAATAATCAGCTGTGATAATTTTGGTGGCCTTGACCTCTATTTCAAGGTCTTTAAGGATGTAGTACAGGACACTAACTGCTACATTTTGAGAAATGAGGTTGATTCTACCAAATGTACCACAAGTATGTATCATATATAAAAGTCCAACATTGCATATGGGTGACCTTGATCTATTTCCTCGTGGTCATAGAAGGAATGCAGATCAGGAAACAGTTTTAGTGTAATGCCCATGACTTACTGAATTAAGACAGAACTGCAAAACTTGCACCAAATATGCATCAGCCCAATGAAGAAACTTTGTAATATGTTGTGTCACTTTGACCTGTTTTTCAAGGTCATTAAACACTTTAAAAGACACTGAATTCAGCATGTTGATACAGAAGAATGACCTGCAGATTATATGTCTGCAGAGCATTAGGCTGATGGGCCTCTTGTTTTCATTTTAATTCAGAGTGCTTAATTGTACCATGCTCACACACACTACATGGATGTTTGTGGTTGGAGTGACAGATGACTGTGTAAAGTTACAAGACAGCAAGTAGAATGATGGCTAAAGATGGATGGATACAACTAATAGAAGATGATGGATACAACTGATGGAAGATAAATGTATGTGACTGATAAGATGAGTGGATATAAATGAAAGAAAATAAATGGATATTATACCAAGAAATACAGAAGTGTGGATAGATAGAAGTGAGAAGCACAGAAATGTATCGCAGAATCAGATGAACAACAATGTTGACATGACAATCATAAGAATGATCCAAAGGAAAAATAAGATAGTTTGAATAGAAGAAGAACTGTGAAAAATGGTTAGAATCGTATCTTCAGATATAAGTAAGGCATTTCACAAAGTTTGGCGTCATGGTGGCCTCCACAAATTAGAGAAAACATGGAATATCCGGTAAATTACTTGACTGGTTTTCAAACTGCCTAGACAGCCGCTATCAGCATGTCCTTATTCAAGGCAAATTCTCTAGCTGGGGTAAAATTAAGGCTGGTGTCCCACAAGGTTCTGTTGTGGGACCACTCTCATTTTTAATACGTATATAAATGACATTGTGGACATCAGTTATCAATATAATATGAACATATATTGTAGCCAACAGGGTTTGCAAAGTGGTGGAAAACAGCTATTTTTGACAGACACTGATCAATTCATGTAAGCAAAGCTCAGTTGACTGATGAGTCAGTGAAGCGAAAAATTAACAAATTGAAAGCAGACTTGATTTGTCCCTCATACTTTGGACTGGTATCACAATGCACTGACATGATGTTATGTTTATGAATGTTGTTGCGATAGTGATTAGTTTCATGAGAGAAAATGTGTTATATGTATCAAAACTTTTAGTACAAATGCCTGTACTGTCGTCTCCAATGCATTCAGTTTTGAAATGATACAGTGCAAAAAGTCTCTCTCTCTCTCTCTCTCTCTCTCTCTCTCTCTCTCTCTCTCTCTCTCTCTCTCTCTCTCTCTCTCTCTCTCTCTCTCTCTCTCTCTCTCTCTCTCTCTCTCTCTCTCTCTCTCTCTCTCTCTCTCTCTCTCTCTCTCTCTCTCTCTCTCTCTCTCTCTCTCATATTCATGCCTATCTTTAGCTTGCCCCAACGGCTGTGCTTCAAGGAAAACGCGCCAAGAGCACTGCACTGAGGACACGCAACTGGCTCTTAATCAGCCACGTAAATCACACACACGTGTGTGTGAGTTTGCGTGAGAACATCTCAATTCGTTTCCAAATTTTGTATGGCACTTTGAAGAGGGACAGCAGTCACCAGAGAGGCTTTATTACCTGTTACTAATAACACACACCGCAGTAAATAGGTTTTGATCACATTGGTCATAAATTCATTAAACCTGCCGCGGACCTTCTAGCACCATCGTTTACAACTATAGTAAACCATGGTGTTCAAACCTCCTCCTTTCCACAGGATATGAAATTTGCTGAAGTGAACCCTCAGTATAAAAAGGGAGACAATCTATCAAAAATAAATTTTAGGCCTGTAAATATACTCCCTTGTCTGTCAAAAGTGATGGAAAGAATTGTATGTGATCAACTTGTTCCATATTTTGATTCCATCTTCTCGAAATACCTCTCTGCCTTTAGGAAAGGATACAGCTGCCAATCTGTTTTAATACGCCTCATTGAAGACTGGCGCTCAGCCCTTGACCAGCGAAAATATGTAGGTGCTGTACTAATGGACCTTTCAAAGGCATTCGATGCCTTGCCCCATGGCCTGCTACTGGCCAAGTGCAGAGCTTATGGACTAAGTGAGCAAGCTGTTGCCTTCCTCCAGAGTTATCTCTCTAACCGGAAACAGAGAGTAAAGATTGGCTCAGTCCGAAGTAACTGGATGTCTGTTATAAGAGGAGTACCACAAGGATCAATACTCGGGCCCCTATTATTTAATGTGTTCCTAAACGATTTATTCCATATTGTGAAGTATTGCAAATTATATAATTTTGCAGATGATAATACTGTAAGCGATGTAGCCAGCGACAAAGAAACTTCATCTGCAAAGCTGAGAAACGGCTCAATATTATCAATGAACTGGTTTAGCTCAAACAAAATGACGGCCAATCCAGAAAAGTTTAAAGGAATTATCATCTCCCCGACTTTAGAAGACTGTTCCAACACTTATTTAGAATTACCTGGTGTGCAAATAAAATGCGACCAAAATGTGAAATTACTTGGTGTGCTTTTAGATGACAATCTTTCTTTTAGCTCCCATATATCCAACGTGTGTGAGAAGGCTGCAAGACAAATAAATGCATATAGCAGAATATCACACCTTTTAGACTTTCAAACCAGGAAACAGGTTTTTTACGCTTTTATCAAATCAAATTTTACATACTGTCCACTAGTATGGTGCTTGTGCTCAGAGACAGACTACAAGAGGCTTGAAAAACTTCAACTGAGAGCACTGAGATATTTGTATAGAGACTTCCAGTCTCCATACGAGGATCTATTGAAGAGAGATGGTATCCCATCTCTCAGTCTGTGCCATCTCCGCGCATTGGCTATTGAGGTTTTTAAGGTCATCCATAACATGCCACCAGAGTATCTTACTGACCTGTTCAATATAAAAAGCTCAGTAGCCCATGTGAGAGGCGGTGTGACTCTCTCCCTTCCAACTTTTAATCGAATTCGTTTTGGAAAGAGATCACTTCGTAACAAAGGTGCTTATGTATGGAACCATTTGCCACACGGAATTAGAAACACCGTGTCTCTAAATGAATTCAAGTCAGTACTCAAGATGTGGAATGGAATAGATTGTAGGTGCGTAATGTGTCGAAGTTAAATTCAGACCCTTTGTTACTGTAGACCCGGGGCTGCGTCAAGCCACCCTTGGCTACAGGCTCTGGTATCCTCTTCACACATCTCTCATATTTTGCTGGTGTTTATTTAAAGTTATCAGTTTACTGAAGGTAAAAATATTTCTGTAATAATTTAATCAATATTATTTTTAGTGCTTCATAAGGATATAATCTCAACCTCCAGGTTATATTCATTATTTTAGCTATCTCGATGTTACATGACTGTGTAGTTATATTTATATATGTGACGGCAAGGAGCCATGGCTCATGTTTTATGCTTGTTGTAAACCCGTCTTGAAATAAACTTACTTACTTACTTAGTAAGTTCATGCGCACTATAATTATAGCGTTGACCCATAGGCTTTGCCATAGGCATAGTAGCCCCATGGTTGACCAGATACCAAAAAGATGCCTTTGAAATGTACTTTTTCTACAACAAACGATATTTACTGTTTCGCCTGAACCTTTTTTTCTCTGTTTTCCCTTTAAAAAATCGCGTTTTTTTTTCCTCGCATGTATACGCAGGGGCGGATCCAGACATTCTAGAAGTGTGGGGGGGGGGGGGGTCAGGGGGACCTCCCCGGGAAATTTTGAAAAATAGATACTATCAGACGTGTTTTTCTGGCATCTGAGACTCCAGTTTCACATGGACAATTTGATATCTGTGACACACAAAATTCACTAAACTAGGCTTTCCCGTTATAGCCTTCATATTTCCTTTCAGGGTATGGCATACAAAGTCCTAAACTTTTTACAGGATGGCAGGGCCGGTGCTTCAAAATTTCTACTGGTCCTGGCCTGTCCCCAATCATTCCGGTAAGCACATTTAGTGTGACTGCAACAACATAACGACTGCAGTTATTTCGTTCAAGTTTGTTCATCACACTTTTTTTGTGTTCACAACATTCAAATCTTTACTGTGTAAGTCTACATTTTGGGGACCTCTGTTTCTTAAACTTGAGATGCCAGTGGATACAAATATCATCTAGAAGACTGAAAAATGTTTATTGCATCCCTATGATTCCTTGTACTGCCTGTATCATTAAATTATGCATTGAAAGCCAAACCACATAGAGACAATAGAACCATGGAGATAGTAGCTCCATGATAGAACCAAACTAGAAAGGAACTACAAAGAGTTAATGATTTACCAGTATTGTACATACTCCCAGTCAGATTTCTGAAAATCAAAATTCGAGTTCATAAGTAACTAATGTTATCGAGATACAAATGTGTACATCTACGTTTTTGTTGCTTTTTAAATTTTGGTGTGAATTGATGAAAGTATACCGTGTTGAAGTTCAATAGTCTTGCTCTATCAATTGGTGCTCATGCACATCAAGGAGATATTGTGCTAATTTAATAAATATGCCAACATAAGAGAACTATATATAAGAGGACACCTATTTTAAATTGATAAGTTTCTCTGTAAAATCCAGTCCAAAGTTCTAAAAATGATGTTCTTTTGTTCCAAACACCATGAACTTATAAAGTGTCCTCCAAATTGTCCCTATCAAGCCCATATCGGGATTCAAGTCTTCAATTGTGAAAACTAATGTTTTTGATATGCAAATTACCAAATTTTAACTTTGCAGTCTCGTCATTTTACACATGATACAGCTAAGAATAAATTCAGAGACACTGTTAAGTTTCATAGTATTTTGAAGACATGGATGTTGTTTTCCCTGTTTTTCCATAGGGTGCTATTCTTAAATACACAAAATAAAAAAAGAAAACCAATTCAAAGCACTTGCCTATGTTTCACTATTCTTAACAATTAGCACAATAATTCTTTGACATGTGCCCCAACTGATAGGTTAAGACCAGACAATTCCAAAAGTTACACTTTCTTAAACTATAAAGCAAAGATTAAGAGAAAGACAGCTCTGGAGTTGTACCAAACGAAACTACACGGATACTTATCAGGACAGTTAAGAGGTGAAATGACTGGCCCTGTGACTGAATTAGCGATCTGACAAATCTGTCGCTGGTTTCAAAATAAAATAGACAAAAGTCATAACCATAATGGCAACATCAGTAGTATGAGATACAATATTGCGCAGACCAAGCCTTTGACACCAAAAACACAGAGAATGTATATTGAAACTTAACGATTATGTATGAAAGTATATGAACAGTTTAAAGATCATAGATGTTTAGATATACCTCCAGACAGTAAATTTAATTTGAAAGCGGCAGTAATAGGCCAAGCTGTTTGATTTTAATCTTCCAGTGTTTTATTTTCACTTTCTCTGTAATTTATTTATTTATTTATTTATTTATTTATTTATTTATTTATTTATTTATTTATTTATTTATTTATTAGTATTACTGTTCGATCGACCCCCCCCCCCCGATCCGTCGGTGTAAATTAATAGGCCTACATTCTTAATACATATTCAACACATTATAACAAGTTTTAAAGAAAATGAAACCAAATTGACAAGACAATACTCAATTATCAATTTTAGTATGTCGTTTTCAATCAACTTTCACTTTGGACAATTAAAATTGCAGAATGATTTTTGTCAGTCTGGTCTAACGAGAAAACTATCTTAAGTGTGGAAAAACCTGGCTTGAGACTTTGTATGCATTTCATGCATTGCAGCATAAGGCCTTCTGAGTCCGCTTCTGACAAAAGCCCTCGACCTTGTTCCACATAAAAAGCAATGCTGTGAGACTAAAATTTATTGTGAAAATGTGAAGGACAGTTTCCTGCATATCACATTTTTGGTGTTTCACAATTTGTTAAAAATCAGCGTTCAAAAATGCAAAATTGACCAAAATTACAGCAAACATGAAAAGTATACATTCTCCATTTATTCACATCTAATATTCACTAAATTTACCGTTTGATAAAGTGACCAAAAAGACCAAAATTGTTTGTGACGTGGAAGATTAATATTTGATTAAATATATGCTATCAAACACAGACCATTAATGGAGGCATTTTTTTCTCTCAATATCAGATTCTTGCGTGCGTCATAAACCACAAAGTTTGCATGGCGAAAGTAGGCCTACCTGACAGTGAAGTTTTACATGTCATTCAGAATACCTGAGATGTTGAAAGTTGTGCAATTCATGGTTTTTAAATTGTTAATTCCTTGTTGCTTTCCAAGTATTTCACATACAGACAAAGATGTAGGTGCTATGAGTAGGCCCCTAAGCTTTTTGGACCTGTGCATCGAATTACAATGACTGAAAATTGTAGAATATAAATTTATGCTAATACACAAAATAATGAATCATGGTGAACATCTTCAAAACTATATAAACACGCATGTGCTATCACAGCTTCAGCTTATGTTTGTGCTTTGTAAGGGGCCAGAATTTCGCAAAATTTTGCGACAGTCTATTTATATTTTTGTCAAGTACTTTTCTTTTTAAAGAAAGACAAGTTTAGGAGAATCTTTACGAGAATGGATTATCGGATTGTCGCCGAAATTCTGGCCCTGTTTGTGCGTATCCGATTCAAACTGACAGATTTAGATTTACATAAATTTCGACCAGTGCACAAAATCGAAGTGTTGAATAATAATAAACATCTTTAAAACTATTATAGATAGAGGTGTCATTCCAATTTGAATTTAATTGATTGTGCTGAAGGCACATCCAATGAACAAGGACTGAAAACTGTCAGATACAGATTTACGCAAATTTTGGAAAATACACGGTGTGTGATATAATGAAAGATATCTCAAAAACTATTATAGATATAGGTGCTGTTCAAACTCCAGTTTGTATGTTAGTTGTATATGGGCGTATCAAATGAACATCGATTGAAAACAAATTTTAAATTCATGCAAATTTTGGCCAATCGCACAATTAAAGCGTTGAATACTGACGCACCCGGAGCACAAACATAAATTGTAGTTGGAGTCGCACCGCTATCTATTATAGTTTTGAAAATATTTGTCGTTATACAATTTTGTGTATTGGCCAATATTTGCGTAAATTTAAATTAAATCTGTCAGTTTGCTGTCACTGTTCACTGGATGCACCCAAAGCACAAATATATAAATTGAAGTTGGAATGGCACTTCTGTACACAATAGTTTTGAAGACATCCAACTTTAAAAACTTTTTAGCATAATTTTAAATTTTACAACTTCTGTCCCATTGGATGCGCAAACAGCAACCTTTGAACTGAACTGAACAGAAGTTGGAATGACACTTCTATCTATAATATTTTTGAAGATCAAGTTCAACTTTAAAATTTTGAAGCAAAAAGTTAATGCTACAACGGTTATAATGAGTCCAAAAGATGCACAGTCTGAAAAAAAGAAAAGAAAGAAAAAAAAAAAAAAACAACCCCCCAAAACCTTCAGTAGAACCAACGTGTGTCAATTATAACATTCCCTCATATGATAGCCTATGACTGTCGCGATGTTGGCATCCAAGCGGTTATTTATCCGAATCTGAGCATCTTGGTCCTTTCATGGAGGTTATACCTCCAAATTCCAATGCCCATGCCATGGTATTGGTACTGAGCACTGGCACTGTCGCTCAGCATTCTGTATGTTATGGGCTGTAATTTCAGACGCCGTTAAATTATTTTTAAACATCATTATGCCTTCATGAGACATAGGCCTACATTTTCGCATGCAATTGTCACAAAAAATGAGCGTGGCAGAAAGTGCAAGCGGGAATTCACAATATTCTCCTAATACCAAATAAGGCAACTTCTGTGTGATGAACGACTCATCATGTGATCATCAAGGCATGTGGTTGCTGCAGCTGCATCACTCAGCGCGGCAATCCAGGTAAGAGGGAAATAGTTCGTAATGTGAGTTACGTTGGTCGAATTCGTAATTGCAGCGGAGCCATTGATTTGTCTCGTGGAAGCAGAAATAAACTGTGCATAATACAAATTTGAGACATGTGTTATATTTGATGCAAATGTCAGTTCGGAAATTATGAGCCGACTTTTGAACGATCGATGCGTTTGATTGGCAGTTTCTTGGTTCAATATTGGGAAGGAGCAAATCAGGATGTCTGTTAAAACAAAACGTCAGATGCGCGAAGGAATATTTTGAGTGTCTTCACGTGAATAGTTCCGGTTCACTTTCCTTGCTAAGAAAAACCGGACTGAGGTGCTGAAAAGTGAAAGGTGACACGGTTACTATCTAAAATTTTATAAAATGGTAAGTGTGAGTATGTGTGATTATGCGTTAGACATTTATTTGAAATAAGCGAGTTTTATTGCCAGATATACATGCACGAAAGCTGAGATATGTTGGTACGGGAAGACAGCAGGTGATGCTGCGGTCGGGTTTTTATGATGCAGATAAGCACGTCGGTCGCCGTGGTTGGGTGAACCAGTGTTTGAACGGCACACGCGGACTTCCGTGTTTTGACTTTTGTCTCTTGCGTGGGTATGCATGCCAACCAAGCATGACCTTCCCATCCCTGGTGGAGCGTGCCCTCGAACATCAGGTCAAAGAAACTGCCAGATAATCAAAAACCATGTTAATACAAAAAAAAAAAAAAAAATATAGCCACAAGACACAGGCGTGAAAAGACCGAAGTTCAAGTCGCACCACTCGAAAAGCCTGCTCGAATGCTGGCTTCTCTTCCTGCTGGTGCAGTGGAACGTACATTCACCCTCCTCCTTTTCTCCTTCAATGCCCAGTGTCACACAAAATGTCGCAGAAGATAGACAGGTTTTATGAAGTTTGACAGACAGAGATAAGCATATTATATGCTGATAGGATACTATTATGTTCATGCTATACAGCCCTGTGTCTGTAGGCTCATTCACTGTAGCTTAATTTTAACGAGGTCCGGCAAACTTAACATGGCACAAGGCCCTTGTGCCATGTTAAGTTTGCCGGACCTCGTCAAGTTGACAAGGGCATTTTGTGGGTGTATTTACAGCGACAAAGGGAAAACCGCGTCGCAGTTGTGTTAGAAGGACACCCACATGTAAATCTACTGAATGAATAATACAGAATGAAGGGCACCTGCGAAAATGGAAGCGCAGAGTCAGACTGGCCAGAGCTAAATCATATTTCTCCAGTATGTAATGGAGCCTTGAGAAAATATTTGGAAAGTTGACTGGAATTAAACTGAATCAACTGGTTTATACAGAAGCATTATTATGTAGCTTTCGTGTCTGCTCAAAAGAATTTCGTCTATAAAAGTACAGTTTTCCATAGGAAGCTACAAAATAAAGGATAGGGTTTCCATCAGTAGGTAAGGTCAAGATCAACAGGCTCATGTGGGCACTCGGTGGAGGGCATTGTGGGCAGCATTTATTTCCATTGCATCTGTGTACCTTACCACTCTACCTAGAAACATCAAATTTCTTGTGGTAAATGGCTGTGTATAGTTAAAATACTCCTTCAGGTTTGATAACTTCTGCAAAACTATTCAATATACATTTATTGAATGTGACTTTAACATAGAATCACATGGGAATACTCGCCTGTAGCCTGCAAGAATTTTGTGTTTTGGGTTGTGTATTCAGCCAAATACACGTAAAATTACTGATTGCAACCTCCTATAACAGAACATCACCAAAAATGTGATATCAAACAAATAATCCAGTACAGACACAGTTATATAAGAAGAACTACACTGACATGTAAGACTAAAACTACCAGGACTGTGACAGAGAAGACACTTTTTGGAACTGTGCAATATTTTTACTTGTACCTGTGCCATTTCATGGATGTGGGGAGTATTAGTCCCGTCAAGTCTAACTCATTGCTAGCTGTGATTCATATTTGTTGCAGTCTTCTGTGATTGTTACAAGATCTGTAAAAAGGACTATTAAACTGCAAGTAAGATGAAGGGGAAAAAAGACATGCTATGTATCAGCAACTTTAACTAGTCTCTGGTGTTCAGTCAGATGCATTTGAAACTTAGGGTTGTTGGGCATGATGCCAAGCAGATATATTACAAGAACATGGCACTTCCATAATTTGTAATGAATTTTTCAAATTACAAAATTATCACTAAGTGTACAATATAGCATTGTAAGCATGGGGACACACAATTGCATGTTGTATCCACAACTGGTATTGGGTGTTTCATCACATTTGTTTAAGATTTTATACAATTATATGGGCATGGTATGGGTTAAATTATATTTTTTTGCTATTGTACTTCTGAGTGAGTCCAGATTTTTTAATATTTTTTTCAAATTACAAAAAATCTTTATGTGTTCACCTTGGCATTGTATGCACAGGGTGCTCCCTTGCACCATGGATCTGTAAGTTGGCTCAAGGTCTCTTAACAAACCCATTTAAAATTTTGGAGGGTTGATGGGCATGACATGGACCAAATGATCTTACATGAATATGAAGCTGTTATGATTATAGCTTTGGTAGCAGAATTAAATTGCTCGCGCAGCCCAGAAACTGAGAGAGCAAAGCTCTCTGATCCTGGGCTGCCAGAACAATTTTGATTCTCTGACCTAAACCTCAAAGGGTCACTTTAAAGCTTATTTGAAATGTTGCTGCATAAAAGTTCTTCAATATTCTCCACAAACCTCACAAAACCACTAATATTGCCACAGAGTCCTCAGTGTCCTCCATGTTTCATCACTCAGTCAGTTGTCCTGAAAATTGAGCATCCCCCCACGTTTTGCAGAGCCATCTTGTGGTTATGAACGCAAATTAAGTGGTTTGCCTAAATTTGGTTGATTTAAACAAGATTTATTATTGATTTTTATGTGTCTTTTTGTTTAATCATTGCTATATACCATACATTAATAGAGTATAGCTCCCCCCCCCCCAATCATGTCAATGAAAACAAAAAATACAAGCACAATACATGTATTCTACATCAACATTAGGGATGGGTGTGTGTGTGTGACAATTAGGTCTGCATAACTTTTCATACCATTTGAGTCATATCAACTCAAACTGGTAAAAATTGGTTAGGTGACCTATATCCTGCAATGTCATAAGTCACTTGCTGTCATACATCCTCAATAATTTAGAATTGCAGATTAAATACTATTTTTTAAAAATTACACAATGATTGGTGAGAATGCATGCTTAGAGGTTCCCCGTAGCATCTTGTTATTTCCTGTAACCCAACAGATGTGTGTACATAGATTTTATTAAATAATAATGGTCTTCTACTGATCAGACAAAATAATGAAATGTTTCACATCTGAATATTTCTGCTCATTTTTGAAGGGCACTGGGCACCTTGTGTCATATAAAAAAAAAATGTTAGCTGGGGTGTTATGTTACGAACCTTGTGAATGACTTGATTTGATGAAAAGATGCGCATTGTGCATGACCAGTCATGTATACTGGTTGCGAATACACAAGAATGAGAGAACAAAGTTGAGGCAGAGGTTGTCTGTAAGGAAAAACACATAGATATAATTGGAAAATTTGCACTGGATTTTGGGATACAGATGGATATTCATTTCTGTCATGGTGACGAAGAGCATGTTGTGCAGTCGGCAATACTGCACACCATGAACAGAGCATGGTTTCAAGGAAATGATGTATGCTAAAGACAGAATATGGCATCCAGAATGTGCTGCACATCAGAGACCGAGCCTGCAGGAGGTGGGTGAAGTACACATGCATGGCAAAGAATGGGTTTGGCATAAAGCGTGTACTGTATATTTATCTAAAGAAAGTGAAACACTTTGTTACCAACAGGCATCAGGAGTCAGTGTGGCAGACGAATGCATTGAGGCCTTTGATGAGGTCAAGCTGGGTCACAAGCATCGCTATGTAATTTATACCTTGAACCAAAACCAAGACACTATTGTGGTTGAGTGCAAACTGACCAAGAAAGAAGAGGGCACTGGAGCTACTCCTGAGGAAAAGTATGGCAAGTTCATGCAGGTGTTGAACAGCAAAAAGGAGATCGGGGAGTGCTGCTATGCAGTTTATGATGCAGAATATACCAGAAAAAATGGTCAAAGGAGGAGCAAGATAATCTTCATTGTATGGTTGGTAATAGTTTGTGTAACCTACATGTATACATGCACATTGAAGTTGAACAATCTACAGCCAGCAGTCAACAATTTTCAGCTTGTGTAGAATGGAAAAAGGACCAGATGACTGTTCACAATTAGGATTGAGAATTTGAAACAAATCCAGCCAGTATGCCACTATATAGGGTTTCATGTATATTTACATTTATTTTGTGTGTTAGCATTTTTTGTTTTGTTTTTTTTTTTGTTTGTATGTTAGAATACATACATTGTCCAATTATCTCTTTCTAATTGAGATAAGACCCTGTAGCCATGTCAGCAGCTGTTATACATTTGATCTGTGATCAATGCCAAGGTGTTGTCAGAGAAGCGGAATATGAAGTGGGATATTGCTGACAGTAGGCTTGGTTCTGCAAGTACAGTGGTACCTCTCTTGAGAGACCCCTCTAATGAGAGACCGCCTATCTTTTTAAGACCGCTCGCTCAGAACACTGCGCTATCTTTTCCATGTTGTTGTACCTCTAATGAAAGACCACCTGTTTTGAGAGACTGCATTTTGACCAGCCGTAGGAGCAGTGTCTCAAAAGAGGTACCACTGTATGTGTATAATGTTTTTGCAGTATTCACCTGTTTGCCTTCTAATTAATACTCAGAAGGTCGCTGTGGATTTAGTAACAATTTCAAGTATTACCTAACAGTAATTTAGGGTGATCACCAATAAAATCATTGTGTCTTCAGATTGAAAATTTCTGTTTTATTTTTCTTGAAATGTTTCCAATTTTATGAAATCGAAAATATAAAATATTCCAAATCACAGTAGGATACATCAAGATGCCAATGTGAGTAATAGCAGGCATTATGCTTGATTTAGTAGAAAAACAGCAACTTTGTTGGTAACATTTAAAGCTACAAATGATTTTTAATTGAAGTTTTGCTGTGTTGCAGGTGCCCAGACACTGCTGTCATCAAGCGGAAAATGTTGTATGCAAGTAGCAAGGATTACATTCGTAAAAAATTCATGGGTATCAGTGCTGAGATCCAGGGTACAGAAATCGATGAAGTCACTTGGGATGTGATCATTGATAAACTGGAGAGATTGGAGACCTCAACATAGATATTTTACTCGGGTTTTATACATGTATTTACATGACAGGATGATAAACCTTCTAAGTTTTATTTTGCTGCCCAATGTACATGGTATGAAACAAGTTTTTCCATTCACTAATGTGTGGAATGGAAAGTAACATGTCTGCTGTTGAGATTTAATGTGTATGCCATGTATATGTGCCATCCATGAAAGAAATATTATGCAATTCTGTTACTTGTATACCAGCATTAAGCCATTGAGGTAGAGAGTCAGACAGCCTTGTACCTGTTGACCTCCTACATAGATGTCTTGGTGTAAACATATTTTATTGGACATTACAGTACATATCATAACAGTAATCATTATAACAGCTGGGAAAGAGGACAAAGTCCTATGTAAATCCCTATGTTTGGGAAGATCTGTGAAACTCACATTTGTAACCACTTGAGTGACCAGAGATCCATTAATACAGACCTCTGTGGTTTACAGAAGACGTAACTTGTTTGTAATGTTACTTGATTATTTATTCATTGCTCAACTTTCATTCTTGATTGCAAAGTAGTTTGACCTTTGATATACAACCAAATTTATTTATACCAGCTTATGGCCATATGGGTAAAAATATAGAAATTTTGATGTAAACTTTGTCTGTTCAGGTGTTCTTGGTTCTTATAGCACATTTATTGTATACATGTATTTACATTTTAATGCTTGAAAAAAAAGTTATTGTATGGTTGTCGGAGTCGAGGAGCTTACACAGTTTGAGGGTTTGATTTTTAGCCTTTATGGTGGATACCATGGAAAATGAGGTTGAAAGAAATAAAAAATGTGAAGGCCCTTGTGTGCACCAAGAGGCATGTACAGGGCGTGACATTTATTTTCTTCCAATTGCCAGAGACAAAATTTCAGGTTGGGATAAGTTAATTTTTCAACAACTTTTGAGGTTAATAAAATTTTAAGAATGATACACCTAGATTTTAATACCATAGAAAATTTGATATTTCTATATACTGTGGTTTTCGAGTTACTCAGTCCCAGAGTACAGAGAAAGGCAATGGAAATAATCACCTAGCCCTCCTGATAGAAGTGCCCTCTACAGGTGGGATACAGGAACCCTCTATTCGTGCTCCGCCCCATGGTACCAAGGCTGGCAAGGCCCATTGTATCTGGTTTGTGTACAGTCCAAGGGCAAGGAGAATATCTGCTGCTTGTACACAAGAATTTTGTATATTGGATTTCTTATTCCACTGAATAGACATGTTTAATAGACCATGTCAGAAATGAGTTTCACCACCAGATGGCTCTGGGGTACTATCCACCCTAGCCTGACAGAGTGCCCACTAGCTAAGCATGGCAGAGTATGGGAGGTGGACAGTCTTTGAGTTGAAACAGGAACTAATCAAGAGAGGAGCACCAACTAAAGGCAAAAAGTGTGATTTAGTAGAAGATTAGTATTTGCTGATCAGTTTCATATATTATCTTACAGGAATTTATCCCAAGATTACAAGTTTAGTCACTTGACTCCAATGGGTTGAACCAGCAGTTTGCATCACTGGTCATATATTGCTGTGTGTGTGTTGTCTCTTGGCCACACACAATTCTGTGACAAGTCAAATTATGAGACTGTGATTAAAAGTATAATTAATGTTTCATAAAGAGAGACTTTCATAGCCATACATACATTATTTTGAATGTGGAATAACCTGGTCAAAGTGTACATAAGCCACCAGTAGCCTGACCTGAGCCAAGCCTCTGGGGCCCAGCCAGTAGCTTGTATATTGGGTCACTCCAGGGGATTAGCAAGGTGTTAATGCTGCTGTTGTCTAGTTCCTCTGGGGAGAGTGCTTTATGGGTGTGCTGTGTATACAAGACACTTGTTGGTAATGTGTTTGTCCAGAATAACAATGAGGTAAAAACACTGCATTACTCAAAGGCAAAGAGGAAAAACTGAACAAGAAAAGGAAAAGTAACTTTGGGATGGGACATGCGCATTGGCGGTATGTTTTGTGTGCTTTCAGTTATGGTTTTGAATCCTTGGTCGGGCCATTGAGGAAGGGGTGTTTCTTTTTTCAGACTGAGTATAGGTTCAGAATGAAAATTGTTATTTCTGTCATATGCGTCAAGTCTGAAAAAAAAGTGCAAGACTAAATATGTGTCCTGTCAACTTAACTGTATGAGGTAATGAAGGGCAGCCAAGCTGTTCAAATGTAAGGAAAAAGGTAAACTTTCAAACTGGAGGGGACATAAAGTTACTTTTCCTTTTCTTGTTTAGTTTTTCATCTTTGCCTTTGAGTATGCAGTGTTTTTACCTCATTGTAATTCTGGACAAACACATTACCAACAAGTGTCTTGTATACACAGCACACCAATAAAGCACACTCCCCAGAGGAACTAGACAACAGCAGCATTAACACCTTGCTTATCCCCTGGAGTGACCCAATATACAAGCTACTGGCTGGGCCCCAGAGGCTTGGCTCAGGTCAGGCTACTGGTGGCCTATGTGCACTTTGACCAGGGTATTCCACATTCAAAATAATGTATGTATGGCTATGAAAGTCTCTCTTTATGGAACATTAATTATACTTTTAATCACAGTCTCATAATTTGACTTGTCACAGAATTGTTTGTGGCCAAGAGACAACACACACACAGCAATATATGACCAGTGATGTAAACTGCTGGTTCAACCCATTGGAGTCAAGTGACTAAACTTGTAATCTTGGGATAAATTCCTGTAAGATAATATATGAAACTGATCAGCAAGTACTTACCTTTCTACTAAATCACACTTTTTGCCTTTAATTGGTGCTCCTCTCTTGATTAGGTCCTGTTTCTACTCAAAGACTGTCCACCTCCCATACTCTGCCATGCCTAGCTAGTGGGCACTCAGTCAAGCTAGGGTGGATAGTACCCCAGAGCCATCTGGTGGTGAAATTTCTGACATGGTCTATTACTGTTGTTATTAGCACAACCATTCAGTAAAATTGGTCACAGTGCAGTTGCCTAACTTATGATTAAAGTAGACTCCAAGGATCTTGATTCCTGTTCCATTAGAGGTCAGACAACATTGAAATGCTGGGTAGAGGCAGACAACTAATAGAAGGAGGACATGATCAAGATATTGAATCTGTACAGTGGTGTAAATCTTTGAAAGTAAAATATTCAGAGAAATTGATGGCATGTTGCACTCTTGTATGTCAAAATACAATAACACTTTTAGTTGTCCAAGAAAGGATGAGCACTGTGGTAGTATGATGAATAATTTGTGCAAAATGATCATGGTGTATTATGCCTATTTGATATGACAATAAACTTAAAAAAACTCATGAATTTGTATTTGTGTTTTTATTGTGTTCTATTTCCCTGATGATGAACTCGAAACTCAGAAAGTTTTTATATGACAGTATCAAAAAAAATGAATACAAGATATGTGACTGATATGTATTTAATCGTAATCGACAAAAGCTTTTGAGAAATATGTCAGGATGACCCCAGCTAAGGATTGAGATCCGCTATCTCTGGGGCCACGTAGAAGGAGTTCCTTGTTTACAGCATCTTGCTTTGAATCATTTTAACTAAAGATGTAATCAATAATAGGATGTAATACTACAAATACTGAAGTAAAATGAATTCTATAGATTCTGTTAGCTGTGTGAACATAATAACAGTGTGGCAAGGTACATATTTCTTAATATACAGAATTTTTTTATGAAACTTGGGACCTAAGTTTGGCAGCCAACCGTAGGGTTTGATCACAGAATCCTTCTGATTTTGCAGCTGATATATAAACAAAATAGTGCTCAAAATAGGCTTTTTTACCCCTCGGCTCATAAGACCGGAGGGGTATTGTCTCCTACCTGTCCATCTATGCGTCCATGCCTTGTTAACCCCATATCTCCAAAAATACTCACTTTACAGAGACCAAATTTTTATCACGGGGTTATTGAGGTGCTTCAGGTGCCTATTGAAAAGTAGGTCACTAGGTCTCCTTTTAAGGTAACAGTGCTACATTGCAAAAAAAAAAAAAAACAGCGTTAACACTATCTTAAAAATATTGAATGTAGCTTCATCAATTATTTATGACAGTTGGGTCTAAGGATGCCCCAGATGCCTATTGAAAACTATGTCACTGGGCCACATATTTAGGTCACAGTGCTGCATTGAAGAAAAATGGCCATACAGTGACATCTTTAAATATTAAATTACTCGTAGCTGCACCAATTATTTATGACAGTTGGTTCTAAGGATGCCTCAGACATCAAGTAAAAATAGGTCACTGGGTCACATATTTAGGTCACCAGTGCTGCATTGAAAAAAATGGCCTTGCCACACCATATCTCCAGAAATTCTCACTGAAGAGACCAAATTTTTATCACAGAAAGCCATTGAGGTGCTTCAGGTGCCTATCAAAAAGTAGGTCACTACTATATTGAAGAAAAAAAAGGCGTTAACACAATATTTTAAAAAATATTGAATGTAGCTTCATCAATTATTTGTGACAGTTGGTCCTAAGGATGCCTCAGGTGCCTATGGAAAACTAGGTCACTGGGTCACATATTTAGGTCACAGTACTGCATTGAAGAAAAATGGCCTTGCCATGATATCTCAGCTCATTGCATTTGCACCTAAGCTTTGTTATTAGGTTACACAGAAGTAGCCTGACCAACTGGAGGGGTATTGTCGTCAGCTATGCATCCGTCTGTTTGTCTGCCCCTCGGTTCTGGCCAAGGGGTTCTGCGGTCCCTGATTAGCTTCTAATTCTTTTTAGCTCTGCTGACCAAAGGTCGCAGAGCTTATGCGGCCGCCCATGTCTGTCTGTAAACTTTTGCTCATTAGTGCGATACCATCCACGGTTTTCAAGTTAGCCTAATATAACTTTCAGGACTTATAGGGTGTATGAAAATCTAGGCCGCATTTGATATTGGTGGCACCACCTACATTATGTAATACAGGGGTCAAAATGTGAAAATCTTCTGAATACTTTAGCACGTTTAATTTTTGGCGAATCTTCACCAAGTTTGGTGGGATTGGGGGAGGTCAAAGTCTATGTTGCTAATAATACTAGTGGTGCCATCTATAATTTGACAAATTATGAGCCAAAATGTGTTTTAAGATGTACAATTCCATATTTAGAAAAATAATTGGATTAGACTTGCCAAATTTATATGATATATAGACCATCGCCAAAGGTAGAATGTTATGTAATATGGGTGACCTTGATGTATTTTTGTGAGGTCACCATGCCTGTAAAGTTGAAAAGGTGGTTTTGTAATGGCATGGTGTAGCTTAGACATCAGTGGCAAAGAGAATTGAGCCCCCAGATCAAAATTGCACTTGATTACATAAAACATAAAACTATATTTGGTGACCTGCTTTTTGGGTCACTGTGACCCAGTAATTAGGAAGCTTGGCGCTTGTCCAAGTTTATTGTTTTTCATCAATAACTTGAAAAGTTATTACCCAATTTGAACAAACAGACTATATATGGAAAGCTGAATGTAGGGCGCATATTTTGAACATAATTTTTAAATCTGAGTTGAAGGTCAAGGTCGAATGACCAGTTTGAGTATTGGGGTCATCTTGGGAATGCTGTGCACCCGACAATTCTTGAGATACACCCATATAACATTTAGGAGTTATAAAGTGTATAAAAATCTTTGTCCACATCAATGTTGGTGGCGCCACCAATAGTATTATATTATATACAGGTCAAAATGTAAAAATCTTGTGACTGCAGTACTGTCCACAGTTTTCAAGTTAGCCCAATATAACTTTCAGGTCCTATAAGAGGTATCAAAATCTTGTTTGTTTTTTTTAACATTGTTGGCGCCACATACAATATTATGCAATATGGGGGTCAAAATATAAAAATCTTGGTAACACTCTAGCATTTTTAATTTGCAGCAGATCTTCACCAATTTTGGTGGGATTGGGGGGGATGTCTAAGTTGGTAATGATACTAGTGGGGCCACCTATAATTTGATGTAAATTATGAGCCAAAATGTGTTTTAAGATACAGAATTCCAAATTTCGAAAAGTGATTGGATTAGACTTGCCAAATTTATAGGATATATAGACATTGTCCAAAGCTGGAATCGTATGTAATATCAGTGACCTTACTTATTTTTGTGAGGTCACCATGCCTGTAAAGTTGAAAGAGGTGATTTTGTAATGGTACAGTGTAGCTTGGAGTTCAATGGCAATGTCAGCACAGCTCCAATCAGACCTATGGGCCTCATGTATTACATAATCTGGGTGTCCTTGATCTTCTGTCTCAAGGTCACTGAGGACATAAAGTTAAAGACCTGATTGTAGTCTTGGCACATGCAACAATATTCATCACAGGAGTTGCACAAACAAGCAATGATTACATGTGGAGCCAAGTTCCATCTGGTGGACATTTTTTACATTAAGCTTTATATGTTCAGAAGCCACTTGAGGACTCGTAGCTTTGAAATGAACAGGTGCAATATAGCCCCGATGCCAGCAGAGCATTAGGCTTATGGGTCTCATGTTGTTATTTTTTTTTGACACCTTGCATTTTTTCTCCTGTAATATGTGAAATTTTTAATTGCAGTATTAGTGAGTATACTTACCTCTGAACCACCATTACCAAGACCTGTGTGTTGGGCATAATGCCCAACACAATTGAGTTCCTTGATTGTTCCAAAAACCTGAATGCCCAGGTGGCACCAATTTGTGGTTCCTCTGGGTCTGGCGGTGACTCCTGGTGGGCATACTCCTGTGTTCTTCTGAAATTATTAAAAATTTTCACGTATTGGTTACATAACATTACTTCTCAGCCACCATTGCCGATATACAAACGCAATGGAGGAAGGTGTAATGCAACAGACGTACTAAATAGAGGACTAGCGGGACTGACAGCCTGGAAGCAACCATCGGTCCCAGGGAGGAGGTGAGGTTGGAAGGGAAAAACCTCAGAGGTACATGGACTTGAGGCTGCCAACAGCAGAATCCTGGCCGAAGTTGGAAACCCTCCTTACCAACCAGCATGGAACGGCACTGGGCCCCTCAGTTAATTGCCTGCCAACTTGATAGCAGTCTGATGGGTACATGGATGCTGTCCATTTCCTCTCTCCTGATCCTGGAGATCTGGGAAGACCCGTCAATCGTGGTGGTGGTGGTGGTGGGGGGAGTTGTATGGTTCTGTAAGGAGGTGTCCACAAAAAGCGATTCGACAGGCTCCCAGCCTGGGGACACCTGGGACATACGCCCGAAAGTCTAGGCCTACTCTTGGTACGCTGACCAATAGACTACAGCCATGTCAAAACCCCGAGGGCGTCATAAGCTGGAACACATTGACGCCATGTGGGGACAAAGGAAGTCTAAGGACAAGTATCAGGAACCTATGCAAAGGAGCCTTCTGTGTCGGCAAAATCATAAATGCCCTTCTCCAGCACTATCAAGTTGGGCAAGTAGTGCTTGGCGAAAGTCATAGACCATCACCAGGGGCAGGCCCGGATATCATCAACAGCGACATGCCTTAGGGCACTCCAGGAGGCATTAAAGGCTCGCACCTCGTGAGCTCTAGCTGAGACCTGCTTAAAGCCAAAGGCCTATCGAAAGCATGCAGCTGGGCCTTCAGGATGGTTTGCTTAATGCAGGATGAATTAGTGTTTTGGCATAACTGCTCCTTACAGGAGTTATTCAGAGGCAAAAGAGGACGAGTCTCTGACCCCTGGCAATGTCTGTGCGTAAGAGATACCAGCACAGAGCTCTCACCAGGCACAGGGCTCTTTCCTCCATGGGAAGAGCTGTATCCATACCACGAAGGGTGAAACCCCTAAAAGCTGTAGATTGATCTCGGGCCACCTGGTTCTTGGCAAAGAAGCCCAAGTGAGGCCTCAGGGTCACCTTGGAGTGGTCAGGTAACCATTGGATTTGGTCATGTGGTACAGCGTGGATCTCACTTTTTCTAGCCCCCAAAGTGAGTGTTAACAGAAAACGAGTTTTCCATGTCCAGTACTTGAGGTCCACCTGATTGGGATCCTCTAGGCACCCAAAGGGCCACCTCTTCACGATGACTAAGACCAGTGGGAGGTCCCACTATGGTAGGACCTACCTTTCGACCTGTCAGTCCGTGAAGAAGGATGCTATGAGTACCAACAGATAAGGCCAGCATTATTTTATTGCTTGGTTTATAAATTTGAAAAAAAAAAATCTGGCAGAGGAGGAAGGAAAATAAAAATAATGGCAAAAATAGCAAAAAACAAATAAAATTGGGTACAATTTCCTTCTCAACATCAAGAGGGGAGCAGGAAAAAAAAAACATTGCAATAAAGTATACTAAATGAGAGGAGAGAGAATCACCCGCAACCAAGTGTGTTGAGACCATCCGGTTCTAAGGTGTTGAACTCATATATCCAATGACGTTCTCTTTTCCTCCTGAACATGGTAGACGACTCTAGGTCTGGGTCTCTATCTATAACTTCCAGAATTTGGATGAAAAGAATGTCATCACGGGTGTGGCCCTGGGTGTGCCAGTGGTCACGTATGGGGCTCACTTTCTGTAGTCTAATGGATCTTTCATGTTCCAAGTATCTATCCCGTGTCATTCTTTTAGTTTCGCCTATGTATTGTTTGGTACATTCAAACATGTGAGCAGATATACCACGTTTCTGCTTTGGCAGTCTGCTGTTTGTGGCAGTGGATATCTCTTTTTGGACTTAGAGCAGATGGCGGTCTTATGTTTCATGATCATTCTGCATATGAAGCAGTTGTCTCTGCTGCACGGATCATGTGGGTTGCGTGGAGTGTATCCCTGGGTCCCTTTATTAGGGACAGGGTATGTTAGTTTAGAGTGGACCAACATATCCTTGAGGTTCAGGCACCTTCTAAACCCAAAGATGGGTTTCTCTGTGAACGTTTGACGTCCCTCGGTGGACAAGTTCAAAACGTTCAAGTAATGCAAGACAAGTTTCTTGGTTTTGGGGTTTTGTGGATTGTAGGTATGTATGAGTGATACCTTATTGTCAGACGTAGGTCGGGGGGTAGTAAGTAGGATATCTTGCCTAGATTTTAAGAGGGCTCTTTCCAAGTTGTGCTCCAGGAGAGTGGGTGGGTAACCTCTTTTCCGGAAGTGATTGACCATGGACTGAAGGTGTTTGTCTCTGTCTTGCGGATTCGAGCAGATTTTAATGACCCTTAGGAATTGGCTATAAGGGAGAGATTTGGTGACGTGTGTTGGATGGCATGATTTGTAATGCAGATAGCTATGCGTATCTGTTGGTTTGCAGTATAGAGTGGTGCCTAGTGTGCCATCGTTTTGTTTGTAGACTGTGGTGTTCAAGAAGTTGACCTCTTGATAAGAAAATTCTAAAGTGAATTTGATGGACGGGTGTTGTTCATTGAGCAAGTCTCTCCATTCTAAAAGATATGTCTCTCCATGGACCCAGATGCCGAAGCAATCGTCTATGTACTGCCAGAAAACTTCTGGTTTGCGGACAGAATTCTTCAGGAGCCTTTGTTCTAGGTATGACATGAAAATATTGGCAAAAGATGGTGCCATTGCTGAGCCCATAGCCGTACCACCAATTTGGAGAAAGTGGCGGCCGTTGAAGTAAAAATTGTTGCTATGTAAGACTTCTTTCATCATTCCGGCTATGGCCGTCATGCGTAAGGACGGATTTGGATCTTTGTTTAGTGCTACTACCGTAGCTACTATACCTTCGTGGTTCGGTATATTGGTACACAGTGAAACCACATCCAAGGTAAAGACAATATAAGGGCTCGTAGGTGGATTCTGGTTGAATTCTTGAATTTTCAACCGGAAATCGCCAGTGTCCCTAATATAAGTTGGTATCTTCGGGACTAGGTGGCGTATATATGTGTCTATGAAGCGTGATAGCTTGTCCGTAGGGCCGTCAGTGGCGCTCAAAATGGGGCGGCCTGGGACACCTTTTTTGTATATTTTTGGCAGTAGGTAAAACTGGGGTGTTTCATATTCAGTGGCCAAAAAGTATCTAAGGGTGGTGTCATTAATGTCGCCTCGATGATGGAGATCCTGTAATAATTTATGGATTGCTTCTACATTCTCTTCAGTGAGGTCTCTATTAACTTCTGTATAGAAGTTAATGTCATTGAGTTGAAGTTCAGCTTCTTTGATGTAGTCCTGAGTGTTCATGACTACGATAGCCGAGCCTTTGTTGGCTTTTTTAATGATGATTTCAGGGTTCTTCCTGAGGGATTCCAGAGCCTCCAACTGTTCTGGGGTGACATTAGGTTTGGGGTTCCTGCCCATAGGGGTTGTACGGGCCTCTTTCCTAATGATAGGGATGAAGGCGTCGAGGAATTGATCTTCGCCAGGGGGTGGGTTGAACCGGCTTTTGGTTCTAAACTCCTTGAGGGCGGGGTTCCTCGGTTCTGACCATTCTTCATCTCTAAAGAAAAAACGAATCTTGAGTTTCCGAAGGAACTCGTCTAGGTCATCCATGATTTCTCCCCTGTCGGGTCTTTTGGGTGTGGGACAGAAAGTAAGTCCCATAGAGAGAATATCGACCTCTGATTTGGTGAAGGTGCGGGAGGAGAGATTGACAACAGATTGTTCAGATAAGTAGGTTTGATGTACTTTGTTGACGTTAATTGGTTCCATATTAAAGCTGTATGTGATTCTGTAATGTCAAAGCTATGGTAAGCTATAGATCTATGGAACTGGGGTTAATAAGAGCTCTGTTGTGAGCGTGAGTATCTCTCTAACTAGTAGACTGGTGTATGTTAAGAGAGTCAAACCCTCTGGTAGCTTAGCATCTGTTCTTTTTGTCAGCCTTAAGGGCTTTATAAAGTCTGATAAAGTCTCTAAGGTTCTCTGAGCTGCTGTCACGGGCTGTTGGGCCTTTTTTGCGGTTGCCCCAGAATCGGGCCTCTGTTGCCCCTGTTCGGGTTTCTCTTCTTGTCGTCTTGACGTTTGGTTGCGTTCTCGTATTTTACTTCTTTCTGGCCTTTGAGGTGTTGGGCAAACTTCTGATTGAGTGTGTCGAGAGCTCTAGCACAGGGTCTCTCGTCTTGGGCTCTGGAATGAATTCTGCGAGCTTCAGTTTTTGTTCGCTAACAGTATAGTCCAAATTTTGGATGGAACTATTGTGTTTTTCAATAAGTAACACCAAGAAAGTTTGACACTCTTTGATTGCAGTGTTCCACTTGTCCAGGAAGTGGACGGCTTTGCCAATGTTGGGTTGGATTCTAATCTGTAAGCCCTTGTGGGTGGCGTTGTCGGCTTGAAATTTAGTTAAAATTCGAGGTTGAGTTCATATCTTGTTCTCTTTTCAGTGAGATTTCTCAGTTTTCTGAAAGTAGATTCGGCCGCCGATGGGACGATCTTCTGGCGTTTTTTGGCTGGGAGTTCGTCTTGCTGATCTTTGTCTCTCCTCATTTAGAGGAATAAGTCCTGGAGGAGTCTGCTGTGCCCTCTATGATGGTGTCAGTGGTGCTGGTTGACGCCACAAAGAAGAGAGAAATGTAGGAAGTAGATGGACTGGTCCCCGGAGTCTCCGACGACCTATGTGCACTTAGGTTGTCCCTATGTATGTTAAGCCTTTCAGCTATTCCATCAGTGAGGGCCTCAGTGCTGGGTGAACTTGACTGCTTCCCCTTTGCCTTGGAAGCGGGATCCAAGTGAGACATAATAGGGAGAGAGATAAGGGATCCCGCTACCTTGACTGAGTGCTGCCTCTGTAGAAATAGTCCTGAGCGCTTTTGCTTACTTAGGTGTAGCTTCTTCAGAGGACAGTAAAAAACTGGGCAACTTGCGGTGTGTGGGCCTTTATATACTTTTTGAGGCTGTTCAAAAAGCCTTCCTATTGGTTGTTTTGGGCTGACATTGTGACGTCGTTTGTGTTATCTCGGCTGAGATTGGTCTAAAAAGAAACAGGGAATCGAATTGGTTGAGAAACCTAAGCACCTATAGATGATGTGCGGCACCGATAGTGTGAATAAATTAGCGCCATATTGGGAAATTGCACTGTGGGATTACCAGTAGTTCTATTAGCTCAGCGTAACACTGAAAGACAATAGGTAGCCATGGGTGGTTTTACTTGTTGTGTGCCTGGATGGTACAATAATTCAACGAAACACAAGGGAGTTAGTTTCTACAACTTTCCAAAGGCAAAGGAGCTCAGGGAAACCTGGCTAAGAAATATCTCATGTGCTGGAAACACTGGACAATACAGCCTGTTTAACCCCACGAACGGCCACCGTGTTTGCAGTGACCATTTTGTTGGTGGCAAAAAGACCTATCTGAATAATGTCCCAAAAGTGTTCCCCCTAAAGGATATTAAAGTTCCAAAGTCACGTAGACGACTACATCTTGGTCAGTACAACAATGCACAACCTGGTATACAACAAAGATATGGACATTATGGAATGCGATACCGATGTTAGCGGCAAAAACAACATGGCGGACGACTCTGTCGCTGAGCAAACTGAAAACACATACCATCCTGCGGACGAGCACAGCTACAGTGTGGGAACATTAGACTTATTGTGCAAATTAAAAGAGAAACAAAACATTATTGACGACATGGGACATGAAATTGACAGAATGCGGACGAGAATTTTGGAGTTAGAAAAGCAACTTGAACACAGCAGACAAGACTTGGTTGACGCCAGAAAGGAAGCCACGATCAACAACAGGCGATGCTTACAGTTAAACAGAAAACTACATACAAACATCGTGCAACAACAAAAGCAAAAAGAATCAACAGACAGTCCACTTTTTGCACTAAAGTCTGCTATGCAAAGTGATGAAATAATGTTTTTTTACACGGGCTTCAATATGTGGGATTTCCGAAATTTGTACTCCTTCATCGAGCCAGATGTGACTGATTTTTGGGGGTTCAAAGAAAAAAGACAGTGTCAAGGAGAACAAACTTAATGTCAGAGCACTGTCCCCACCAGAAGAACTTTTCTTAGTTCTCACAAGACTGCGATTGGGACTGTTGGAGCAGGACCTTGCTCATAGGTGTCTTCAAGTTTTCTTTCATTTTATTCCCATCACTTTGCATGTTCGCCATTGCTTCTTCACCGACTGATTACTACTACCAGGCCCACAATGCATCGCGCGTCGAAAATGGTTGCGCATGCGTAGTCAGAGGCGCACATCATGGGGGTCAGTTATTTGGTGTTTTGGGTTCAAGACCGGGAGTGAACCTGTTATTGAGAAGCAAGTGAACCATTTTGTTCTGATGGAATCTATCTGACCTGTCTGGTGTTCAAAGAGGATTCATTTAGGAGGTTCAGGTGAACCATTTTCTTGGTGAACTTTTGGTTGAACCATATATAGTGAACCGTTTGGTGTTCAAGGAGGGTTCGTTTACGAGGTTCAAGTGAACTGTTTTTCAGATGAACCTTTTCTCTGCTGGTGAACCATTATCTTGGTGAACCTTTGTTCACTCCAAATGGTTCACTGAACCTCCCTAACGGTTCACCCAAGGTTCAGATAAACAGTTCACTACTGTGACGATTTACAACAGAGAAAAGGCTCACCTGGAAAACGGTTCACCTGAACCTCCGAAATGAACCCTCCTTGAACACCAAATGGTTCACTATATATGGTTCAGCCAAAGTTTTTACATCATGCTTTCATATTGCACACGTATACTTATAAGCCTGCATTGGGTCTTGGATTGGTTCAAAGATGGGTGACTGACCCATTGTTAATGTCACAGAACCATTTTACCTTTTTAGCTCGGCTGACTTGTCAGTCAGCGGAGCTTTTGTGAGGGTCTTTTGTTCGTCGTCCGTGCATCCGTTGTCGTCTGTCCATCCACAATTCACATTTTCAACTTCTTCTCCGAAACCGTCAGCCAGATCCACTTCAAACTTGGTGGGGATGTGCCTTGGGTGGGTGTCTACCAAGTTTGTTCAAATGGTTACGGTCCAGTAATTTTTGGAATTTTTATGAATTTTTTTGTTCTTTTGTGGGCAAATCTTAAAAAATCTTGTCTAAAACCACTCACCCAGTTGCTTTGATATCACACAGGAACACTCCCTGGGACTCATAGTTCCTAGTTTGTTCACCAGGTGGCGCTGCAATTTTCTAATTTTTTATGAATTTTTGTGTGTTATAGCTATTTTTGACTTCTTCTCCAGAACCGTCACTCAGATTATGCTGAAACATGGTGGATATGTTCCTTGTAGAAGGGTCAAACAAAGATATTCACCATGTGGGAATTCTGCGGATTCCTGATTTCTAACGATTTTTTCAATTCGGGTACTTATTGGTCTATACAGCTTTCCTATTGATTACTATATGGAAGAAGTCAATGAGCATTCTGATGCTAATTCACATTTTTTACTTCTTCCCCAAAACCGTCATCCAGATTAACTTCAAACTTGGTGGCAATATACCTTGGGTGGGTTTTTACCAGTTTTGTTCAAATGTTCATGCTCCAGTGATTTTTGTATCTTTAATGAATTTTTTTGTTCTTTTTTTTTGGACAAATCTTAAAAAATCTTCTCCGAAACTGCTCCCCCAGTTGCTTTGCTATCACACAGGAAGACACCTAGAGACTCCTTGTTCTTAATTTGTTCACCAGTTGGCCCTGCAAATTTTTTTCTAATTTTTTATGATTTTTTTTTTTTGTGTGTGTTGTAGCTATTTTCTACTGGGTATATTGATTAAGGCCAACACTATTACATTGTAAAATACGGATGACTCTGACCTAGTATTTACAGGTCATCAGGCTTGTAAAATTGAGAGAAATGATTTGGTGATGGTAGGGTATTGCTTGGACATCATTGGAGCAGATAATCTAATATCTAGATCAATATTTCACTTGAATTTTACATTCCCAATCAAACAGTAAACGCAACAAGATAAATCTACAAAATCTACACCAATATTTGTTAGGCCAATGGTCAAATTTTTAATCATGTGTGTTCTTGACCTATTTTTCTACTTAATAGAAAGGACACTAAAATTCAATATACTGAGAAAGAATAGGGCTAATGATGCCAAATGTACCACAAATGTGCATTATTCGGAAGTCTGATGTTACAGAATATGGATGATCTTGATATATACTTTCTCACGGTCATGGAGGGTGCATTTTAGGGACAGAATTTTTTTTTTTTTTTTTTTTGATAGTCACAAATTATGATGCACATGTCAGTAGGGCAAAAGGACATGGGCTTCTTGTCCTTTCTTTCTTTACAGTCTGTCTGGAATTTTTCTCGGGACACCATAACAGAAAGAAATACAATGCAAATCCAGCACCATGATTTATTTGGCAGTGAAATGGTGCACCTGGCTTGGAATATTCATCTTGTTCAAAGTTCTGCAAATTGTGGCCAGTTAAAATGTTTAATCTTTCATGTCCTCAAAGCTATTACAGCATGTGCAGCTAGATGTACCATTTTAAGTTACTTTCACAGGTTTGTGCTACAGGTACAACTAGTGAACCACAAACAATAGCTGTAGAGCTTCAATTTAATTGGGACTTATAAATAATTTAAATGTTGAAAATCTGTTACCACATGTTTCTTTGAGCTAGGTTTTCTAATTCAAAGCCTAAAAACTGATAAAATAATTGCATTCTCCGGAGCAAATTAAGGGTGTTGAAGTGAAATAGTGAAATGAGTTTATAATGATTCGACATGATGAAGGAACTAAAGGGAACCCTGTGCCTGCTCCTGCTCTTTAAAACATTTTTGAGAATTTCTTTCTCAACAGTAATCATTGGTGCACTGCCTTAGATGTGTGTATAATATATACTCACTATACATTGATACACAGGTAGGTTTTCTTTTGATTAGGACACTTTTGTTTAATTCTGTCTTGTAGTTGTACATGTATGACCACTTAGTCTGAAATAAAAACATCTCTTATCATCTTTCATATTTCACCTCATGTTGATCATCTGTAATCCTGTCAGGGTTGTCGCCAGCTTTTTGTGGAGGGGGAGTTCGGATCTTGAAGGTATTAACATTGCACGGGAGTGCAAGTGACTGGGGTGTGTGGGGTGGGAGGGGGTTTGCCCCCCTCCCAAGGTAGGAGCTTTTGGGGGAAATAACAACCAAAATAGTGTGTCCTGGTGAGTGCTTGGGTCAAATTTTTGTCCGTAAAGCCATACCGTAAATAACTCAAATTAGACAGTTGCTAGGTGAATATACCATTTATTTCAAGATACTCTTGCAATAGACACAGGCTTCAGGTGGCCGGTAGAACACTCAGTTCCCAAAAAAGTCTTTGGTTGTGATGGTTCACAAATTATTTGATGTTCAGAAAATCTTCTAAAAGTACATGTATGTATTTTTAGAATTGTCTGGATCTGCAGATGGCTACATCTAACAGGGAGTATATTTCTTGTTAAGTATGGTTGATTTTGATGAAAAAATGGAATCTCATCTTGTCATTTTCATAAATGTCACTTGAAAAAATGTATTTTTCTTTTAGCCAGAAAGTTTTTAGTCCAATATGTTTCAAACTTGTAAAACCGTAAGTTTAATCTGTCTACTATAGTCCTATCATTCAAATTTTGATTTTGTTATCTGTTACATTGAGATTAAACTTCTGTTATCAAAGCTCATCACCAAAGTTTGCAGGTCCAAATTTTAGATACCTCATTGCAGGATGAATCAGACAAACTAGGTAAAACACCAGTCCATGACAAATGTATTAACCTTGGTATTTCATAATGTTGAGACAGGGCAAAATAATATTTTTTAGGTTAAAAATGAAGTGTACATTTCTGAAGAAGACTTTTGAAACAGGGAAAGTTACCATTTCTCAGAGGGGTTCAAGTTGACAGATAATATCAAATACTAACACTCTCTTTTAATGTATCTAGGATTTGTACCCAAAAGTTATAAACACGAATACTTTCATAGGGACATTGTGAAAAATAAAAAATTTAGCACCACCAACTTTGAAACTGAGGTCACCTGGTTTGCCTCGTTTAGTAGAAGGGCCTCCCCCAAGCCACATGAAAAGTGATTTGCGTCATGAAAACAGTGTTGCACTAAAAAGTGCATCTTGAAAAAGCCAATATACCCCATGAACATGCACATTTAAAGCTTAGAGATGTTAAGATGCAGTTCATTTGATGAATTTGTCAATGACGTACATGTTAGCTTATAAAATTGTACAGGGAAGGTGTGCTACATGGTTAAAAAACTTTACACAAACCACCCTAACTGATCTGCATTTTTTGGTTTACTTTTTGAGAGATGTACTTGTCCAATCACAAGGACTTCTGACCAACAGTGAAACAGTTTTATGCAGGAAAATTAACCACACAGCATACAACAGAGTTGCAGAGAATAACGGATTTGTTGAAAATGAAAGTGAATATAGCAGTCTTTGCCTTGATTTAGTACCATGTGACACTTATTTGCTTATCATAAACAATGTCTCCACATTGCGCCGAGGAAAGCTCTTGACCTGGACCATGACTTTCTCTGGAACTAGAGGCATGCTGTTATTTGAATGAAATGTCCTTCTACAAAGAATAAAAATCTAGTAGCCTCATGATAAATCAGAGGAGATTGATTTCAGTAGTTTAACTTTAGTCGCATTTGGCAGTGAAAGGTTTAATCAGACATGATGTAAATTATCCAGTTTGCCTGTAAAATATTTCTTGATGAATGTACACTTAACATCAGTATCAAAGTATTTGAGTAAGCTTTCAGAAGAAATTATTATTTTTGTGTTTTGTTTCAGATATGATCATTTGAAGATCTAAAGAAACATCATTTATATGAAACTATAAGTATTGCATTAATAGTGCCTGTATTTCAGTGAAATAGCACACCTTTTCCGGAAGATTCATGCCCAACAAAGTGTAGAATAGGGCTTGAATATATATATATATATATATATATTGGACATAACTCCATTGTAGTATTGGCACACAAATTGAACTGTATGTGTCGTAAAAATTTTTGTATAAGTGTATCTGTTTTTAAAATCAGATCGCAAATACATACAAGTGCAGTTCATGGACGCGTAGATAGCCTATTGCTGGAAGTGTCGTTATATAAAGGATGCTTCACGCATACTTGCTCACACATACTCGCTTTAATAAAAGTCCAGTAAAATGACAGATATACAGTGAAACCTGTTTTGAGAGACCACCCCTAGGGAAGGCTAAAAAGTGGTCACATAAGGCAGGTGGTCTGAATGGAAGTGCAATAACATGGGAAAGATAACAAATGGGACTTTGAAAATATGGTCTTAAAAGACAGGTGGTCTTTCATTACAGTGGTCTCTCAGAACAGGTTTCACTATCTCATTGAGGCTGGATTTTTGGATTTTTTTTTTTTGTAGTCAAAAGGAGTTTGTTCAAACCCCTTGACCCGACCCCCCCATAGGTAGGCCTGCCTGTCCTGGGCAGAGCTTGCCTATGTTAAAATCTAGGAAGAGCATAAAACCCAGCCCAATGTCTAATTTGCTTGAATTCCAGACTGTACAAGTGGTTTTGTTGCAGAATAAAATGGATGTTTTGTATGTTTCAGTCTTCAGGTGTAAAGGTGCAGCCACATTGCCTGGAGGTGTGGGAGGAGGTGAAGATTCGACACAAGCACAGATATGTTGTATACTGCCTCACACAAGATCACACAGAGATCATGGTGGAGTCATGTGGAGATTTAGGTTAGTTCACTAAAACCAGGACCTCTGAAATTTTGTTTGCAATCTCCTAAACCCAAAAGGAACATTATCATTATTTTTAATATCAGGACAGTCTTACTGAATATATGTATTATGTCTGAATTTGAATTCTGGAATTTATTTCCCTTCAAAACACTCTAACATGATGAACATCTGGACAAGGCCTGAAAATTGAACTTGCAATTTACAAAATTTAATGTACCTCAGACACAATTGCATTCCAACTGGAATCAGTGTACTACTTTTAAAGGCAAATTATTTGAAAAGCTGCCAATCAAACGAGGAGTACCCCAAGGGTCCTTTCTATGTGAGACGTTTTTTTTTATTATTCATCAATGATTTACCAGTGGCAGTCAAAAACAGTAAGCTGCAATACAGTCTATGCATAAGTTCACCAAGCGGGGAAACGCCAGCGGAGATTCTGATGTCAGAGCCAAGTGCGCACAGGTTTCTGGGTAATTTGAGGGCCACTCATTCTTACCGCACAGGCTACAGTGGTATACTGAATACAGCAAGTAACGAGGAGTGAAACACGGACCACGATTTCTTCAAAAATAGAGTCTAGGGTGGCTGAAAAAGTATTTGAAAGACAAAGGAATATCAGTTGATGGAAAGAATAAAGCGGCACTTTTAGTTTTGATATTTGTCAGTTTGACATTTCTTCCTGGCATCAACATTACAGCCCACTACACAACAGTTAGTGGTGGTTTACCATGATAATTCGCCTTGTCACTGAACGTTCTAACTATCAATGCTTTCCTTACTCCCCCCTCCAACGATCTACAATGGTAAACTTCTATACACCTCCTGTAGTTGGTCCATTTCCTGCTTTTCTGTTCATATTGACACGAACAGAATTAGTATCCGCCATCATGCATTATCATGACCACTTTTGGGAAGGTGCACAGCGCGCCATCTGGTAGCAAAAAATCAACCCGCATGCCTTGCTTTCGTAATGGGACAACTGCCGGGGTTTTCCTGCTTGATGAACTTGTGCATAGACCGTATTGTATGCTCATGATTAAAATGAATGGGTTCATATGAAAGGTAGATGCATGTGTGCATAGAGAAATCTTTTCAACTAATGTGTTTTTAGGTCAGCTGACATATATTTCTGTTGTCCATCCATCCACCTGTCTGTACATCAGTGTCCACAATTTTCGTTTTCAACTTCTCGGAAACCATAAGTCAGATTTACTTCAGACGTGATGGGGATTTACCATGGGTGGTCTCTACCAAGTTTGTTCAAGTGCTCAAGCTCCAGTGATTTTTGAATGGTTTTTTTTTTTTTTTTTTTGGTTATTGTTTGTTTTTAAATTTTCTAAATCTTTGCTTTGCTTCATTTGCTTACCAGTTGCCACTGTGTTTTTTTTTGTTTTTTTTTGTTGTTTTTTTTTGTTTTTTTGTGTCGTTTTTTAATTTTTGCCAATGATATTTTGTGTGTTTATACTATTTTGGATATCTCCCAAACTGGAATTAAAATTATGCTGAAACTTGGTGGAAATGTACCTAATAGAAAGGTCAAACAAAGTCGTTCACTAGGTGGTGATGTGAATCCCCGATTTTTAACAGATTTGTCACTTTTGGTACCTGCCTGTTCATGCATACAATCCCATTGAGTGCTACGTAACTCAGTGGGGATTGCAATGGAAATTCATATTTTCTACCTGTCCAAAGCCATCAGCCAGATTCACTTTGGTGGGGATATTACCTGGATGGGTCTCAACTGAGTTTGTTCAAAGGGTCTAGTGAGTTGAAGATTTTTTTTCTTTTCCTTTGTTTTGGTAAGTCTCAAAAATCTCCAAAAGTTCCCACCCAATTGCTTTGAAATTGCATAGGAACAGTTCTAGGGACCACTGGATGTTCATTTCATCAACAGTAGGTGCTACGATTGACAACGGACATAGTGGTTTATACCTTGGTAATGGTGGATCATGGGGCCATGGCTGCTATGGAACACTAATAGGAAAGTACACGTTGGGTTTCTTTTGATGTAAATTTTGAGCTTAAGTGACCTTGAAATGTCAGACTGAAATACTGGAATATATCTAGGTAATAGTGGATTCCATCACTTGCAATTTAAAAAATAACTTTAACTGTATGGATGAAGACTGATATTACAAACAGTGATTATGGTCTTAAAGTGGACCTTGATGTTATTCTGAAGTTCACAGTGCCACTTCAGACTGTGCATGCAAGGTCAGCTGAGTACAGGAATGTCACAATCCTCTTGTTTTTTTTATATTTTTTCGAACAGGAGAGACATACGAGCAGTTCAAAGAGAAACTGCTTGATGCAGCAGAGCATAAGGAGTGTCGCTATGGAGTGTATGACTTAGAGTACAAACTTAGTGATGGATCTGTCCGCACAAAACTACTTTTCTTCCTGTGGTAAGTTGTGATGTTTATTGTCGGTTTAGTAGGCATGGTCATTTTTAGCTCAGGTAATATGTCAGTCAGCTGAGCATTTTAATGGTATTGCTGTGATTCTGTCATATGCCCATGTCTAATTTTTTGCTTCTTAAGACAAAGAAAAAGCAAAAAAAAAAAAAAAAAAGGGGGGGGGGGGAAGAAACAATTTGAGGACAAGGTGCATCCCTGCCAAGTTCACTCAGCATTCCAGTCAGGTTTTACTCATAATATCCTAATTTTACACAAATTTATTACTTTTTCACTCTGGGCAAGGAGTTAAATTTGTAGAGATGGTAGCTATGTACAGGCCTTGAAATTAGGGAGTAAAGTGCAGGGAGTGATCACATGATATACCTTCCTAGCAATAAATGCAGAGAACATGCCAGGCACCACATTGTTTACGGAAAAGGGATACATTTTGTTTTCCGTTGAGTCGGACATGTAAAAAATTTGGTGCCATCCCGCAGTATATATAGTTTCCTATTGTTTGATAACAATATATTGCTTCTATCCCTTAGTTTCATGCATGTTGTCCATTCCCGTTTATATTGAGTTTGTGTCAAAACTCGAAAGTGACAGGCTGAATTGACTTGCTGTCGACCCTGTCACCATTGGTTACTTAATATTCATTTGCATGACCAAATTAAATCATCGGCAAATTATCTATGTCGTTCAATACTTTGGAATACATATGAATATCATTTATAGCCACAGTAAGGTTATTATACCTTGGTCAGATTCAAATATTTGTGTTAGATGTAGTTGGCAAAGTCCTTGTACTATTTAAGCAACAAAATTCTGTTAGAATAAATAAACAACATTTCTAAGAATGGAAAAAGTGTTATTGGCACGCTGAAAGTTGAAAATGTTCTATGCTGTATGGTAGAACCTGCTTTAAAAAATCAGAACCTTACCTGAGAAATCTCCTGGATTTTTATCACAAGAGCATACTATTGAACTGATGAATGAAATCATAGCTTAAAAACCAAGGATTACAGAGAGCAAGGTGTGTGTAAAAAGAAAAAAGAAAACTGCACAATTGAATGCTTGTCTAACCCTCTCCTGAAACACAGAAAAGATTAGCTTAAATGCACCAGAATGCACCATTTGACACCTAGATTTTCTAAATTACGGGGGGATGGGGGTGTGCATGCCTCCAGACCCCCTAGAATGGCTTCGCGCCTTTAGCAGTCACACCTTTTGTGCACTTCACACCAGAAACAAAAAAAGAAAAAGAAAAAGAAAAAAAAAATTATCTACCTACCTACCCTGTTGGAAAATATGTTGTAGGAAACAAACATGCATTTCTGATAGACCTTATAAAATTTGGTGAGATTGTTGAGGAGGTCAAAGTCTCGAATGATGGTGATACTAGTGGCACCATCTATATTTTGACAGAAGTTACTAATAAAATTGTGTTGAAAGAAACAGAACTCTGAAACTTGAAAAATAATAAAGCTAAATAGGCCAAAGCAGTACCATGATGATATTGATCATGACCTGCACAAATATATTTTGTAATATGGATGACCTTGACATTTGTATCCCAGGTCACTGGCACACGTTGTAAAGCTAAAAGAGGAAACTTGCCAATAATGGCCATAGAAATTGCCTGCAAAGCAGACCAAGTTCCTTGTTACTACACTTGGTCTGCCCTTTGACAGGATTTTATTTACAGTAAGGCAGGGCTTGGCAATTCACGTGTCCGATTGCCCGGGACAAGTCAGATTTAATCTTGGGCAAGTTAAAATTAATAGGTACTTGCCCCGTCGGGCAACCAACTTTTTTTTCGCTGGGAACTCTATTCCTGAAATTTTCAAGACACAGTTACAAGTTGCAGTTGTTTGCAAGGCTGGCAAGGAGACGGCAGAAGGTGACAATAATTTGTTGTGATAACAGTGTTTAAAGTTGGAGCGCTGCGTGCATGCTGAAAAACTATGGGGGGGTCTAATAAAAAAATCCAGAGCTTTCGCAGCACGTGCGTGGGGTGCAGATAGGTGAAAATAATCGCTAATTGATAAACATGCCAGGTTTAAACAATTACTTGGTCAGCAGTTATATTCATCAGAACTTTATTTCTTTCAACACAAGCAGACATTTTCACTGTGGTACATACCATTACGATATCAAAGGTACCGGCAGTAATTGGCTTACTGAGCGGGGTCATACTACTCACGGTCAGTGTGATCTGCCCCAAGGGTGTCAAAGCAGCGTCAAAAAATAATAAAATTTGCATGGCGAATTCATCTGCAAATTAACATCAAATGTTATTTATCGGTGGGTTCTTACAGTGTTGGAAAAAATAGGTGCCGTGAGATGACTTCCCGAGCAAAAACACCACACAACTGCCAGTCATGCAAGTGACAGAGTGGTCGTGGAGTGGTTCTGCGGTGAACTGATGCAGTCTCACAGACTGATTTGGGACACATTTGGAAATTCCCGCTATCCCCTACCTTTGCGTATTTGCCTGTGATTCCAAATAATTGTTGCAATAAACACTGGAATCTTTATTTTCGCATGCTGCAATATAAACAAAGCTTCCCGTTTGTGTGTTCCTCGGTAAATTACCGCATATTCACACATGTTCCCTGGGCGGAAGCCATGATGAAAACACTGTAACATGAGCCGTGATTGGCTCATTTTTGCATGTGACTCAATTGACCAATCGGGTCATCTGTTGTGCGTCAGACCACATGGCTCGATTTCTGATTTGAAATATTAAATTTTGCGTATGAATTTGATTTAAGAACACTGTTTATTGCAAGGAACTTGCCAATACTGTATACGCAAATTTATTACGATGTACCGATAGCATTCAGGTTGGTACGCAAATGATATGCATTCCAGTGCGGCATCAGAGGCAGCAAGAAAAGATCCTGAAACCAATGCAACTATTTAATCGTTATTTAAGTTTACCCAGGATACGGACTCCTATAGTGTCAGAAATTACAATGTATATTTCATTGTTAGTCACCCCATGCAAATAGCTTACTTTTCAATTTGTATTTTTAATATTTTGCCAGTTTCACTGTCGAACAGTTGCAGCTAGAATAGTTGTAAAATTTAACATTTTTTGCGAATTTGCAAGCGACAATAATTGGCAAATACATTTTAGGGTAAATGATTTGTCTAGGCCTTAGCATTGTTAGAAAAAAAACGATGTTTATAGAACTTTTATCACCTGGGACAAAAGGATTTTGCATACAGGCAAGTCGATTTTGAAATCCATTTGCCGTGCGGACAAGTGATTTTTTAGCAAATTGTCGAGCCCTGTAAGGGAAACAAAACTATACTGTGACACCCCACCTGTCACAGGGGCAGCTGCAGCATGACTTGCCAGGCAGTGCCAAGAACCACTGACCAATGCCTGTCACCATAGTATGGAGTGAGTTTAATCATTAGTCTTTTTTGATTGATTTGAGTTTTTACCAAAAAAAGACAACTGAAATCATCTGTCTTTTGAGGCTGACTTGAGTTTCAGTAAATGAAATATGCAGGACAAGGGCTGCAGATGGAAGGGCGTAGCACTGGTTTAAACATAGTTCTAGTTTCAGTGGTACCTGGACCTCTTCAATTATAAACCGTTACAGTTATTTTTTTTCTTTTGGTTTCACCAAATAAAAGCCACTTAGATCATAATTTTTTTGAGGCTGAAATAGTTCAAGATACACATGAAAGACACCCAAGCTTAAAAAATAAAGAGATTGTCATAATTTTGGAAAAGCATAAAAAGCTGGTGAAATTTGCAACTCTTACCATGTCAGCTTAAGAAATTAAGGAAATATAGATAACCCCAAAGATGTTTGTGTTAGCATCTTAAATAGCACAGATTAGCAGACAATGAAAAATTCATGTGATTCAGATAAATTCAAGACAATTAAAAATGGATAGATAACTTTTTCTACATTTTGTCATGTTTATACAACAGTTAAATTAAGGTTATTTTGGGGAACAAAAAATAATTTTTCGAGATCTTGCAGTCATGGCTATATTTAACCCTTCTTCTGCTATTTATTTATTTTGGTTAATTGTCTATCATGCTGAATTATGTCTCCCCATGCAACGGGGGGACATATTGTTTTTGTGTCCGTTTCTTTCGCATCTTCTTCTTCAACACATTGTTACGTGCGTTGCGGACGCGATAACTGAAGAAAGATTTGACTTGCTAAATTGAAATTTTTTGTGAAGATGTTCCTATATAAAACCTTGGTTGTGATTGCAGATGGGTAACCTTGACATATTTGTAGCTCAGGTGATCATATCACCTGAGCTGATACCATAGTCTCAAAATCCGTCGTCCATCCGTTGTAAACAATATACATTTTCGACTTCTTCTCCAAAACCACAGGCTAGATCTGCTTCAAACTTGGTGGAAATGTGCCTTGGGTGGGTCTTTACCAAGATTGTTCAGATGATCATGCTACAGTGATTTTTGGATTTTTAGCTCAGGTGATCATATCACCTGGGCTGATACCATAGTCTTAAAATCCATCGTCTGTCGTAAACAATTTACATTTTCGACTTCTTCTCCAAAAACCGCCGGGTAGATCTGCTTCAAACTTGGTTGGTAAAAATTTGCCTTGGGTGTGTCTCTACCAAGTTTGTTCAAATGGTCACGGTCCAGTGATGTTTGGGGCAAATCTTAAAAAATCTTCTTCTCTGAAACCGCTCACCCAATTGCTTTAATATCACACAGGAACACTCCCTGGGACTCCTAGTTCGTAATTTGTTCACCAGGTGGAGCTGCATTTTTTTTCTAACTTTTTATAAATTTTTATGTGTTATAGCTTATACTATAATTATATCAATGCGCATTCTAATGCTAATTCACATTTTCGACTTCTTCTCCAAAACCGTCATCCAGATTTACTTCAAACTTGGTGGCAATGTACCTTGGGTTGGTTTCCACCAGGTTTGTTCAAATTGTCATGCTCCAGTGATTTTTGTCCCCCGCCACAGAAGGGGGCATAGGGGGACATAGAGTTAGTGAGGAGAGGGGGCCTGCCGTCCGTCTGTCCGTGCATCCGTCCGTCCGTCCTTGTGTCCGTGCGTCCGTCTGGGAGCATATCTTTAGAACCCTAAGATATAGAATAATGAAATTTATACCAGAGATACATCATACCATGGGCATGTGCACTGTAAAGTGTTTTTGACCTTGACATATTTTCAAGGTCACAAAGCCCAAGAACATATCCATTTTCGTGTAGAGCCTAAGAACATATCCGTTTACGTGTGTCTGGCAGCATATCTCTAGAACCCTTAGAGATGGAATAATGAAATGTATACCAGAGATGCATCATACCAAGGACATGTATGCCATATATTGTTTTTGACCTTGAGCTATTTTCAAGGTCACAGGGCCCAAGAACATATCAATTTTTCGTGCATCCAGACATGCTTTTTTTATAGTATAGCTTACTTCTGTATTCTCATGCTTTGAATGCTTGCTTGTAGTGGCACCTACCCTATGTGTAGTGGCACCTATCCCTGTGTGCATGATCTCATCTTTTTTTTTTTTTATAATTTTTATGGCCTGAGCTCATTTTCCCATGCTATGTACCACTCAATTAACACATATAGTGTTAATTTGAAAACAACTGCATATTTAACCACAAGGGAAATGTTCCTAAATATTTCCATAGTCCCTATCCAGGGCTATTGGAACAACTATTCTGTTGCTCTAATTCTAAACAAGCCTAAGATAAGTACTGATTGACCCACAGTCATCAAACATCTAGGTGTTTCCATATTAGGAAAACACGTATTTTCAAAGAAAAATTCTTTGAATCAACGTAAACAATAGCACGTGTTTTACGTAGCAACCCAACGTATATAAGCAGGCACACGCAGTTTTTTCAACGGTCGGTTTCGTAACTGATGAGGTGAAGAGATCACCGAAACTAGTCTTACGTCGAAAAACCACAAGAGCCTCTTCCATCTACGGTCTAGTCCTGTCAGATTTGCTTATTTATTGTCTCAGCCGAGATGGCAGAAGGCACAGAGCAGTCAGAGGCTGAATTAGAGCGTATTACAGCAAACCTTGGGGGATTCCGTGTGAATTCCCCGGTCACAGTGACCTCGGAGGTCCCAACATGTAGCACTGCGTCGATCATTACCAGCGTTACTGCATCAACTTCTACATCAACAGCTACAAAGCAAACAGAGAGTGTAAGCTACATTACACCCCAGACCTCACCCCGTGCCTCTCATTCGAGATGGGGGGATGAAATAGACGAGACAGAAGCTCTCATGTCTTCAGTCGCACAGGGGATTTCCCTTGTTGTGACATCAGAGTCATCCGGGTCAGCTGCCCCAGATCCACAATCGCCCAATCCGCGACAACCACGGAAAAGAGCTAGAAATAGCACAGAATCAGGTCAGGATAGGTGTGACAATCAATCACCATCACTTCGCCCACCTCAGCCAAGCTGTGGAAATAGCAGCCGAGACCCGAGTTGGGAACGGCAAGAGGAAAACTTGATTTTACCGAAAGCTCTCCAAAACTTTCGAAGCACACGAAGCGCCTTGGTGAAGGTAGCCAAAAAGGAAATACGCATTCAGTATTATACGAAATGCATCGAGAATGATTTGATTCCGCCGGAACTTGCGTACACTCCCAAGTTCCCACAAGGAATTATTCCACCTAGGAAATCCCTAGAGGCATGGAAACAGACTGCAGCGAATGCAAGCAAAGCTCAGTTAATTATCTTGAAGGATACCCTACAAGAAATGCTGAAGCCCGACCAAGCGATTGCGACAAATGAATTAGCAAACTTGCAGTATTGCTATGGGCCCGACAAGGCAGGCTTGCGTAAAGCCACGGACCTCTTAACCAAACTCATAGGACGACAGAAAGCAAAGCTGATCACCAAAATGGAAAAGAATATTTCTTTTCAAATCAAAGAAAAGCAGGAAAAGGAGAAAGAGAACAATGATCATCTTTTTCTGATGAAACAGGCGCCAAGGCGAGATTCCTCCCCAAGATGACCCGGCGGCAACGAGAATGCCTCTCGTTACCCAAAGCCGAACAGCAATGTAAACAAAGTCAAAACCAATCAAGCAGCACAGGCAATACCAGGAAGAGAAAGTTAGACAACTTTACTTCGAAGAGGTATCAGTCCCCGAGAGGGAAGAGCACCCAACATGCGAGGTCACTGCAGAGAAGGGGGAGATCACCACAGCGACGGGAAAGATCCCCATCGCCAAGCAACCTCAGATTAAGCTCCAGCCAAGCAGAAGCACTGACGAACTTATTGTCAAGTCTCACCAAGAACGACAGCCGTCGTCAAGGGCAAGGACGCAAATATGGTTGCCCCCAGCCCAAGAAGGGCCACGGGAACCGGAGATACTAAATACTCGTTCTTCACAGTTACAGTTCAGTTCAGAGTTGGATTTTTGTTCTACGTTGGAAGTTGGATTTACGTTTGACGCTATAAACTCTAAGGGACAACTTTTGTCTGCCCCTCATCATGTCAACCAGTCAAAACATTTTGTGACAGTGACAAGCAACCAAGACACTCTCTATACAGAGACCCAGTCAGAAGCTCATCATGAACAGCAGAACATGGTGAGTACAGTCAAACCTTTATTTAACCTTTGTAGTGCAAAAGTTAAATACATCCATACCTTTGATTTCAACAATTCAAACAACATCAGAGATAATAACGATTTACTTATCCCTGAAGATTTATTAGTCAATCTTTCTGACTATGAGCTTACAGAGTCACAGAAAAAAGTTCTCAACAAGGGTTTGAATTTTTGTCCAACCCCTAGAGAACCAGATATGGGGGAAGTCAATAGTGACTTTGAAAGATTTTTCAGAACTGTGAAACTTAAGTGTTTTTTTCAAAACCTTAAGGAAAGGCAGGGATCTCAAAATGCAGAACCTGCAACAACTTCCAATGTTAATGCCAGTCAAGCATCAGATATAGACTTATCTGCCCAACCCACCCACAAATTTAAAATACCAAGCTCCTTCACGCCTACTGAGGCTGAACTAGCAGACCCCAACCTAGAAGCTTTTTGTAGGTCGGTAAAATATGATCTGGCAAAATTCCAACCCAGAATTCCCAAGGTAGATAATCTATCTAGGGAAGAAAGAATAGGTCTTAAAGAACTTCGGACTAACTCAGAAATAGTGATCAAAAAAGCAGATAAAGGTTCAGCCATCGTGATACAGAACACAGATGACTACATAGCAAGGGCTATGGACCATTTATCAAATACTGACCACTACAAGAGAGTGGAAAACAATCTTACTTCTATACACAATGAACGAGTCAAATCAACCCTGAAAGGCATGCTAGACAATAAGAGCATAAGTTCAAAGTTGTATAACTATTTATACATTACTGAACCCAGGGTACCTAGTATGTATTTCCTACCGAAAATACATAAAGGAGTTTTACCTCCACCTGTTCGCCCAATACTCAGTGCAAACGAGTGTCCTACAGAACGTATGTCAGCTTATGTTGATTTCTTTCTGAAACCACTAGTGAAGAAAATTCATAGTTATATCAAGGACACCACAGATTTCATAAACAAAATTGAGGCGTTACCAGCTCTACCAGAAAATGCTTTTCTGGTCACTTTAGATGTACAATCATTGTACACTAACATTCCAACCAATGAAGGCCTACACAGTGCTGCAAGGGCTCTGTTACACAATAAAGACCACACAGACAAACCTGGAACAGCGGAGTTGATAAGTCTATTACGACTTGTCCTCACCTGCAACAATTTTGAGTTCAACGGTGATCATTACCTCCAAGTCAGTGGTACCGCCATGGGTACCAAGGTAGCTCCATCATTTGTCAATCTATTTATGGCAGATTTGGAAGAAAACCGTTTACTCAAACATCCTCTTTCACCACTAGTCTGGTGGCGATTTATTGATGACATATTCTGTATATGGACTCACTCCGAAGAAAAATTAACAGATTTTGTCACTTTTCTGAATTCTTGTCATCCAACAATCAAATTCACATGCAATCGGTCAAAAAGTGAAATCAATTTTTTAGACACAACTGTGAAAATTGACTCACAACATAGAGCATACACCACGCTCTATGTTAAACCCACAGACACCCACACCTACCTACACTTTAGGTCAGCCCATCCCAGACACTCCAGAACTGGAGGGCCGTATAGTCAACTTCTGCGAATTAAGAGAATTTGCAGTAAACCAGAAGAATTTGAAGAGAATTCAAAGAAAATCCTAAAGTACTATGAGAAGAGAGAATACCCACCTCAAATACTTAGAGAGTCAAAAAGCAAAGTTGACTCAGTCAGCAGAGCAGATCTTTTGGCACCAAGCCAAGATGAAGAAAACACTGATCAGGAAAACTTTTTCTTAATCACATCAAACAGCCCTGCTCTCCCTCCAATTAGACAAATAATCCAACAAAATTGGAGGACTTTACAAGCCTCTCGTCATGCTGAAACAATCTTCAGCAGACCAGTCACCATAGGTTTTAGACGCCCAAAACACAAACGAGACATGCTAGTCCACTCCAGGATTAGACACTCCAATGCTGAAAGAGAAAATCCAGCAATTTCAGGCAAAAAACAGAAGAATGAATGTAATCGCCAGAATTGCAAATACTGCATTCGGCTGAACACATCAGGAAGTGTCACCAGCACAGAAACAAAACGGACATACAAAGTCCCGAGGGGAGGTTGCTGTGAAAGCTCCAACCTAGTGTACCTCCTAACTTGCAAGACCTGTCATAAACAATATGTAGGACAGACGCAACGTCCACTGAAGGACAGGTTAAGAGAGCACTTTCGTTATATCAATAACAAAGTGACCACCCAATCCCTGGGAAGACACTTTTCCCAGGAAGGACATGATGGACTGAACATTGAAGTCCATATCCTAGAATACATCCCGACTCCTCCGAGACTAGCCCGCACCAGAGAGCTGCGACTAACTCAGGAGAAGCATTGGATGCACCAACTACGCTCGATTGAGTCATTCGGCCTCAATATCATGGGAAAGTGAGCTCCCTTGCTCAGTCTAATACTAAATTTTTATTGTCTGAGCTCATTTTCCCATGCTATGTACCACTCAATTAACACATATAGTGTTAATTTGAAAACAACTGCATATTTAACCACAAGGGAAATGTTCCTAAATATTTCCATAGTCCCTATCCAGGGCTATTGGAACAACTATTCTGTTGCTCTAATTCTAAACAAGCCTAAGATAAGTACTGATTGACCCACAGTCATCAAACATCTAGGTGTTTCCATATTAGGAAAACACCCATTTTCAAAGAAAAATTCTTTGAATCAACGTAAACAATAGCACGTGTTTTATGTAGCAACCCAACGTATATAAGCAGGCACACGCAGTTTTTTCAACGGTCAGTTTCGTAACTGATGAGGTGAAGAGATCACCGAAACTAGTCTTACGTCGAAAAACCACAAAAGCCTCTTCCATCTACGGTCTAGTCCTGTCAGATTTGCTTATAATCTCATCTTCACAACATCATCGTGCAACTGCTTCTTTGCTGATGTTTTCCCTTTACCATATACAGACCATTTCATCACTTTTGTCACTTTACATTAAACCGCAAGTATGTATTCAAGCAAGTAGTTTAAGTACCATTATATTGCCATGACAATTCTATTTGAAACATGATTTTCACTATGTATGGTTGTGATGTATTTTTCATGTCCCAATGTTATAGCTATATCATTTTCTCCATGTTCTTTGTACATACCATATCATATATTAAGGAACAAACTTGGTATATGATATCATACATATAATTTTATGCCTAGGTGGTGCATCCTTTCAACAAGTGCAACCACTTTTGCAACTGTTTGCCCCACTTGATGTTATATTGTATAGGCCCTATGTGTGGCATTAAAAAATACTGTGGCGGGGGATGTAGATCCTTTGGATCACTGTGCACTTGTTAGTCCCCCGCCCACTTGGTGGGGGACTATAGGTTTGCACCTCGTCCGTCTGTCCGTCCTTCAGTCCGTCCGTCCGAAGCTTCTCTGGGCCATATTTCCAACACCATAACACCCACAGCTACCAAATTTAATGTGTTTGTACTTCCTAGGATAGAGGTGTATCGTGTGCCAAAAGTAGGTCACTAGGTCAAATATCTGGGTCACAGAATACATATGTATGAAAAATCTTGTCCGGGCCATAACTTTTTTGTCCTTTTACTTAGAGTCATGAAATGTTACAGAAATGTGAAGCTTAGTCTAAGAAAGTGTCATAAAGCAAAAGTAGGTCACTAAGTCAAATATTTGGGTCACCACGATATGTAAATATACAGAATTTTCAGGTCCTGACTGTAATTTTTTAAACTTTTGGACCTCTTTTTATGAAATTTTACATGATAATGTACCTTGACCCAAAAGTGTGTCATGAGGGGAAGTAGGGTCACTAGGTCAAATATATAGGTCACAGTATAAAATTCTGTGTAAAACCTTGTCAGCACCAAATTTCTTATACCATAATACCTACAGCTACTAACTTTGTTATGTGCATACTTCTTGCGGTGCTGGAGTGTAGCATGGCAAAAGTAGGTCACTAGGTTCAAAATCTAGGTCACAATGTGAAATCCATGTAAAAACTTGTCTGGGCCATAACATTTTTGTCCTTTTACTTAGATTGATGAAATTTTACACAAATGTGAAACTTAACATGGAAATGTGTCGTAAAGTAAAATTAGGTTACTAGGTCAAATATTTGGGTCACAGTAATACTTAAATGTACAGTATTTTCATGTCCTTACTGTAATTCTTAAAAAATTTTGACTTCTTGTTATAAAATTTTACTGATAATGTATTGTGACCTAAAAGTGTGTCACGACGCAAAACTAGGTCACAAGGTCAAATATCTAGGTCACAGTGTAAACTCCATGTAAAACCTTGTCCATGCCATATTTCCCTTACTATAATACCTACAGCTACCAAATTTATTATTTTAATACTACCTGGGGAGTTGTTGTGTCACATGGCAAAAGTAGGTCATTAGGTCAAATATCTAGGTCACTGTGAAATCCATTCAAAATCTTGTCCGGGCCATAACTTTTTTGTCCTTTTACTTAGATTAATGAAATTTTACACAAATGTGAAGCTTAATCTAAGAATGTGCCATAAAGCAAAACTAGGTCACCAGGTCAAATATGTGAGTCACAGTGATTTGTAAATGTTCAGTATTTTCACGTCCTGACTATAATTTTGTGTTACTTTTGACTTCTTGTAATGAAATTTTACCTGTTAATTCATTGTGACTTGAAAATGTGTTATGAGCAAAAATAGGTCACTAGGTCAGATATATAGGTCACAGTATAAACTCTGTGTAAATCCTTGTCCAGGCCATATTTCAAATACCATAACACCTACAGCTACCAAAATGTTGCTTGCATAGTTCCTGGGGCATTGCTGTCGTCACATGGCAAAAGTAGGTCACTAGGTTAGAAGAAAAGTAGTTGTGATAATATATTAGAATGCATTGATTAATTTTCATGTCACCTGTATCATCTTGGTTGCAAAACTGAACAGCTTCTGTGGCACCAAACCAAAGTAGAGGTTACTTGGAAATGAGGGATGTGAACTTGACACTAGTCCATTCATTTCAACCCTTTTCGTCTTGCTTTTAATGAATTTTGTACAGTTTCAAATAATGATGTCATTTTTTACCAAGGAACCGCTATCATACATACATGCATAGTAGTGGTGAGTGTTACCAGCACCACCATGGGGAGGCTGGCCATGCATGGATGAAACCTGACTGACAATGGTTAAAGCAATACAAATATGAACAGACATATGCAAATACAATATACATATTATCAAATACAGGAGTATTTACCATTCAAGAAACTAGTGAATTTGCATCAGGTTCCTTTCAACTCCAAACAACATTGTTATCCCAAACTTCATGCATCTTTACTACATTTACTTGCCGTCTGGTAAGGAACTACACATAGCTATGCAATACTTGATCCTCTTGGGATTAAAGGGCCTTTTAATTTTTACCTCAGCTGACGTGTCAGTCAGCTGAGGTTTTTTGAGGGTCCGTCTGTCGTCCGTCCGTCGTCCACAATTCACATTTTCGACTTCTTCTCAAAAACTGTCAGCCAGATTCACTTTAAACTTGGTGGAGATGTGCCTTGGGTGGGTCTCTACCAAGTTTGTTCAATTGGTCACGGTCCAGGGATTTTTGGATTTTTAATGAATTTTTTTGTTCTTTTTTGGGTAAATCTTAAAAAATCTTCTTCTCCGAAACCGCTCACCCAATTGCTTTGATATCACACAGGAACACTCCCTGGGACTCCTAGTTCTTAATTTGGTCACCAGGTGGCGCTGTGATTTTTTCCTAATTCTTTATGAATTTTTGTGTGTTATAGCTATTTTCGACTTCTTCTCCAGAACCGTCACTCAGATTAAGCTGAAACATGGTGGATATGTTGCTTGTAGATGGGTCAAACAAAGTTGTTCACTATGTGGGAATGCTGCGGATTCCTGATTTTTAAGGATTTTTTCAATTCTGGTACTTGTCGGTCAATGCAGCTTTCCTATTGATTACTATGGAAGTCAATGGGCATTCTAATGCTAATTCACATTTTTGACTTCTTCTCCAAAACCGTCATCCAGATTGACTTCAAACTTGGTGTGGATACACCTTGAGTGGATCTCTACCAAGTTGTTCAAATGGTCACGCTCCATTGATTTTTATATTTTTTTTGAATGCACCTTTACTATTGATTACCATGTAAGTCAATGGGCATTCTAATGCTAATTTACATTTTCGACTTCTTCTCCAAAACCATCATCCAGATTTGCTTCAAACTTGGTGGCGATGTACCTTGGGTGAGTGTCTACCAGGTTTGTTCCAATGGTCATGTTCCAATGAATTTGGATTTTTTTATGATTTTTTTTCAAAAATCTCTACAAAAGTTTTAATAGGAAAGTTTAACATGGGAATTTCTTGTAATGGTCATAACTTTAATAATATTGACCAGATTTACTTCAAACTTGGTGGGGATGTGCCTTGAGTGGATCTCTATCAAGTGTGTTCAAATGGTCATACTCTATTGATTTTTGGATTTTTTATGAATTTGTTTGTTCTTTTTTGGGGCAAACCTTCAAAATTCTTCTCCTCTGAAACCGCTCACCCAATTACTTTGATATCGTTCATAGACACTCCCGGGGACACCTAGTTCCCAATTTGTTCACCAGGTGGCGCTGCAATTTTTTTTTATGAATTTTTTTTTATGGTTTTGCTATTTTTCACTTGTTTTCATAACTGTCCCTCAGATTAAGCTGAAATGTGATGGATATGTTGTTGTGGAAGGGTCAAACAGTTGTTTAGTAGGTGGCACTGCTTTGGATTCCTGATTTTTAAGGATTTTCAATTACGGTACTTACCAGTCAGTGGAGCTTTCCTATTGATTACTGTGTAAGTCAATGGGCATTCTAATGCTAATTCACAGGACAACTGACACGAAATTTACTGTTTATTTGATAACTTGAGATCTGTTTTGAGTTAGCTACACATGTTAATTATTCTGTATGAAGGTCATGCTGAGACAGTACATGAATGACCTTGACCTCGTTTGTGGGGTCACAGTGCAACATACATGAATTTTACTCTTCATTATAACTTGAGAACTACTTGAACTTTGATGTTGTACATGTAAGTGTTCTTCTATAAAGGTCAGACTTACTCAGAACATGGTGTCCTTGATCCTTACCCAAGTTCATAGAGCTGCAAGTGTGATGAATGTCAAGATCAGCTGAGGCACAGGCTGTTCACACAGCCCTCTTGTTTTTTTTCATCTAGGTCACACCCCTATATAGTAGTCCATTCAACCTCGTGGGCGACGAGCGGGGGACTATGTATTGCTCTGCAATACTCATTAACTTGTTTTAATTTGAGTACTTACTGGCAAATGCACCTTTCGTATTAATTACTATGGAAGTGTGGGCATTATCATGCTCAGTATCATGTATTTTCTCCACCAAGTAGCAATGTTTGTTCTATCTAAATATTCTTCAATTTCTCATGCTTCTGTAAAATTTTATATTTATTTTGAATTTTCTGTAGGCAACACTTAGAAGTACTTCTAAATGTCATATGCAGTGAGCTAAAGCTCAGCACAGGTCTACGCAGTTGCAGCTTTGATTTTGTGAACAAGCTAAGGTCAGCTGGGCACGAGCTGTTCGGACAGCCCTCCACTTATTTAAGCTCTCTCTAAAAAAACAGCCCACATGAATGTAAGAAGGTTCAAAGAATTGATTTTGCCAGCGTTCAAAACTGTCCCAACTCCAAGTTGAAATGGGATGTCAGTATTAACATTGCTATTAACATCAAAATATTTCATGCAAATAGTCACAATTTTTTTGTAGAATATCATGTGCAAAACTATCTAATCCCAGAAGGATATTGTGTATAACTGTGCAGTTTATATGGATTACAGAGGTTTTGACCCAAATGAAAGTGAACACAGTTGCTATTTGCAACACATTGCAATAGAATACAGCACATTTTTTGCTTCAGATGGCAAAAGTTTGTAAAATACATGTACTTTCCATCTTACACAGCCATTTAAGAGTGCGTACATGTGCAATGTTGTCCTGCTTCAATGTTTTATTTGTCCTGTGCCACCAAAGTGGCATAGGGGGACATAGAGTTAGTGGGGATAGGGGCCGTATCTGTCCATCTGTCTGGGAGCACATCTCTAGAACCCTAAGAGATAAAATAATGAAATTTGTACCAGAGATGCATCATACCATGGGCATGTGTGCAGTGTATTGCTTTTGACCGTGACATATTTTCAAGGTCACAGGGCCCAAGAACATATCAATTATCCGTCCGGGAGCATATTTCCAGAACCCTAAGAGATAGAATAATGAAATTTGTACCAGATATGCATCATACTACGGGCATGTGCACTGTGTGTTGTTTTTGACCTTGAAAACAGGGCTCAAGAGCACATCCATTTTTGTGTGTCTGGCAGCATATCTCTAGAACCCTTAGAGATGAAATAATGAAATTTATGCCAGAGATGCAATTCATACCAAGGGCATTTGCGCCATATATTGCTTTTGATCTTGACCTACTTTCAAGGTGACAGGGCCCAAGAAGATCTCTTTGTGGATCCAGATATGCAGTATACATTGTATAGCTTTCTTCTGTATATTGTGGCGGGGGAGATAGATCCTTTGGATCACTGTGCACTTGTTTTATTTTAAATGAATTTTTTTGTTCTTTTTGTGGACAAATCTTAAAAAATCTTCTCCATACCACTTAGCCAGTTGCTTTGATATCACACAGGAACACTCCCTGGGACTCTTAGTTCTTAATTTTTTTCACCTGGTGGCGCTGCAATTTTTTCTATTTTTTTATGAATTTTTGCGTGTTATAGCTATTTTCGACTTCTTCTCCAGAACCGTCCCTCAGATTAAGCGTACACGTGGTGGATATGTTCCATATGGAAGGCTCAAACAAAGTTGTGCACTACATGGGAATCCTGTAGATTCCTGATTTTTAACCTTTTTTTAAATTCGGGTACTTACAGGTCAATGCAGCTTTCCGATTGATTACTATGGAAGACAATGAGCATTCTATTAATGCTACTTCACATTTTCGACTTCTTCTCCAAAACCGTCGTCACGATTAACTTCAAACTTGGTGGCAATGTACCTTGGGTGCATTTTGAGTACTTGTTGGTAAATGCATATATTCTGATTGTTTACTATGTAAATCAGTTGGCCTCTGATACAGATTCACATTTTCAACTTCTCTGGCGAAATCGTCAGCCAGATCTACTTCATACTTGGTGGCAATGTTACTCTAGTGGGTTTCCACCAAGTTTGTTCAAATGGTCAACTTATGATTCACCTGAGCACAGGATCAGTCCTGATCCTCTAGTTCAAGGTCACATGGGCATGTCATGTAAAATTGACGCGGACGCAATAACTCTGCAAGGATTTGACTTAGGAGGTTGAAATTTTGCATAATTATGCACCATAATATGAACTAGGTTGGGATTGTAGATGGGTGACCATGACCTATTTTCAAGGTCACATGGCCACTTTTTAAAAATTATTGCAGATGCACTCGAGAAAGATTTGACTTAAAGGGGTTGACTTTTTGTGTGATTATGTTTCTATGTAAGACTTTTGTAAGACCTTGCTTGTGACTGCTAATGTATGATCTTGACCTGTTTTTTAAAGTCACTTGGGCATTTCATCTAAAATCAATATGGACGTGATAACTCAAGAAAGATTTGACTTGGGAAGTTGAAATTTTTTGTGAAGATGTCCCTATATAAAACCTTGCTTAGGATTGTAGATGGGTAACCTGGACATTTTTTTCAAGGTCACATGGTCATGTCATCTAAAATTGACACGGATGCAACAACTCTGCAAGGATTTGACTTAGGATGTTGAAATTTTGCATGTTCATGTACCATAATACCAACTAGGTTGGGATTGTAGATGGGTGACCTCGACCTATTTTTCAAGGTGACATGGCCACTTTTTAAAAATCATTGCAGATGCACTGGAGAAAGATTTGTCTTCAAGAGGTTGACAGTTTGTGTGATTATTATGTCTCCCGGTGGAAGCCGGGGGACATATTGTTTTAGTGCCCGTTTCTTCCGCTTCTTCTTCTTGTTGTTGTTCATGTTCTTCAACACTTGGTTTCCGAGCGATAAGTCTTGAAGGACTGGACAGAATTTGGTGAAACTTGGTAGGATTATGTATCTAGGCAAGACCTAGGTTGGGATTGTATTTGGATGACCTTGACCTAATTTTCAAGGTCACAGGGTCACTTATGTGAAATTGGTTTCCGTGCGGTAAATCTTGAAGAACAGGATGGAATTAGATGAAACTTGGTAGGATTATGTATCTAGGCAAGACCTAGGTTGAGATTGTATTTGGATGACCTTGAGCGAATTCTCAAGGTCACAGGGTCACTTGTGTGAAATTGGTTTCCATTCGATAAGTCATGAAGAACAAAATGGAATTTGATGAAACTTGGTAGGATTATGTATCTTGGCAAGACCTAGGATGGGATTGTATTTGGATGACCTTGCGCAAATTCTCAAGGTCACAGGGTCACTTGTCTGAAATTGGTTTCTGTTTGGTAAGTCATGAAGAACTTGATGGAATTCGATGAAACTTGGTAGGATTATGTATCCAGGCAAGACCTAGGTTGGGATTGTATTTGGGTGACCTTGAGCGAATTTTCAAGGTCACAGGGTCACTTATGTGAAATTGGTTTCCGTGCGATAAGTCTTGAAGAACTTGATGGAATTTGATGAAACTTGGTAGAATTATGTATCTAGGTAAAACCTAGGTTTGGATTGTATTTGGATGACCTTGAACGAATTTTCAAGGTCACAGGGTCACTTATGTGAAATTGGTTTCCGTGCGATTAGTCTTGAAGAACTTGATGGAATTTGATGAAACGTGGTAGGATTATGTATCTAGGCAAGACCTAGGTTGGGATTGTATTTGGATGACCTTGAGCGAATTTTCAAGGTCACAGGGTCACTTATGTGAAATTGGTTTCCATGCGATAAGTCTTAAAGAACATGATGGAATTAGATGAAACTTGGTAGGATTATGTATCTAGGCAGGACCTAAGTTGGGATTGTATTTGGATGACCTTGAGCGAATTCTCAAGGTCACAGGGTCACTTGTCTGAAATTGGTTTCCATTCGCTAAGTCATGAAGAACATGATGGAATTTGATGAAACTTGGTAGGATTATGTATCTTGGCAAGACCTAGTTTGGGATTGTATTTGGATGACCTCGAGCTAATTCTCAAGGTCACAGGGTCACTTATGTGAAATTGGTTTCTGTTTGATAAGTCATGAAGAACTTGATGGAATTTGATGAAACTTGGTAGGATTATGTATCTTGGCAAGACCTAAGTTGGGATTGTATTTGGATGACCTTGAGCGAATTCTCAAGGTCACAGGGTCACTTATGTGAAATTGGTTTCCGTGCGATAAGTCTTGAAGAACTTGATGGAATTTGATGAAACTTGGTAGGATTATGTATCTAGGCAGGACCTAAGCTGGGATTGTATTTGGATGACCTTGAGCGAATTCTCAAGGTCACAGGGTCACTTGTGTGAAATTTGTTTCTATTCGATAAGTCATAAGGAACAGGATGGAATTTGATGAAACTTGGTAGGATTATGTATCTAAGCAGGACATAGGTTGGGAATGTATTTGGATGACCTTGAGATAATTCTCAAGGTCACAGGGTCACTTATGTGAAGGGTCACTTATGTGAAATTGGTTTCCGTTCGATAAGTCATGAAGAACATGATGGAATTTGATGAAACTTGGTAGGATTATGTATCAAGGCAAGACCTAAGTTGGGAATGTATTTGGATGACCTTGAGCAAATTCTCAAGGTCACAGGGTCACGTATGTGAAATTGGTTTCCGTTCGATAAGTCATGAAGAACAGGATGGAATTTGATGAAACTTGGTAGGATTATATATCAAGGTAAGACCAAGGTTGTATTTGGGTGACCTTGACCTAATTTCCAAGGTCACGGGGTCATATATGTGAAATCGGTTTCCCTGCAATAAGTCTTGAAGAACTTGGTGAAAATTGCTAGAGTAATGTATCTTGGTGAGAGCTAAAATAGGATTGTAATTTTCAAGCAAACTTGGTAATTTGTAATTTGTTACCACCTGTAGCTTATTCAGAGATGTAAGTGTTCCACCGGGAGACATTTGATTTTGTGTTGGAAAATCAGTCTGTTCTAGTGCTTCTATGTAAGACTTTTGTAAGACCTTGCTTGTGACTGCAGATGTATGACCTTGACCTATTTTTCAAGGTCACGTGAGCATTTAGTCAAAAATCAACGTTTTGAAATGTCAATAAAGAGTGTACCTTCACCATATCTGTAGATCATTGGAATCGGTATGCCTATTTATAAAAATAAGGGTGACAATAGTTAGGGCGCCCGGGGAGACATTTGACTTTCTGTAGGAAAATCAGCCTGTTTTAGTTTAATCTTGGGATCACCCCATAAAGACCATCTTCAGGGCATCCACTTTCTTGTCTTGCTTCAGCGAGATTCTCTCCCTACTGGGGCACTGATTGGCTCACAGATCATGCAAATAAGTTTGCACATGGTCCAGCATGTACATGTTTTGAAAATACAGTGGTCCCTCCTCATAATACTGGTGTTGGGAGCCCCAGAACAAACTGTGTTATAGCAAAACCGCCTCATAAATGAGGGACTTTGACATAGAAGTAGTGGGAAAATTTTTTTAGTGCTAACCATGGTACACACCGTGTTATATCAGAAACTGCCTTGTAATGAGGGGTGTTATAAAGAGGGATCGCTGTATTCATAACGTCCTGGTTAGCCACTGAAAGAAATATAGAGTGGAAACTGCATGCAATCGATGTGAAAATGGGAAACTTGTGCACCAGTATGCATTGTCAATCAATCTCCGCGACGGTCTGTACTGAATAAAACCTTGGGTGTTGTTTTTTTGCAGAGATACCGCAATATTTATACAATTTTGGTGATCTTGCTCAATAGATATAGTGGAAACCATTTAATATGTTGTACATCTGCAGGAGAACGTGCCATGTTGCTGTATCTCGGTAATTACGCACAGTGACAATTGATCTTTTTGGCATGTACTTCATTAGGCACATAAACATGCGTGCAGCATAGGAGCAGCAAGTATCTTTGGGCGGGTTTTATCACCTGCAGCAGAGGAAGGGTTGAAGGATATTGCACAGATACTGTGACTTTTAAAAGGATCACTTTATATACTCTCCATATTACCCTTAGCTCCCTCAGGCCTTGTTTACGGTCTTTGCAGGTACACCTACCGGGAACTTTATGACAAATAGACCTTATTGGATGTGCAAATGGATTCTGTATTAGGCTGATTTTCCTCCGTAATTAATATAATCTTGCGTGGCTGCAGGCGAGTTACCACTTTTCACTCATGAGGGATTGCTGTCAGCAGGGAAAGTCATGAGTGACTTTGTAATTTTCCTCACTAACTGCAATCCCTCGTGCATACGCATTTTACCTCAGCTGACTTGTCAGTCAGCTGAGGTTTTTTGAGGGTCCGTCCGTCCGTCGTACGTCCGTCCGTCGTCCACAATTCACATTTTTCGACTTCTTCTCAAAAACCGTCATCCAGATTAACTTCAAACTTGGTTGAAATGTGCCTTGGGTGGGTCCCTACCAAGTTTGTTCAAATGGTCACGGTCCAGTGATTTTTGGATTTTTAATGAATTTTTTTGTTCTTTTTTGGGTAAATCTTAAAAAATCTTCTTCTCCGAAACCGCTCACCCAATTGCTTTGATATCACACAGGAATACTCCCTGGGATTCCTAGTTCTTAATTTGTTCACCAGGTGGCGCTGCAATTTTTTCCTAATTTTTTATGAATTTTTGTGTGTCATAGCTATTTTCGACTTCTTCTCCAGAACCGTCACTCAGATTAAGCTGAAACATGGTGGATATGTTGCTTGTAGAAGGGTCAAACAAAGTTGTTCACTATGTGGGAATGCTGAGTATTCCTGATTTTCAAAGATTTTTTCAATTCTGGTACTTGTCTGTCAATGCAGCTTTCCTATTGATTACTATGGAAGTCATGGGCATTCTAATGCTAATTCACATTTTTGACTTCTTCTCCAAAACCGTCATCCAGATTAACTTCAAACTTGGTGGCAATGTACGTTGGGTGAGTTTCTACCAATTTTGTTCAAATGTTCATGCTCCAGTGATTTTTGGATTTTTAATGAATTTTTTTGTTCTTTTTTTTTTGGACAAATCTTAAAAAATCTTCTCTGAAACTGCGTGCCCAATTGCATCGATATTGTACATAGACACTCCCGGGGACACCTAGTTCCCAATTTGTTCACCAGGTGGTGCTGCAATTTTTTTAGGAATTTTTTGTATGGTTTTGCTATTTTTCACTTGTTGTCAGAACGGTCCCTCAGATTAAGCTGAAATGTGATGGATATGTTGTTGTGGAAGGGTCAAACAGTTGTTTACTAGGTGGCACTGCTTTGGATTCCTGATTTTTAAGGATTTTCAATTCGGGTACTTATCGTTCAATGCAGCTTTCCTATTGATTACTACGTAAGTCAATGGGCATTCTAATGCTAATTCACAGGACAACTGACACGAAATTTACTGTTTACTTGATAACTTGAGATCTGTTTTGAGTTAGCTACACATGTTAATTATTCTGTATGAAGGTCATGCTGAGACAGTACATGAATGACCTTGACCTCGTTTGTGGGGTCACAGTGCAACATACATGAATTTTACTCTTCATTATAACTTGAGAACAACTTGAACTTTGATGTTGCACATGTAAGTGTTCTTCTATAAAGGTCAGACTTACTCAGAACATGGTGTCCTTGATCCTTTCCCAAGTTCATAGAGCTGCAAGTGTGATGAATGTCAAGATCAGCTGAGGCACGGGCTGTTCACACAGCCCTCTTGTTCTCCACTAACAGCGATTCCTCATGAGAGGAAATGTTTCACTCACTTTCCAGTCGTGCAAGATTTAATTTATTCTGTCTTTAATTAGGTTTCATTGCAAAAAAATATGCGCTAGGCCTACTTTCAACTCTGACCTTCAGCTCGTTTTGTCGAAAGGGTTGCTGCAGTTTGTGACCAGCTTTTCAATCGCTAGCGCATCTACCGTTTCTTGAAAGCATCGCAGTCACTTTACCCATCGCAAATATGGGGAAATGTTAGGGCTGTAACGATACACCTTTTCACGATATGATACGTATCCCGATACGGAACTGACGATAGGATACAAAACGATACAATTTGATACTTAACCATAATAATACAGGGGTCACATTATTTCAGTACGGGTTCGTTGGACCCATCTTTCTTCTTTTTCAGGAAAAATAGTGGGTCCATGAACTGAATCGATGGGTCCAGTCTGAAATTGTGCAATATAGACTTTGGATGTAATTTGATTAATTGTGTTTAATTGGTATAATCAACATACATCAAAATGATAAACAAATAAAACATGCAGGTAACTTAGCCTAGAAACGAACATAACATAGGGTCTATATGCTCATGTGGGTGATTCATTATTATAAAATTTAAGATTAAATAAAAAGTTGGCAATATGCCAACTTGATGTAAAAGGGTCTAAAAGTTGTTGACTGTACCAAGGATGGATTCAATCTGCCCAGGGACCTGCTATTAGGACTAAGTCTATAACACATCCCTGGTCTACCAAAAAATGATTGTGAAGGGGGCTTAACCCTTAGCACGCTGCCACTGTGCCAGTATCTGGTATCGCACAGTTTTTTAACTACCTTGCACAACAAGCGGCATGCATGATTGAACATGCCTGGGCTCTGTTATTTTTGCGATTGATTGCACGTGATGAAATGGTCAGAAATTACATGATTTATATTTCTGTGCACTTTCTATTTCAATATACCTGACAAATTTGATGCCGCAGGTGGTGTTGAGTCTGATCTTAAGTGCGGTCACTTTTTTCATCAAGCAACACGGTAGGTCTACAACTTGACAAGCCATGCAACACAAGCGAGTGTACACAGCCTGTCCCGGGCATGCAGCCAGACATGGTTTTCCGCTGTGTTGAACGTTTATTTCTTCCGGCCTTCGATCATAAATTTCATTCCTGCCTTGCTCTGTCATACAGATTTGTTCCATTCAAACATTTCAATAAAATCAAAACAACTAAATTTTGTTTTAAAAAAAAAAAAAAAAAAAACCACCAATAATGGCGTGCCCCATTGGAGACAGTGATCAACAACATTGTGTCAGGCCTAATGCAAATTTTCGCTTCGTTCACATGTGACCGTGCGATGACTAATGTGCGTACTTTCCTTGCCGTCCGTAATGAATTTTCACTCGTGCCTTTGTCTCTGTCTAGATTTGTTCGATAGAAGTCTTCTTGATGAAAATATGATGTGAAAATTGAACATCTTGGTCCAATAATCTTTGCGAATAAGACTTGTACCTTCCCAACATTGCAGGCATGAGACAGGCACATGGGCAACAACGAATTTGATTGGACAGTAAGTGGCACGTGATCAAATCCACACAATGAGGAGCCTGGAAGTGCTCTCAGCGCATTTATAATGAGATGAAATGACGTACATCCATTCCCATTATGGGAATTTTTTGGAGGGATACCCCAGGAATATTTTTTTCTTAGCAAATAAGAGAGCTTGTTACATAGAAAGACGACCATCAGAGGATTCCATCAGTATAATACATATTCATGATACTGATAATGGTCGATGCAAAACACCATGACCGCATGGGGTAATTTTTGCAGTTGTGTCATTCAAAATGCATTGCTTTTGTGCATGCATTCACAGCGACGCGAAATGACAATGTTTTTATTAATTTCCGGGCGTCTTTTCATTTTTTGCGTCTATGACGCAGGACACAAGCTTAATGTGACCCCTGAATAATGAGCGTGCTGCTTTTTCTCGCCGGGCACAGTCATTTTGCTGACCTAGATTCAGACTTTACACACAAGGGTATGACGTAGCACCACAAAGCATCATGCATATATATGATTATGAAGGGAATCCCAAAACATTTTTGTAGGCAAAAAATAGATCGTAATCAGAACGAATGGTTGGTCAATTGACGAGTTTACCTTCACAAAATTACGGTAAATCTTAGTGAACTATGGCCTTTACTTCTGTATTTTTTCTTTTTAGAGCTGAAATTACTTGTATGATGGAATGTATCGTATTTTACAATACAGGGGACCTCATTTCGATACATGTATCATGGATTGACTGTACCGCGATGCAATGTTATCGCGGTATATCGTTACAGCCCTAGGAAATGTGTGACCAAAAATTTGTGGTCGCTAGTCCTGATGCAAGCTCATTCTTGTTTAAATCATTAAACACGAAACTGTTACTTTTTATGCTGCGATGATAGAGGTAAAGAGTGCGATACCATAGTTTTAGAGACCAAAATAACCCACTGGAACTTTGTGAACTGAGGTTGTCCAGACTTCCATACACCATTGTCAGGTTTCGCCATGTTTGACGAAGAAGTCCGTAGTATTCAGTAGATTTACATGACACAAGTGTACCCCTGACAGAATTTGCATGAACAAACTACTGCCCCGTATGGCAAGCAAACGCTGTAAATATTTACCCCTTACATAAAAACACCGTCATGGCCCTGCAGGAATGGGATGCGGTAGCCGGACATTCATGCCCCCCCGGCATGACTCAGGTATATCTTAGTGTATTGATCTAGATGTATTTTTTCCTTGTGGGTGGGGTTTAAATAAATAATAATAAAAAAAAAACGAAAAAAAAAAACGCCGGTACTCTTGAACCTCTATCCACTATTGGGGCAACCGTCTTGCCTAAGCTCCATCTTTCACACACAAGGGGGTCATGGCGGGTCCTACTAGTGCTGCAGCTTAAGTCGTAGCACCAGGGCCACTTCGGTATCTGATACAAAATCCCTACTCTGGGGCCCACCGCTGGCTACAACTGATGTCTGTATTTCGGTGTATTTACATTTTTAGGCAATGCTCACTCTGGAAAAGTCCCCTTATATATATTGTACATTACATTTATTCAACAAATTAACCTGCCCTTTACCCCAATCACGCACTTATTTTGGATACTACCTCTTCAAAATATCCAATCAGCTCACTGGCACTTGGCTGCCATTTTGAAAATTGCGGATCCACACCCAACGTTTTGTAAATGAGGATAGTAATGGGATGGGGGGGGGGGGGGGCTTATAATATATATACAGCCAAAAGTATATATTTTGCAAATGTTCCAGACCATCAATAATGATATGATATATGCTGTGGCCACAATTCACTTTGATATCCAAATGAAATGTATTTTTGTGCGGCATTGTGCAATGTTCAAAATGCCGGTTGGTTCAAGGTTTATCGTGTTGCATTTGGATTTTTAACTAATGATGATAATTGCTTTGGACACAAACGTGCAGGCAGAGTTAAGATAGTAAGTCATGTTTTAAAAGTACTTCAATGACCGTTTGCCCTGCTAACTCAGAGAACAGACACGTGGAACCTAGTGAAATATAACCAGGAGGGCTATGAAGTCCCTAAATGCTGACACAAATGGGGCTATGGCCTATGCTGTTTCGCCAAATGGGCGTAGCTATGCCATATTGAACTTTGTGTTGCTATGCTATTTACCTGGCCCAAGTTAAACCGCCAGACAAGTTGAAATAAAATGCTGTGTTTGAGTTGACTTTACTGCAAAATGACGGCCGCTTTCTTGATAAAATCTTTCAACGGGGACCATGGTTATGCTGTTTCACCGAATACCATGGCTATGCAGCTGTGCTCTTTCCACACCCAAGTTAACCCTTCAGTGTAGACAAGTTGAAATAAGCTACTGTGTTTGATTTGAAGTTACTGCATAATAACGGCACACCACAGCTACTTTCTCAATAAAATCTTTCTGCCAGGGTCAATCAATTTTGGTTAGGGAAGGGCGGCCTGAAGCTTTTAGATTTTTTTTATTTTGTTTCATAAAAATTGCTTAGGGTCGGGACTTTCGACTTTTCAGTTGGGTCGGTCGGGTTATCAGAACCACACTCACACATATATTTGTTAGGTCTAAGGTAACTTGGACATCCATCGATACCTGACATATGTTTAAGATGGATGTTCTTTCCCCTTTTACGCATTACCTCCTTTGACGTCAGTTGAATTTGTTACCTGGGAACAGCCAAAGGCACTTGTCACAAATAGAAATATCTATATTTCTAAATGCAGATATCTGCATTTAAATACTCTCTGGACAAGCAGAATAAAATTAGGCCTCAAACTAATCATATCATAGTGGATCAAGATTTTGGTGGTTTATAAAGGAAATTTCTGTGTAGGCTGCCAACTAGCAATTTTTAGCTCAGCTAACTTGTCAGTCAGCTGAGCTTATCTTATGGTCCTTTGTCCGTCTATCGTCCATCTGTTGTCTGTCAACAATTCACAATTTCGGATGTGTCTTGGGCGGGTTTCTACCAAGTTTGTTCAAATGGTCATGCTCCAGTGAATTTTGGATTTTTTCATGATTTTTTTTGTTTGTTCTTTTTTGGGCAAATCTTAAAAAATCTTTCTCCGAAACTGCTCGCCCAATTGCTTTGATATCACACAGGGACACTCCCTGGGACTCCTTGTTCTGAATTTGTTCACCAAGTGGTGCTGCAATTTTTTTTTTCTTTTTTGTGTGATTTTAAATTTTGATTTTTGGATTTCTAATGAATTTTTGGGGGTTTTTTTTTGGACAAATCTTACAAAATCTCCACAGTCAATCACTCATTTGCCATGATATTACATAAGAACACTCCTAGAGACTCCTAGTTTTTAATTTGTTCACCACTATTTTCAAACTTTTTATGAGTTTTTGTGTGTTTTCTTTACTTGTCACTTCTCCAGAACCATTTCTCAGATTAAGTTGAAATTTTCTTGATATGTTCCTTGTGAAAGTGTTGAACAAAAATGTACACCAGGTAGCACTGAGCACTGTAGATTCCTGATTTTTAACGTTTTTTTTTCAATTCAGGTACTGAATGGTAAATGCACCTTTTCTATTGCTTACTATGCAAGTCAACAGGCATTCTATTGGTAAATCACATTTTGGACTTCTCTGAAAAAACTGTCTGTCAGAATTACTTCAAACTTGATGGCAATATACCTTGGGTGGGTGTCTGCTAAGTTTGTTCTTAAGGTCATGCTCTAGTGATTTTTGGATTTTTTCTGATTTTTAAGAAAAATCTTTAAAAACATTTTAATAGGAAAGTTTCACATGGGAATTTCTTGTAATAGTTATAACTTAAATAATTTTGGCCAGATTTGTGCCAAACTTGGTAGGGATGTACCTTTCAAAAGTGTTTACCTGTTTTGTGCAAATGGTCATGCTCCAGTGATGTTTGGACCTTGACCTCATTCCCAAGGTCACAGGACAACTGACACGATATTTACTGTTCACTTGATAACTTAGATCTGTTTTGAGTTGTGACCTTGATGTTGCATATGTTAATGTTTCTGTATGAAAGTCATGCTTAGACAGTACATGAGTGACCTTGACCTTGTTTCTGGGGCCACAGTGCAACATACAGTAATTTTACTCTTCGCTGTAACTGCAGAACTTCTTGAACTGGGATCTTGATGTTGCACATGTTAGTGTTCTTCTATAAAGGTCAGACTTACTGAGTACATGGGTGACCTGAATCCTATCACAAGTTCACAGAGCTGCAAGTGTGATGAATGTCTCTAGGTCAGCTGAGCATGGGCTGTTCACACAGCCCTCTTGTTTTGTTCCATTATTCTATGAAATCTTCAAAAATCTCAACTGTCCTCACCGAAACAATTTGATCAGTTGCTTTGAAATTGCTGAGAAACAATTCTGGGTAACACCCAGAAATGGGTCTTGATGAGACAATTTTTACAGTGAAAATATGGGCATGGTGCCTATATTTAAATCATTTTTTTCAGGTGAAATCTGTTTAAACCAAGAGGTTACAAGAAACACTTACGGGTGGCCCAAGTGGTCTGGTGTAGCAGATATATAGTGCAAGTTTCTGTTGCAGGAGCCCAGAGAATGCCAAGGTGAAACAGAAGATGCTGTACACCAGCAGTAAGGAATACCTCAAAAAAGGTCTACATGGTATAGGCAAAGAAATACAAGCAACTGATGAATCAGAGCTCGATCTGGATGAAATTATTGATGATATAAAGAAAACAGAGCGGATTTAAAGAGCATGCATTGTGTTTATCTACTGACCAGACTATGAAACGGATAAGAGGATACACTCTGTGTAGCTGTTCGAAACTACACCACAGACTTTGATGAGATTTGAGTGTTGATTGCTTATGGAGTCTGATGTCAATGCTTGCTTCCACCTGCAACAGTGTCCCAGTGCTGAACCTGTTGTTTGAATCTCGGCAAGTGGGCAGCACAGTACCAAGCAATATCAGTCTACACAGAGAAGTCACAGAATGCCCAAGGCATCAATTGGTTCTTACACCGAAGGAATTAGTTCATCTTAATGCCCTCTCTTTTGAAGTGTGTTAAAAGAAACGTGTTTGATGTCAATACCATGATAATTATGCATCGCCCCTACAGGGGGATGCATATAGTGTCTAGTCACGTCACCACTGCATGTCTTATTTTTCTCCCTTATATTTCTGTCCCCGGTTGACCTATTGCCTCCTAATTTGATACAGATAATCTATGGGCCGGGAATTTTTGCCATATAATATATAACCTTGAGGTCAAAGGTCAAGGTCAAATCCTTGTTGCATTTTTCTGTTGACTCAGAAATTATCACATATTGGCTTATACCTTATTATTGGTGCATGGTAGGCCCAAGGTTACTATTAAATGTTAATAGGAAAGTACCTATGGGCTTTCAATTTATGTGGTTACTTTCAAACCTGAGTGACCTTGAAAGGTCAAACTGCATACATTCCTGTTGATTACTATGTAAGTCAATGGGGATTGCAATGCTAATTCACATTTTCAACTTTCTACTCCAAAACAAGAGGCAAGATTCACCTCAAACTTGGTGGGGATATACATCTGGTAGATCTACCAATTGTGTTCAAAAGGTCATGCTCCAATGACTTTTGGATTTTTTTAATGTTTTTTTTTTTTTCTTTCTTCAAAGATCACTGATGTCATGCTTCGGGGATGCATAATGTTTTCACACGAAAAACTTGCTTTTAGTTATGTACTGCTGGTGGATTTTCTTCCACAATACTTGAAATTTGTGGCAAATGCAAGTCCAATTACAGATGATCTCCATGTTGGTCAAAGACTGGAAACTTGAATCTTGTGTACATATCCGGCACCACTGGAAAATGACTATATTTAAGTGATGCCTATATTCATGATATCAGTGAGTTTTTTTGTTTGCATCAGCTATTTTTACTGGCCCTGATTCTTGTGTCCAACTCTAAAGTTGGCATTGAAGATGCACATACTGGTAGGCTTTTATGAGATCTGTCGCAGAAAGATTGCTCATGTTGGTTTTGCTGCAGAGTGTCCTTGGTTTCAAATCTGATTTTGGCTTGACAAGGACAATTTTATGATTTTGTTGGCAAACAGCACTGGTCCAGAATTCTGCGGGCACAGTTATTATATGATGAGTTGAAAAAGTGTTTGAACAACATTTTTAATTATTGTGCCCATGGGCACCCTTGAGGCTTCCAGATGTATGGTGTACATACTCGTGTTTGCCATTTCATTGTTGCTGATGGCTGGTGTTTTAAACCGGGTAAACTTACAAATTTGTATTTTTAATGTGAATAGCTATCTGGGGCAGATCCATGAATTCAAAAAGGGAGCCAATGTTCAAAGGATAAAGAAAGGGTGAAGTTCATATTAATTTGCAGGGGAAATTGATCAAAACTGGTTTCAGAACATGTATCAAAAGGCCCAGTCTTTTCAATTTAGGATTAAAAAAAGCATTGTTTGTGACAGGATTTTTATTGTCCCCATTTAAACGTCAATGTTAATGCCAAAAATATTGAAATCAATATATTTTGGGGAGGGGGGATGACTCCTTATGAATCTGTCCCAAATCATTGTTAGCTGCTGGAAGTAGACATAATTATGTATGTATGTGATGTAGATAGTTTGTGTGCCAGTGTGTTTGTGTCAAATGTTACTCTGATATTTTGTCATTGGCTGCCACAAGAGACAGTGTGTTACATGTCTCTGTGCTCTGTGGATTTGAATATATTAATATGGAGGAATGAATGAGTCTCAAGTCTTTTTAAACTGTTGTTTTGATGATTCTTTTTAGATCAAAAGTTTGTTGCTGCTGTTGTTGGTGACAGGAAATGAGCCTGTGCCAAATCTGGTGGTGCTGCCAAAAAATGAAAAGTAACAGTGGCCTAAGATGATTATTATCACAATGTACTGTTGATATAACCATGAATACTCAGGTGTCAGCCTGTCAGTGCCCCACCAGATGTACAACAGATACTTTGATCATTGTTTTCAGATCAGAAGTTTGGTTCTAGTGTTGTTATTGACCGCAAAAAATTACACCAAATCAAGTGATACTGTCAGAGAATCTCAAAAGCATCCATATCATACATGTAGTATTAGCTTGAAGGGTGTCTGTGTGTCTTTTTGGACACCCTATTTCAAATTTGGACACCTCCAAATCATGATTTTTATAATGGAAAGAATAGGAAGTGGAGACCCTGATATTATGAAATCTAGACAAATTTAACATTTTGGACACCCAGATTTCAAATTCTGGCTAACACCCTGATCCATATGATTAAATGAGAGTATGTTGGTTTCATTGCCAAGTTGTCAGCCAATGCATTGCTTTTATTACAATGATGTCAGAGATTGCCAAGCTTTCATTACCATGATGTCAGCCAGTGCACTGGCCAGTATTATTTTGGTCTGGGGTGACAGGAAATTAAGGATTAAAGGGTTGTCTGATGGGACTTGACTTATGACAACATTTCAGTGACCAGTGCACTTGTAGCTATGATAGAGATTCTAACTGTGGAGCAGTGTGCACAATACAAATTATATCTAGTGCTGTGCCAGTCAATGCCCTCCACCAGAAATACCAGCAGACATTGCTGCCCTGTTTGCCATAAGGAAATATTTGGGTGATGACTATACATGCACTTGCACTTCCAGGCACCCCAGACCAGTCCATAGTGTTCATCTCTTTTATCAGTGAAGCCAAACAAGTCCAAAAATAACTGTGACAACTACTACTAATGCCTTCATGATCATAACTTAAGGTAGATATACATTTTTGTTTGGACTGTGGAAAGATGATCTGTAAGGTAGTATCCTTTTGAATAACATTTGCATCTCAAACTATTAAGCAGGTTTTTTTCAAAGATTATATACAATCATGTAATATGTATTAAAAGTGGCATCAGGGAAGTTGCTCTGAACAGGGAAAAAATTATTGAAAATACAGTGTGACAGCCCAGTCCACAGTATATTCTAAGGGGTAGCTTCTCCTATGCCATGGTAGTATTTTATAAGTCTAAATAGTGATAACATGTTGCCATGATTACAGTATTAACAATTTAATTTTGGTTTTTGGTCACAGATAATGATTACATTCACTTAAGGATAGACCCATATGATTAAATGGACTGCGAAGGAGATCAACGATTCAAGTCTTTATTTTTCACTTTTCATGACAGAGGTTGGCATATACTTCCTACTTTATTAAAAGGTGAAGGACACAGATAAAACCACGGTGCATAGGCAAAGTAATAGAAACTTTCCATGTGCTCCTTGATGTAAGCTTAAAACTTGGGTTGCACAAGTCAATGGCAAATGTGTTGCCACTCAGCCAGCAGTGCAGCCTTATAAGTGAATGTTAATTTAGCTTATGAAAAGTAAAAGTCCAGTCCTGATCTGAACTTGGGGACACATAATTTGCTAATGTATCGACAGCATAAAGTTGGAGGGGTTTGGTTTAATTTTATGGTCACTTTACATTTTCGCGTGACATGCCTGTGATTATTGTGGTGTTAGCAGGTGCTTTGAAGTTGTTGATGCCACATAGATGCTGTGTTCAGTGATAATTCCATGCAACATGGAATCTGTATCAGGTGCAAGTGCTTTTTGTGGTGCTGTGTGTTATTACACATGACAAATATATTGTAGACGTATCATCTTTTAGATACGCATGCTGTTCATTTGTGCTGCTTCTGCAAGGTGTAGCATGTAATATTTATATATATATACATGTCCTGTGAATTTTATGGATTCCCAGTGATCTGGTATTGTTGGTCACTGTTTACAGTTAGAAATAACCTATTTACAGAGATTCAAGAGCTGTAAAGTTACTTCTCAGATAAGACGACGTGTCTCATTCAGTTTGAGTTGTCAGTTGAATGGATGGAAGCAAAAGGTAGCCAAGTGAATTTAATCCCAAATCAAGAAGGTACCAACTGAAATTTGGCAAAACAGTTGTAATGTTTGTTTTTGGCTCACCCCACAGTAATTAAAGACACATGGAAACAATTTCATCTTCCCACACAAAGTAGATCATAGCAACCCTGTTCTTAAAGAACGTATGTAAATTGTCAAATAGAGGTTTGACCAGTGTAGTCACTGTGTTAGCTTACCTTGAAATTTCAGTTGGTGTATTCTTACACTGGGACTAAACTAACTTTATAATAGTTACTTTTTGCTCCCACCTGTTTAATTGTGTTATTGCTGGGTCAAGGTGGTATCATGGTTGTGTCCCAAGAGGTGTTCTGTGAAAAAGGAAAATGCTTTATTGCATTAGTCATTGAATTGGTGATTACAAATTTAAAGTTAATGCATTGATTAACTTTTACACAAATTCTACCACTTCAGTGTGCAAAGTTGATTTAAAAGGGGCATAAACTGAACTCGCTTGGTAAGCATTTCTGATGGGGGTAAGGCTGATTGGAATTGTATAGTTTCTGTCTACAATTTGTTGTCCCAACTTATAAAACAAAGTTCGATTTTTTTCCACACACTTTTGCATATTACAGATGCCATTGCTTGGGCCCACACAACTTAAATTTTCTCTCTGGATAAGGATTGGCTAAGTTTTGACTCAAGACAGTGACACACTTATTGCAAAATATGGTATGAGGCCATTTTTTGTTCAACACCCTGTTTAAAGAGCTTGAAAAATCAATAACTTGTCCGACAAAAATACCGTTTATGGCAAACTTAACTTCAGTTGCACACTTGGTTGGTGCTCATACCTCATTGTGAATTGATTTGTGCAATGTTGAGCTCTTCGATACCTAAATAAGGCACAGAATTGCCCAAGTTACACTACCTCAGAGCAGTTTGAAGGTCAAGGTTGTGACCATTAAAAATACCCACCCCCCCCTAAAAAAAAAAAAGAAAGAAAAAAAGAAACACCCTCATAGGGAGCATTTAGTTTTGTGAGCAGGGAATCTAAAAGACTGTTTGGCTGTCCAAGATGCCAATGCATCATCATAATGTGCCAAGATGGGCATTGGACACCTAGTCTTTTGTAAGTGTTCTTGACCTGCTTTTGTGGGTTGTGACTGCTTTATCGAAAATAAAGTTGCTGGTAACTGAAAATTTGTCCAATTTTAATGAAACAGTTCTATGGAAGCCACATAGATGGGACATTATTTCTGGATATTCAGTTGATCCCTCAGTATTAAAAGTCAGAATTATAGGGTCATCCGAAAAAATAATACATTTTTGTCATTTTCACCCAATTTTGTGAACATATGATCTTGGCCAGCTTGGCCCTCAAAGGTGTTTGTACATTGTAACACTGCATATATGCTGATCTTAAACACTTGATAGTTTATAAATGTCCTCGACCTACTCGTAACATTTGTAACCTACTTCAAAAACATTTTGTTTCACAAGTCAAATTTTGACAAAATTTAATTCGATGGATGATTTAAAATGTGGGGACACATTTTCCTATTGTACACAGATCCTTTACTTTTGAAGGTCACGGTCATATGGAATTGAAAATGTCAAGTATAGCATTTACCCAGTTGTCACTCATTGCAGTCTTGTGCTTGTTGTGCTTCTAGTAATGGACGAAGGTGCCAGAAAGAGGAACTTGGGCACTGGGGAGGCTTTCCATGATTGCTTGCAGTCAGAAACATCCAGTCTCACACGAACCTGATGATGACAGGGTTCTTGTGTACTTGAAATTAATATAAGCTTCCTGAATGGGTATGTTCTGGTGCTGGTGGATGGGAGGGGGGAGGGGGCGGTAATCATTCTCTACTGATATTAGAATGGAATTTGAATTGGGAAAACCCTGTTCATACACTTGTTGTCCCCCCCACTGAAGGTGGTATTGGGGGACAAAAATAGTAGGGATAGGGGCTGTCAGTTTGTCTGTCTGTGGTGTTCAGTCTGTCGCATTTGTCTGTTGCATCCATCCATCCGTCTGTCTGGTCCATCACAGCCTGTAGCCCATAAGCCGTTTCACATAGAATTATGAAATATACAACACAGATGTATCATGTGTAGGGCATGTGGCCCGTGCCTTGTTGTTGATGTGACCTCTTTTCAAGGCCATTGGGCTCTTAATTTGTATTTTGAGGCATACTTTTCCAATTTCCAAGTTCTATTAAAGCTAGGCCTTTCATTTTTGTACCCAAGAATCATTTTAAAAAGGTTTTATGTAGGTCTCATTTTGGATCACTTTGACTTAATTTTAAGGTCATTGTAACCCAATATTTACATATTTATTTTAAGGGCAATTTGTATCATGGAACTTTTCAAAGCACGTATAACTGCTTGCAGTAGGATGATCCTAACCAGACTGGTGCCTCTTACCTTTTCAGAGGCTAGCATGTATCATATTTTGGATAGAAAGTAATGCAATACAAAGTTATTTCTTTCATTTATGTCTTGTTATTGCATTTATATTGTGCAATACATGCTTTGTGTGACACATGCTTTGAAGTAATGATCCACATCCCCATGGTGGTGATGGGCAACATGATGCACTCGGGTTCTACTATGAAGTGAGCTGCCTTCTTGTGGTGCACGCCCATGTATTTTTGGTCAACTTTTTTCCATTTCGTAAGACCACCTGTTGGACTGAAAATGTAGCCTGAATAGGGGATGAAATTGCATAACAATAAGTACAAAAACAAATGAACATTAAACCATTTAATATATAAAAATATTATAAGAAGGTGGTCTTCATTGGAAATTCTACTGTAATTTTGTGATATAATTTTGGCCATACTACTTTCATATGAACAGCAATTTGCCTCTTATTATGATTTGTGTCTGTTTTACGCTGTTGTATCTTGACAACACATGATGTGGTGGGGGACATTGATCCTTTGGATCATCTAGTTATAATATTCATTGTGCTGCGCTGGTGATTGTGTATGTCATAGAAGTTTATATGTGCACAGCAGTATTTATGCTTGTTGATTCAGTACTTGCTGGAACCAGATGTGATCAACCGTTTATTGTATTTCTTTTTTTGTGTTGAGATTAACTATTTTGTTCATCAAATGTACTTGAAGTGTTTTTGTATAACAACTTGATGTTCTTGGATATACGGCCGTTAAGATACAACAGATTTTCATGGACTCGAGTGTCAAAAGAGTGTACACAATTAAGAAATGCCGATTTTGTGTCTGTTATGGCATAATGACGTGCTAGATTATGCCATAACACACACAAAAGCAACCCTCCTTGCTCATATTTACATTTCCCCTGAATTTTTCTGCTCAGTTACGTGAAATTTAATACATAGAATTAAGAGAAACGACCAGAAACTGATTTGTCCAGCATGTTCAAGTGTTCAAGCTCCCGAAACCCAGGTGGGCATGGCTGATTGGAATGTGGGCAGGACGTGTGTTATGGTCCAATAACACACTGCACGGCTTATTTGTTATGTTCTCATAACACACCAGGCTCTCTCCTATACTTGCAATGTTAAAAGTTACATTGAATGTAAACATATTATAGTGGATGTTGTAGCAGGATCTACTTTGGACATACCCAACCACATGTTTTGGTTTTGTGCTATGTGCTTTTGTTTTTCATGTTGCACCAGTAAGGCTGGAATTCTGGGAAATAAATCAGGATGTCTCACCTGTGGATATTCACCTGCACATGTACAGTGGAGCCTGACTTTTCATGAGAAATGGCTCCTGTTGGTAGGTATTCCTCACTGAAAGGGTTAGCCCGTGTAGATATACGACAAAATACGACCAGATGTTGGGTTCCTATATCTTCTTAATGTTCCTCAACTTGTGTCCACTTTTGTTGTAACTGAATTATTCTGGACTACAAAGCAAGGGAATGGATTAGCAGAACAAGCAGTTAGTACATCACCGGTCTATTTTCATGAAAATTCCATGATCAGTTTATCTAGTGAAAAAGAGTGTCAAATTAATTATACAAAGAGGTGCCACATCTGTGTAGTTCTGGGGTAAAAAAAAGGAAAAGGAGCACAATGTAATTTTCCTGTTTCATAACCAATCCAGTCACTGTCTGTCTAAACCTAAACCTGAATTTTACACTTAAGTTGGATGTAAATTTTTTTGAAAATTCTTCAATTAAATTTAATATGTTAACTTAAAACAAGTGAACTGAAAAAATCCATTTCCTTACAAGATACATGTGCAAAGAAAATATGAAATTGAAACTTGCATTGACAATTTTTAAAAAATTGTTCTGTAGTGTGACTTAAGTTAATTGCATTTGGTGTAGTCTTTCTCTAGTGTGTAGAATGCTATGTGTGATACCCAGATGAAGACCTACATCTACATCTACAGTACATGTGTGGTCTATTGTACATATCCTACAGCACCAGCCATTGTTGCAGACTGACTGGTACAAAGTGTAAAGTGCATTCACTATAAATTGCCAAGTGCCATCCCTGTGCTACTTGCATGATCTTCATGATTTGGTTATGAATGGAGGCCAATTGGGCAATGCCTTTAGTGACTTGTTATGAAAGAAGTCAAAATATGTTTTGTGATAGGTTGGTTACTGGAGCCAGTCAAATCATGTGGTACATGAACAGGCTAGGGAGAAAATGGAAATGGAGCCAATGACATCACATCTTGCAGGACATGGAGGAACGAGTTGTGTACCAATTTATTGCCCTTTCTTGTAACTCATTTTGTTACAGATTTTATGAAAAAACTTATTTGTATTAAAGGGGTAATCTTTTAAAAGCATCTTGTTGCGTGCTTATATTGTTGTAAGATAGAACACTGGTTCCATGGACACCTTGTACAGGGCTACCTTTCCTCCATGCTGAAACTACTCAAAAGCACCTGGATGTCAAATGTTGCCAGCCTCAATGTTTTAAATTTTGTGTTAAAGGCCCTTTTACAAAACCCCTTTCTCCCGTGGGAGAATGACCTTGGCCTGGGACAGGGACACACAGGTGCACTGAACCAGCCCTTCATCAAAGTGCTAAATAAACTATGTGGTGAGGCTGAGGTTGTTCACACCATTTACTGGGTCTTAGCCATCCACACACCACATTCAGGCTAGGTCAAGGGGCTGGGAATAACAGTAATTGGGACTTTGATACTTCTCGTAGTGAACATCGGAGCCAGATCTTGGATATAGGATGAAGGGAGTGGCAGTATAAACCTTGAGGACACATTTTGAGTGTTTTTTTTTTTTTTTCCTTGTATAAAAGATATTTATAAACTCTCTCTATCATGCATCCTTGCCTGTATTCAGTCATCAGCTTTTCCATGCATCATACACACAAATAAGTTTTGACAATAAAGCATTTTATGAAATTATTTATTACACACATTTGTATCAAGAGCGCAAAGTCTGTATACTGTCAGTGACAACAACAATATGTAAAATGTACTTAAACGAATCCTCTGTTGTCAAAGTTTTCAGTTACAATACCATTTCTAAGCTCGAGAGGAATAGGTCCTTTCAATTGCAGATTGTTAAATGCTTGAAATGGGAATATTTGGATGTGAAGTAATAAAAATTGTAGTGGAAATTTTCACAAATCTTGGTGAAGAGGGACCATTTCACTTACAGGTTGGTAAGTACATTTAGTATGGGAAGTTCAATGTCAGTTGTTGATAATTGTGCAAAAAAATTATGCTTTCAATGTGAACTTCATAGGCATTCAGTTGGACTAGATTCATTCTGTGGAGGCACTTCACGCAAAAATTACCGTGGAACGTTGGGGGGCCTGGGATTGAAAAAGTTTCCAGAGGAAATCAGTCCAACCCTTTTCATGGCAGATTCAGACAAGCTTACACCTTTCCTTTGCACTCAACTTGTGGCAAAAAGAAAAAAAAAAACCTCTTAAATTGGGGGTATGCTATGCAGAGAAGTCTTATCTACATTTCTTCAAACTTTTCTGTCACAATGAAATCAAGTATGAGATTTTCTAGGTTGACTTGATCAGGAAGGGGTTACTGCGGTGTTTTAATTGTAATGCCAATTCATTTATAAGCACTTGTGATAAAATTCAACTCTGAACATTTTCTCTTGATGGTTTTCTGTTCAAACTGACGTACAGCAACTTCTAATTTCACAGGTCACCTGCTTCATCCATTTTATTAAATACTGCCATTTCTAAAAACATTTTAATGAAAATTTCCAGAAAGACATTCCAGGACAACATGCCAGTAATCAACAGCTTTCCTCGGTGCATGCTGGGCACTAAAGCACCAGGGTGCATCAAGGAAAGATGTTGACTGTCCAATAATGTGACTTTCTTGGGGTTCAAATTGCCCATCACAGACAACAGGGGTCTTGGAAAAATGTTCCAGTGTCACCCAAGTTGTTTGCCTTGATTTGTTTCACAGCAAATCTGGGTGCTGTTAAAATTTGATTGGAATTGGGTTTTCACCCAATTTGCACAAATTGAAATGCTACAATGTTGGTTTATGGTTCGTTGGATACAGTAATATAACAAACCTGTAAATTGAAGTTGGAATAGTACATCTAGCTCAGGCTATAATAGTTTGAAGATTTTCTGGGAGTTTTATTGGAAGTAAGAGGTCAAAAGCTTATCTTGATCCTAAGGAAGCTGGTTTGTCCAGAAACACAAAAATTTCAAAAGCAAGTCTCTATAGGTGCCTCAAAAGTTATATTGTCATATATCTATGTCTTGGATATTCGTTTAGCATATGATGGAAATCAATAATAGCTTTTTTGTTTAGTGTGCATCTCTTGAAGAAAGAAAATCCCTGATGGTACAAATGTATTAATTGAAATTAGAATGGCACCTCTATCCATAATAGTTTTGAGGATACAGATTTAAATTTTTAAGTGCCTCTAATGAGCATAAATGAAAATACTGTGTATGTTTATGTTTGCTTTATTGTTCATTGCCTTCATCACTGACACAAAACTACAAACTGAAATTGGAATGGCAACTCTATAACAATTTTGAAGATATTCAAAGATAAAAAAAAAATTCAAGTGACCCTAATTAGCATAAATTTAAAATGTTACAACTTTGGTTTACTATTCATTGGATTCATCACTGGCATAAACTTGTAATTTGAATGTGGAATAGGACCATTATTCATTACAGATTTGAAGGTATTCAAGATTTACCTAAGTTTGGAAGTGTCCATAATTAGCATAAATTAAAATGCTACAACTTTGTTTTACAGCTCATTTGATTCACCACTGGCACAAATCTGTAAATTGAAATTAGAATCGTACATTTATCATAATTTTTTTGATGATAGCCAAGATTTAAATTTTTTCAAAAGCCCCTAATTAGCATAATTTAAAATGCTACAACTTCTCTTTACTGTCCATTGGATTTGGCACTGGCACAAACCTATAATTTGTAGTTTGATTTTTACTTTAAATGACAATACCTCTATCCATAGGAAATTTTAAGATATTCAAGATCAAAATTTTTCAAGTGTCCTAATTAACATAAATTGATATGCTACAACTTTCTTTTACTGTTTATTCGATTCACCACTGACACAAACCTGCAAATTAAAATTGGAATGGCACCTCTATCTGCTATTTTAGAGATATTCAAGATATAAATTGTCAAGTTCCCCCAATTAACATAAGGAAAATGCTGCAACTTTGTTTTACTGTTCATTAGATTTGCCTTTGGCACAAACCTATGTATTAAAATTAGAATGGCACCTCCACCTATAATAAGTTGAAGTTTTCAAGAGATAGATAAAAATTCTACAAATTGTTTACATATTCCATTTGATTGTCAAGTGTCAAAAACCTTCATATGCAAAGGTAGAATATTGTGATTATCTACAGTAGTGTTGAAGATACAGAACTTTTAAAATTTAAATTGGCCCTTATTTGCATAATTTTGAACATATTGACTGTTCCAAGCGATATGCATATTTGATGGTGATAGGCCAGTCAACTTGCCAAGTGTGATGTTTTGTCTAGGGAATGTATGTGTGTATATATGTATATATATATATATATATATATATATATATATATATATATATATATATATATATATATATATATATATATATATATATATATATATATATATATATATATATATGATGGGATTTTACCATTAGGACAGGCTTGCTCAGTGCATTGACACCAGATTGAATCTCACATGAATGACTTGAAGAATGTTGGGCCAACCTGAAGCGCACCAATATGACAGGAGAGAGTCCCATGACAGGCAGAGCCCTTTTGTTTCGTGACCTTTGAACCATCATGAGCTATTTACTGACATTTTCATAGGAACTATTTCATCAAAAATTAATAGATGGAAATTACGATTGTTTACATTTTGTATTTTGAGAATGTATGATTTTAAAGAAAGCAGCAAAGGAAACATACAAGAGCTATTTAATAGGTTACTTGATGCATGACTTGGTACCTGAAATTTCAATGGGATGATGTCTTGCGTATGATACCAGTGGCGCTGCCTATAGTTTCACAGAAAATGTGAGCCAAAATATGGAAAACCTATCCAGGATGTACATCGATCTGAACAGTGACATTTTTCAAATTCCAATATTACTTAATAGACAGACAATAAAATGATCACTGCAGAGTTTCCATCAAGGACTTTCAAAAATATGTCCATTTTGTGAAATTCTTATTCCTTTTGTATGGATGGAGCCTAGCTTGATGATTTTCAAAGTGGGTCCATTGGGTGAAGGTCTTATTTTGTCTGTGTGCTAACCCAGACATTTTGTTGTTCCAAGAATTTTCTTTCTTTCTTTCTTTCTTTCTTTCTTTCTTTCTTTCTTTCTTTCTTTCTTTCTTTCTTTCTTTCTTTCTTTCTTTCTTTCTTTCTTTCTTTCTTTCTTTCTTTCTTTCGTTCTTTCTTTCTTTCTTTCTTTCTCTCTCTCTCTTAGTTGTTCTAGAGATTTTCTCAAGCACTATTTTTTTTCGGAAATCACCAAACTTGCTATGGTGACTGACCTAACCTGTGAAATTGTGCATCTCATTTGGAATAGTCATCATGTTTAAAAGTATGCAAATTTAAGAGCAATTAAAATTTTAAAAGCTCCATATCTTCAAACCTATTGCAGATACTCAAAATATTAATGTGCATGTATAAGTGTGTGACACCTGCCAATATAATGGACAGTATAAATTTCAAATTATGCCAATAAGAGGTTTGAAAAATTTCATTTATATATCTCCAAAACTATTATACGTAGACATGCCATTTCAACTTCAATTTATAGGTTTGTGGCAAAGCCACATGCAATGAACCAGGAACCAAAGTTGTAGGATTTTAATTTATACAAATTTTTTAGGTGAACATGCAAAATGTAAATCTTGAATAGCTTCAAAACTATTATAGTTACAGGGGTCTTTGCTACTTCAATTTATGGGTTTGTGGCAAAGCCCCACCCGATGAACCATAAACCAAAGTTGTAGGGTTTCATTTTATGCAAATTAGGCAAAAGCACAAAATTAAAATTTTGAATAGCTTCAAAACTATAATAGATACTAGTTTCATTCAAACTTCATTTTATAGGTTTGTGACATGGCCACATCCAATGAACCAAGAACCAGTGTTGAAGCATTTTATTTAAAAATTAGGCTAATACACAAAATTTAGATTATGTTGAACAATGGCAAAGTGCAGCATTTCAAACTGTTCTCATTTTGAAGGGAACCCAGACAGATTTGCCGTGAAGCACATCTTCTTTTCTAGTTCCATTTGTATTCAGCCTATCGTAAATTTCTTATGGATTTGGGGGGGGGGGGGGTCTATTGTTATTTTTACATGATGTATGAATAAGTTTAAAATTTATATTTACAAATCCTAGATATATTTATAATTTCATCTTGTAAAAACTTTTCACTTGTTTATCAGAATTTCAAAATAATTTTTTAAAGTCAACAATGATTTGCATCGCCCGGGCAGAAAGAAGGAAGGAAGGATGGACATTTTTTTTTTTTTTGAAAACTAAAATATATGAGGTTGAACCCAAATATAATAAATAAAAAATCCATGGAAAAAATTATGTCTGTGTTCATTAACATACAAACCTGAAAAAGAAAAAACTTGAAAAGAAGATTTGCTTCCAAGGCTAAGCTAATCTGTCTGTGTGCCTATAAATCTTCTGTTCCATTTTTGCCCAGCAGTGTTCTCACTACTTGTAACATTATACGAGAGTGCCCTGCCCTGCCCTGCCCTGCCCTGCCCTGCCCTGCCCTTAAAAAGTTCACCCTGTCTTGAAAAATGTGACTACAAAAAAACAAAACAAACAAACAAACAAACAAAAAAACTTCCATTTTAGGTCTTACACCAGTAACCTTTCAAGGTCAGGTCAGCTGATCCACACTTTTGATCGAGCGAGTACTCAATATTGTTCCTGTGTCTATTGGACGTTATTATCACAGGAGCAGAGCATCCTAAATGAAGTCCAATCATAATTTTGGATATGAAAATACTTATTAACTGTGAGTGTTAGAAAAGTTTGAATGAAACCAATATCTATACTAGTTTTGAAGTTATTCAAGATTTTAATTTTGTGCTGTTGCCTAATTTGTATGAATTAAAATCCTACAACTTTGGTTTATGGTTCATTGGATGCGGCTATGTAACAAACCAACAAATTGAAATTTGAATGGCACCTCCATGTATAATAGTTTTGAAGTTATTTAATATTTAAATTTTGTGTATTCGTCTTATTTGCATAAATTACAATTTTGGGTCAATGGTTCCTTTTATGTTGCTGTCACAAACCCACAAATTTAAGTTGGACTAGCACCTCTATCTATAAAAGTGTGGAAGCTATTCAAGATTTAAATTTTGCATATTCACCTAATTTGCATGAATAAAAATCCTATAACTTTGGTTCATGGGGTGTGGATTTGCCACAAACCTATACATTGATGTTGGAATGGCATATTTATGCATAATAGTTTTGAAGATATTCAACTTTCAAATTTTTCAGTGTCCCAAATTGGCAGAACTTCAAATTCTACAACTTTCATTTACTGTACATAATATTGGAAGGTGTCACAAATCTATACATGTATATTGAAATTCTGTGTATCTGCAATAGTTTGGCAGATATGGAGCATTTAAAATTTTAATTGCCCCTAATTTGCATTATTTTAAACATCATGATTATTCTACATGATATGCGCAATTTTATTGGGAAGTCCGTCACCAAGGCAAGTTTGGTGATTTTCGCAAAAATAGCGTCTGAGAAAAACTCTGATTTGTTGTAAAGGAAGAAGGAAGGAAAGTAAACTAGAAAAGATTTGCTTCACAGCAAATCTTGGTGCCTTTTAAATTAGAACGGTTTGAAATGCTACTTTGCCATTGTTCAACATTATCTAAATTTTCTACATATTATCCTAATTTGCATAAATTAAAATGGTACAACTTTAGTTCTTTGTTCACTGGATGAGACCAACTCAGAAACTTATAAACTGATTTTTGAATGATACCACTATCTATAATCGATTTGAAGCTCTTCAAGATATTAATTTTATGTATTTGCCTAATTTGCATAAACAAAAAGCCTAAAATTTTGGATCATGGTTCATTGGACACACCTGTGTTACAAACCCATAAATTGAAGTTGCAATGGCACCTCCTTCTATGACAGTTTTAAAGCTTTTCAAGAATTAAATCTTGCATATTCACCTAATTTTCATTAATTAAAAAATTACAACTTTGGTTCATTGCATGTGGCTTTGCCACAAGCCTGCACATTGAAGTTGGAATGGCATCTCTATGTATGATAGTGTTGGAGATATTCAACTTTGAATTTTTTCAGTGCCCCCAATTAGCATAATTTGAAATTTTACAACTTTCATTTACTGTCCATTATTTTAGCAGGTGTCACAAATCCATGCATGCGCATTAAAATTTTGTGTTTATCTGCAATAGATTGGGAGATATTGAGCTTTTAAATTTTTAATTGCCCTAATTTGCATAATTTTAAACATCATGACTATTCCAAACAAGATACACATTTTCACTGGTAGGCCAGTGACTATAGCAAGTTTGTTTTGTTTTAGGGGAGTAATAGTTTCCGAGAAAAACTCCAGACAAATTTGGTCGTGAAGAAGAAAGAAAAAAGAATTCTTTGAAAAGCAAAATATCTTGGTTTGCAGCCAAAGTCAGCCATAAAGAAAGAAAGAATTCTTTGAAAAACAAAATGCTGGGTTCGCACCCAGACATAACTTGAATAGCCCCGAGGGACTACCCACGCTCTGTGGGCTTAAAAGCCAACAGAGAGCGGGGAGGTCCGTCAGGGATAGACATAACTGCAGAGCTAGTAAGTAGTTACCATGGCAATTTGCTAAAAAAAAAATATCATTCATGATAGTAATACCATGGAGGAATCAACAAGATATCCAAATTTTCTGTTGTTTAGTTGATGTAAAAAAATTGTTAGGAACATTTTGATGTGTATAGGCCAATAGGGTGCGAACCCAGCATTTTATTTTTCCAAGAACCGTGAAGCAAAATTGTAGGGTTCTCATTGATGAAAATTAGGTGAATATGCAAAATTAAATTCGCACCCCAGGATATGAAAACATTCGCGAACGGAGCTACCAACTTCTAGTTCAATCATTCAATGGATTACATACATAATGCAGGCCTAGCAGGCCTAGCCCAGGTTGCGTGAAATCTTTACATCACGACAGAAACAAAATGTCCAAAGTCCAAGATAGATCTAGGATTACGCGGGATCTGGGCAAGAAGCGGCTCTTGTATCGATCAGCGAACCGCCTTCGCCAACACCTGTTCAAGTATGCTGCGCACGTGCACGCATTCATGCATTTACCGAGGGAGGATGAACAGTAATTTCGACAGCATTGTTTAAATGCCCTGTTTCCGGTTTAGTTCTTCAACTTCGCATGTTCTTATCAGCTGTAGCTACACTTTGTCACTTATGGCGCAGTCCAGTGATAAAGTGCAACAGAAAAGATGCCAAAGAAAGACCGATTGAGCATAAAAAAATGCCTGTAAGTTGGCGCTCGTGGTAGCTCCATGGTTGGCGAAAGCGGCAGCAACATTCACTGATTCAACCGGCCGGTCGCAGCCTTATTTGCAGTTGCAAACAGAAGGTAAGGATCTGTATCCCCACCGTTGTAACCCTTAATTTGAATCGTAGTTGATTATCAGACACGTGCATTTTCATGACTGAATACGAATAGTAATACGAAACTTGATTGATGAAAACACTACACTCTACACGCAGTAACTTGTAAACGGCAGAACAGGTCACTCCTAGCGAAACAAAAATACTGCCCCCCCCCCTCCCACCCGAAAAAAAACTTCGGCAGCAAACCATTTCGGCATGTAAATTTTCGTCAGTTCGGCAGGAAACTCGGTCACATCGGCACAGAAAAAGGAGTCTGTTCGGCAGGAAAAAGATGGTCGTTTCGGCAGAATAAATAAATAAAGGCTATCTAAAGCATTTGGCTGGGAATTGAACTGCTATTTGTTATTTTTATTGGGTCACAAGTTAACTTCGGCATATGAAGAGGAGTAACTAAGCTCCGCCCACCCTTCACTAGAAGTTTATAGCCAAATAGCCATGCAATTATAGAAATTATCCTACTACATGTTTGATTATAGAAAGGACCTTGAAGTTGAACATAATAACAAACTCATTTTGTATATATATTGGTTTTATTAAACTGTCATTACAGAAAATTAAGCACATCTTAAAAATTTTGTAAGAAAATTTAAACTGAAATGAAGCACCTTTTTAAAACACTTTTAAACTCATTAATTTCAGCATATCTTAGAACTTAATATCCTAAGAAAATTAAAACTGAAATGTAGAAACTTTTTAAATACACTTTTAAACTCACTAATTTGAGCATATCTTAGAATTTTAAAATTAAGAAAATTAAAACTAAAATGTAGCACCTTTTCATAACACTGTTTAAGAAATCTTTGTTGCATTTATACAATTACAATAGAAATTTAACTTTGAGATTAAAAAAAATATATATATACGGTACACATAAAGAACAAATAGTGTGACAATCACTGTAGACATCATGATAAATTGAAAAATAATGATGTGGCACATAAATACATACATAAGTCATAACATTTATACCAGACAGAACTAATACCTGGAATAAAAATGACAATAAAGCAAAAAATGTGATGTAGCTCAAAAAAGTATACATTGAAACTAACATCATGAATAAAAATTGCAAAGTAATGGTACATATAAAACACAACTGAGTTATTGATTAAAAAAATAATTAAAACTAGAGACTAGACAGCACATGTCAGAAACATAAAACACACACTGTACGCACTGAGTCCTTTGAGCCCGACTGTTTGCCTGCAAGCACGCAAGGAAAATCACAAGCATTTCTTAATGTCATGTCATGTTTTTATACTTCAGCTGGTATTGGACCATTTATTTTTGCTATTATGCTGAGTAGCTCTCGAGGTTCCATGTGACCACCGGCGTACTGGTCCCAGGCAGAAAATATTGTGTCTTGTTTGTTTCTCAACATGGCCTGTTGGTGTCTGAGGACCTGATCCTCAGCAACAAGTTTTACCTGCAAGATGGCATCTTTTGCCTCCATTTGCAAAAGGGCTACTAACACATGAAACGATAGGCTGTTGTTGTGCGCCCTGTAATTTATCCTACGGTGCCACCCCACTATATCATTGTTGGTGTGTATTGACTTGTTAAGTACGCACCAGGAGCTGGGTTGCCACATGTTTGATGTTATCCGTGTATTTTCTACATATGTAACCAGTGCCTTCAGTGCTGCACTGGAGTTGGTCTCTGCTTCCTGAAAAAGAAAAAGCTAAGTTTTGTCAACAATAAACAATAAACACATTGTCTGAAAAATGTTAGTGGACAAAAAAAAAAGCTAATGTTATTTTCACGACATCTTTTTTATCTGTGGCGAAGCCACAGATATTACAATCAGTTTTGGCGGCCATCTTTGTTTACGTGTTGCTTGGCAATGCCAAAAAAAATTGGGGATATCCAAGTTTCTGAACGGGAATTTGAGGTTTAAGGCCCAATTGTTGAGGTTGCGGGTCTGAAGAGCTTGAAAAGAACCATTTGTAAGTCATCAATTAATTCAATTTAGTTGAAAACTTGATGCGAAGTTGATATATGGGTCAAGGGCCGCTCTCAGAAGTCTGAAAATGTTGCTCATTAGGGGATCGTTTCACCCGAAAAAACGCGCCTCTATGTCGTGAAGAAAGTTTAGCTGCAGGTCGTTTGTTAATTTGTGGGGTACATCTTTTAATAAGAGGCTTTTTCTTATCTGTGTGTACACAAGTGTTCTAATATTAGTGCGTAATTATCCAACCTTGATGCCAGTACAACCCTGCCATCGGAGACAAAGGAACTTTCGCCAAGTCCAAGCGGTCACCCGTGGGCGTGGCGTATGCAGTCAGAGTTACATGCGTGCGCACAATGGCACATCGCTCCACATGTTGGTCTAGTTGAGCGACTGGGAAAACATGAAGTCGGCGACAATCAAGTTATTGGCTAAAAGAAAATCATATAAAATACTGCTGTGCGAATTAAAACCGTTGTGCTTATACCATGATGCAGAAAGAATATCTGAAATAGGTAGCTTGGTATTAAAGTCGCCAAAACATTTGATGGGGCACAACATGGCATGGTTATCAAGGAATGCCTGCAAAGAGTCAGTAGTGTCCAGGTACTTGTCTGTTTGGCTATGATTATTAGTACTATAATAAGGCATGTAAACATTGACTAAAATTTGAACTAGTTTACTATGATCGTCACTAATGGCAACAGCCATGATTCTTTCGCTTGAAACTTCGAGCTCATGAAAGTTTAACCCCTTTTGTTTCTTACAGATAATGGCCAGTCCACCATAGGGTCTGCCGCTGTACTCAGGGTCTGCATCGACCATGCCAGACTTACAAAATACTGTATATAAATCATCATTTTTTGCATTCGAATCAAGATAATGCTGGATAAAATTTAATTCGTGTGGGCGCAACCAAGTTTCAGTGAGGCATACGATGTCACAGTCTGATAAAAGCTCCAAAATGTAATCAGCTGAAGATAAAAAGTTTTTGCAGTTAAAACTAACAGTTTTTAAAATCAGATAGTGCTGTTTACCGATGCCTTGCGACGCTTTGGTGTTCGTAATCAAAGGAATACAAGTATTGACCTGTCCCGAGGCTCCACGCTGGATTGGGACGGTAGAGGTACTCGGGTCTGTGGTCAGCGCTTCTGTATCGCGGTGCGAGTTGGTCTCGGTCACTGGGTGGGAGTCCATAGTGGTCTGGTTGAGGGTATAGCTGCCCAAGCCTCGCATCAGAACGAACGCGGCGACTCATGGGGGCTGTTCCATTTACAGTGGGCCTCTGGTCCCGTTTAGAGTATTTGCGAGAGACCGTTCTGTGTTCAAACAGGCGAACTTTTATATTTTGACCAGGTGGCCAGTTTGACTCGCAGAGAGCCTTTGACTCATCATGCTTTGACACGGACACTTTAAATGACTTACTGCTAGCATTGGGCTTTGACAGTCCTTGAATATTATGCACAGTGACATCAAGAGACATCAGATGAGCCTTGATGTCAGTATCCGTGTTTTTAGGGTTTATGCTTCCTATGTAGATGTCTACGACAGTGTTAGGGTTGGCACCCTGTAAAGGGTTGGCAGTGCGCTTGTCGGTCTCCTGCACGGTGGAACTGGATGTTGAAGCGCTGCCCATCACTGGCTTAACAGCGTTGCTTGTTGTGGATGTAACGGAACCGGCAATCTCAGGGCCAGGGTGTGACATCGATTCTGTTAAAGACGGGGTCTTTTTACTCAACGCACGCAAATCTCTCCGCTTGGACTTCCTTTTATGCTTTTTCATACATGTCCATTTACCTGTGTGCGTTTCGGGATTAGATACTATTTCGTCCTCTGTGTCACTTGTGTCACCGGGGCTAGCCGAGTCGCATTCATTTAGTAATGGTGAGAATCTGTTGTTTGAAGTCATACCATGTACAGAAACTTGCGAAGAAATAGACGGACCATCATTAAGTCTTTTCAGAATGGTATCTTCGGAGTTGACTATGTTGTCCTGAGCACTACAAGCAGGTTCTGTGTCATTAGAGGTTGAACCAGGGACTTGTGTATGGCTTTCAACACTGAGGACAGACCTGAGAGAAGACATTATGTTATCTACATTATTCCATTTCTGGCGCAGCTCATCAAGTTCTGCCCGCAGAACTGTCCTTTCCTGCAATAAAGAGTTTACCTTTATTAAGAGTTGATTGTTGGTTTCTTCAAAGCTAGCAATTTTATTAGACATTGAGGCAACTGTTAGTATAAGTTGGCTCATCTCTTCAACCTGCAAGTGTGTGTCCGTGTGCGTTTCATTTGGCTGTGCCTCGTTGTTGATGTCATTGATTTTTGATGCAACGAACACATTTTCCAATGCACTGGTGCACTTGCCATTGACTAGGCTATAACCCAGGTGATAGATGTCCGCAATAACAAGTTGCTTAGCCCTCCGATTGATCGGACGCTTGGATATGAACTGATTAAAGTGAGCTTGAGCGTCGCTACACAAATTGGATCGCAAAGAGTTAAGATCGGCCAGGTCAAACTCACCCAGACAGTCTTGAACTTCCTTACAGGTGTACATGTATATTTTGTCCATGCTCTTTGAGAAAGAGTCCGCCAGAAACTTAGGTTCCACAGACTTTAAGTCTGATAGGGTCACAATAGTGGGGCTTTGCATTGCTGTAGAATTGGTGTCACTCGTCGTTTGGTTGTTTACATCCTTGGCAGTGGAGTCGTTGGAGGCCATATTGACCCGGGGCCAACAGGTACACAGTCCTCAGGTAAATGGTCGCGGCCTTTGACGACGAAACCACAAATGCCAAAATTATTAAATATTCCACAAAAGTAGCCAAAACTTGTCCCGCAGTGCCTCTGGTATATCAACAGGATATAGAAAAAATATCAAGCGTCAGATCACTGTAGAAATTGTGTAAAATCTGGTTTTAAACGGAGCATATCTGGGAGGTATTTCCAATTGCCCACTGGTGACGTCACTTGAATCAATTTGCTTGTGATCTAACCCCTATACATATATATATGTATAGGGGTTAGATCACAAGCAAACGTACAGGATTGGCTGCAAGTGGGGCATGTCAGATCACCCGGCCAACCTTGATTGATGAATGACAAGCGTCTCCTGGACCCCAGTCACTTAGAGACTGTTTATTGATACAGATTAGACCTATCTGGTGTCACTTGGGTGTAAATTGGTTCATTTCAAGTGAAAACATATGTTTCCTGGTGGAATTTTGGTACTACAGAGGAGCCGCTGATGACAAGGGAGAGGTCACTTACTAATTAAGTTACTGCCGGGTCCACTGCACAAAGACACATATTTTCCTTTTCATGTCCTTCTGGATGTCTTGTCAAAACAAACCATGTCAAACTTTGAGCTCTAATTTGTGCCATTAAGCCAGAAACAAAGATTTTGTTTGCATCACTGTCTGTGATCAACAACCATCAACGGAGGCCATATAGGTCACGTGACCACCATAGCGCCTGCTCATTGGTTGCTGGCCAACTCCTGTCGTCTGCTGTAGGTACAAGCATGATGAGAAAGTGTTTGAAGTACCATAAAGTTTGTGTTGTGGTAATTTCTTAATTCTAACAGGAAATACCAAATGAAAGTATGCAGGAACCTTCAGACCAGTCCATGCTTACAGCTTTTGAGGGAATATATGTGAAATTCAGGATAAAAAGTCAGATTTTCTTTAATTTGGTGTGGTGAATATATTACAAAATTCTTGCCATTCATTCAAGATTATGTCTTAATTTCTGAATTTACAATGAAACTCAATTGCTTCATCATTCATAATATTGCTGAAAACAAATAAACAAACTAACTAACCTGTACCTCCCTTCAATAAAATGAATATGACAATGCTGACAGTGACTGTTCCTTGTCATTTTGTGGAAATTTCATGAGACACATCCACCTCTGTACATCATTTTGAATCTTACACTTTTGTCAAAGTCAAGATGCGTGTGAGATGGGTAATTTTTGTGCCTTTATTTGTCACATTTGTTTACATACATTATATGACAACGCTTTTATGGACAAGGCAGATAGACTATGATATTAACACTGACCTTATTCAGGTATGTGTAGCTGCTATCCTGGGAATGCAGGCTACAACTCCCAACTCTAAAAGAGGTGTATCTGATCAACATTGGCAAACAAACTTTGTAACTTTTAAGAAAAGTACATGTTAATTCATGACAAAGTATTGCAGTCCCATGCGTTAGGGCAATAGCCTGTGCTATGTGTGAGTGCAGTGTCCACTCTAGCAGATGCCACTGCCAGCACCCTGTGTCATGTTGCTCAAGTGAAAGCGAGGCCAGCCTTATCTTGAGCTGGGGTATCAATTACAAATATCCCACATAAACTGCTCACTGTATACAGTCTGTTCAGAGAGAGAAGAGCTCAGAGGGGCTGTCTCATTAAATCTTGCCTCCACAGGATAGCACCAGAGCACCAATCACCAGCTTGGCTGCACTGCCTATCAAGCTAATAATAGCCTAATCAGTGTTTACAACACATTGCCACATGGCCAGTTCTGTGCTGTGGGCATGCAGGTAGCTTCTGCTGCACTCAAATATATTTTATAAAATTTTACTTATGAAATAAAAAACTTCTTAACTTTTTATTTTCTTTTGCCATTTTTGAGATGGTCCCTTCTAGACACTAGATACCTCGGCCAACAGCATGTGTCACTGAAGGCCAGAGAAGGATGTATGTTTCCCTTGGAGAGAGGATGCCTATTGGTATCCTGTTAACTTCTGATCATTATAAACAACATAAATGGCATCTTAATTCCCTGATAATCTCCTATAATGTTTTTCTTCAATTGAACACTTAATTGAGTGCATCTGAATTTCCTTGGAAGCTCCCAGGGAGGGTCACTTCTTCTGTAAACCAGCATATTCTGCAAATGGGCCTGTACACGGGATATGAAAAACAACATTATGCTGGTCATTATCTTGTCCTGAGTAGTTCAAGATAACTGTATGCACATTACATGGGCCACTCAGTTGAATCCATGCTTTTGTGCTGGTCAAGTTGTAGAAATGTCTGCAGGAAAAAGTGGAAAGCCAATTTCAAGTCAGGCCAGGGAAATAATTCTTAAGGCCTCCAACTATTTTCATGAAGAAGGAGACACAGGATCACTCAAAGTGCCTTTGAAGAGATGGCTAAAAAGATCTGCTGAGTGCTTAGGAGTAAGTGAAACCTCCATCAAAAGAATAAGAAAGGACGCTCAAGCAGGAAAGCCACTGGTGACACCCCGAAAGTCCAGACCAAGGAAAAAAGTAAAAACAAATTTGGATGAGTTTGATTTGGCAGTCATTAGGCGGCTTGTACATTCATTTTATCAGCGTGGTGTTATTCCTACTCTACTCTCTTTTTGTAGTATATCTCTCCTATTTTTCAAGTGAGGGCATCTGACCATGAAGTGCATCTCATCCCCTACCTTATCAGTGTTACATAATTTACAAACACGATCCTTGATTCGAGTCTTAGGACGTGTGTACCTTTCTATCTCAATTGCCAGGGTATGGGCACTGATTCTGAGTTTACTAAAGTTTTTTCTTTTTTTGATACGCAAGTCTTGCTGTAAATAAAATTCAATTTTAAATTCTGATTTAAATTTGCAATATGTGTGGAGCTTATGGGTATTTTCACTGTAGTAACCTTTAACTGAGTTAAACCACTGCTGCTCATACATTTGCTGTAAACACTCCCTTAAATTATCTATATCACGTTTAGGGTTATTGCCTCCAAGATTTAACCAAGTTTCAGTCATTCCCGTACAGTTAAGAGTATCCTTAATATAGCTAGTCCAACAGTTGAGTCTATTACTGCTTAATTTTCCAAAAGCGCTTTATGTACCAGTGAGTCTTGATTCTTATCTTGTAGAGTTATCCAGAATTTAACCGAGTGACAGATGGTATCTATAAGTACATGAAAGCTTCCAAGTTCTGCCGTTACCGCAGCATTGGAAGCCTTCCTTTGTACACCTAAAATGTACCTGCAAAAATTTAAGTGGAGGTTTGTCACATAATTGACATAAATTATGTCTCCCGGTGGAAGCCGGGGGACATATTGTTTTAGTGTCCGTTTCTTCCGCTTGTTGTTGTTGTTGTTGTTCATGTTCTTCAACACTTGGTTTCCGTGCGATAAGTCTTGAAGGACTTGACAGAATTTGATGAAACTTGGTAGGATTATGTATCTAGGCAAGACCTAGGTTGGGATAGTATTTGGGTGACCTTGACCTAATTCTCAAGGTCACAGGGTCACTTATGTGAAATTGGTTTCCGTGTGATAAGTCTTGAAGAACTTGATGGAATTTGATGAAACTTGGTAGGATTATGTATTTAGGCAAGACCTAGGTTGGGATTGTATTTGGGTGACCTTGACCTAAATCTCAAGGTCACAGGGTCACTTATGTGAAATTGGTTTCCGTGCGGTAAGTCTTGAAGAACTTAATGGAATTTAATGAAACTTGGTAGGATTATGTATCTTGCCAAGACCTAGGTTGGGTTTGTAGTTGGGTGACCTTGACTTAATTCTCAAGGTCACAGGGTCACTTAAGTGAAATTGGTTTCCGTGCGATAAGTCTTGAAGAACGTGATGGAATTTGATGAAACTTGGTAGGATTATGTATCTTGGCAAGACCTAGGTTGGGATTGTATTTGGGTGACCTTGACCTCATTCTCAAGGTCACAGGGTCACTTATGTGAAATTGGTTTCCGTTCGATAAGTCATGAAGAACGTGATGGAATTTGATGAAACTTGGTAGGATTATGTATTTAGGCAAGACCTAGGTTGGGATTGTATTTGGATGACCTTGAGCGAATTATCAAGGTCACAGGGTCACTTATGTGAAATTGGTTTCTGTGCGATAAGTCTTGAAGAACATGATGAAATTTGATGAAACTTGGTAGGATTATGTATCTAGGCAAGACCTAGGTTGGGATTGTATTTGGGTGACCTTGACCTAATTCTCAAGGTCACAGGGTCACTTATGTGAAATTGGTTTCCGTGCGATAAGTCTTGAAGAACTAGATGGAATTTGATGAAACTTGGTAGGATTATGTATCAAGGTAAGACCAAGGTTGGGATTGTATTTGGATGACCTTGACCTTATTTTGAAGGTCACAGGGTCACTTATGTGAAATTGGTTTCCGTGCAATAAGTCTTGAAGAACTTGATGAAAATTGCTAGAGTAATAATATCAAGGTGAGAGCTAAAATTGGATTGTAATTTTCAAGCAAACTTGGTCATTTGTAATTTGTTATCACCTGTAGCTTATTCAAAGACGTAAGTGTTCCACCGGGAGACATTTGATTTTCTGTTGGAAAATCAGTCTGTTCTAGTTATTATTGTTTATTTTTTTCAAGCAAAACATACTCCAGACTTCACTTGCATATGTAGCTATTGGTAAGATAAGGGTTTTAAATAATTTCATTGCTAGGTTCACATTATTATTAAAGGGATATTGCCAAAGTTTAAAAAGAGTCTTGGTGACTTTATCTTTTAATTTTCTAATGGCATATATAAAAGAGCCTGGTGGGCAAAATTCAATTCCAAGGTAACAGTACCTTTGTGAAATTCCTACTGCTTTGTCATCATACAAGAGTGATTCATTTTTTTATTTTACCCCCCTTTTTGAAGATCATAACTTTTGTTTTGTCAAGATTAACTCCAAGCTTCCATGTATTACAATATTCAAGCAATTTGTTGAGTGAATTCTGCAGACCAGTTGCAGATTCTGACAGAAGCCCCAGATTATCGGCATACATAAGGCAGTTTTGTTTGATGTCATGGAGTTCTACTGGCTTACAAGAGTTATCAAATATGTCAGGTAGATCAGAAGTGAATAGAATAAACAATAAGGGACTGAGAACGCAGCCCTGTTTGACACCAATGTTAGAGTCAAACGGGGTTGTGCATCCACCATCAGTTTGTATACAGTACTTGGCATCAACATACATGTCTTTGATAATACATGTGTAATACGTACTGATATAAAAATGCATTTCAGGCTATAACGGCCAGCAATTAGTTGTTGGGCAATCTTTTTGCAAATATTATATTGATTAAATTATGATGAAAAACCTGAAATATAATACTCAAGCATTCAAATGCTATGTTAGATTGATGATGAGTTACCTCAGCTCAGGACTGCATCATTAAAGGCTCATATATATATATATATATATATATATATATATATACATACACGTATATATGTTCCGCGCATTATGGGAATGTGCACGATTCCGGAAACGTGCTGCACATTTGGGGAATTCTCACAACGCGCGTCAATTCCGGAAATGCGCTGCCCCCCAAAATGTAGCGACGGTATGATAAGGAGTGGAACACTGATGTCAGGTCCATGTTTGAGGTGATCTTAACCAAGTGTAACTGTTGAAGATGGAAAACCGAAGTTCCGACACCATGTGTCTTCACTACAGTATAAGGAATGGCAAGGAAATGGGTTTGTTTGTTTTTTTTTCACCTTTTTTTTACTTTTCGGTAAATTGTCAGGTTTATACAACACTTAATATCAATGGCTGTGTGCTTTGATAAAAGTGATAACAAGAATTTGCATCATACCTGTGTGTTCCATAGTGTGATGATTCCTGTGATGAGCTGTATAGGAATGTGAGACTCTTTATTGATATTGTGCTTGCCTTTGCAGTGCAGTTTGCCGTTTAAAAAACCCCGTGTGATAATAGTAACAATTATAATGTTCAATTTAATTGGAATTGATTGATACGCCATATAAGCTGTGGCGATTAAATAGAGATTTTCTTCATTTATAAGGTTTAATTGAAATCTATTTTTCTTTGGATTCGGTAATTCTTCCAATGTTAGATTACGAATACCTAAGTTACTTCGGTCATTTGATTGGGATTTTTAAAATAAGCTGCATATTTCATGAGTATTTCGAATGTGCGATAGCCTTCCTGTGTTATCAACAAATCGAACTGTAAGGTCCGTAGAGTTAATCTATTTCTCCTGAGCCCTTGTTTGAAATTGCAAAAATTAGGATTCATATTCATAAAGTTTGAAGGGCAATAAAAACATGGTCATGATTTCCCTGATCTCCAGAGCATGTGGGGAATATTTCTACTGCATGATCATGCACAATTCCAGCGTTGTGCACAGCGTATTTTGCACCTCACGAAAGTCGCTGGAAATCGTCTCCTTATTATGGATGTTAACTAATACATGTATATAATATGTATTATATTCATACAGTTTAAATGAAGCAGTGTTAACTTGAATTTGGTACAGTTCTTCCAATTTTAGATTATACCAAATGCTATAGACATTTGTTTCGCCTTAGAATTTTATGGGATGAGCATTTCAGGAATGTCTCCTGTTTGGAGGTTGTTGATTGAATTAGTAATATGCCTATATATGTTACAAAAAGATGGTAACTTTAACGAATGACTAGCACTAATGCAGCCTTTGTCAAATCTGATTAGAATTCTTAAAATGCGCTGCGCGTTTCAGGAATTTTTACTTTGTAAAATATGGCCCACATGGTCTTGTGTCCCACAATTAAGGTGCTTGTGTTTCCCTCCTCCCACCCCCTACTTTGGGACCCTCAATTGTTTTTGTCCTCTCCTGTTTGAAGATTGTCAATGGTAAGTAGGCTAATACTCTAACATTCACAAAGTATAAATGAATAAAATACATGGTCATGATTCCTGTAACGCGCAGTGCATATTGGGAATTGCCTTTGTGTAAATTCCTGAGGTAGCTGATGTCCTTTATTTGAAGTGTTGGTGGGAAGTAATAGGTAAGTCAAGTTTGAATGAAGTAGTAATTAACTTGAATTTGGTATTAATCATCCATTAAATATGACCAAAGCTGTGGCAATGCATGGTGTCATTGCATCAAAATGTAGGATGTACTTCTTGGCCAATATACAGGCCTCACAGAATGGTAGATTAGCTCTCTACTCCAAATGAAAACACAGCCATGGTTTGGAAAACTGCTTGAACCTTGTACTCAACCCAGAACACAGAAGAGCTCTAACAAAGATAAGAATAAGTGCACACCCTCTGAAGGTAGAAACTGGTAGGTACAACAGACCGGCCATTGAAAGGAATCTAAGATTATGCAATTTATGTAACCTTCAAGAAGTAGAGGATGAAGAACATTTTTTATTAAGGCGCAAATTATACTCCGATCGTAGAAATTATATGTTCAAAGATATTGTGGAAGAATGTAAGAATTTTATGTCCCTCTCTGACTATAACAAGGTTTTTTACCTACTAAATGCAGAAGGAACATGTATAAGAAGTGTTGCCAAGTTTTGCCATAATTCCCTAGAATTGAGACTTTCAAGTGTGTGACAGAAGTAACATGTACTATTCCCACTTACAGCAGTATTAGTAGTTTTCTTTTTTTTTTCTTTACCAATTCAAGGTTAGTTAGCTAAGTGCCCCATACTATTAAACTTACAGAAGCAGTCATGACACATTGGTGCTACAGTACAACGAAAAAGTTTGACATGTGAACAATTATTGTTTCAGTGGCATTGACATTCTAATTTAATTTAGTTATTCATTAATTTATGTCAGTAGTTTAGTACTTTGAATGGTCGTACCACAGCGCTACCTTGATGTACCCTGTGATCAGTTCAATTTGTTTATGCGATGGCCCCTTGAGGGCGTTTTGTGCAAATAAAAGTATTTTCTCTCTCCAATATCATATATAGTATATCGAATAGGTTACAGATTTTGTCAACTCTCAAAACACCCTGCGCATTTCAGGATGGTCTCCTTCATAATTGGAGATTGTACATGGAAAGTAATAGACTTACATGTAATATAAATCAAATTCATAAAGTTTGATTGAGGTGGTATTCACTTGATTTTGAATTTTTCTTCCAACTTAACTTCTTAAGCCTACATGGCAATGCATGCCTTGCTATTGTGGTCTTATTAGGATTCTTAAAATGAGCTGTGCATTTCAAGAATGATACTGATGTGGCCTAGTTTTCTTGAAGTGTGCAAAATGCATGTTTCACGAACACACAGATTCAAATGTAATTTTCGTCTTGTGCCATTGTACATGTTGGAAGTGGTTTCTATATGCCTATTAGCAATTTGAACTCTGAAATATTCTTCAAATTTTACAAAGCACCGAATGTCTATAGCTTTTGCCTCCTTAGTTATCACGGATAGAAAAGCATTCTTACATTGTGTTGCGCATTTCGGGAATGTCTTCATTGTAAAATGCATGGTCCTGATTTCTGTAACAAGCATCTTAGGTCCATGTGGGCACTGTCAAAAGCTGCTGCCCTCTCCTCTTTGCAGATTGTCAATGAGAACAAAATATGTTTAGATTAACAAATTTTATGAATGTAATTAACATGCATGGTCATAATTATCATAACGCGTGAGGCATTTCGGGAATGCCTCCACTGTAAAATAATATCAGTTATGCCATGCTTTGCCATGGTACATGAGATTTGGCCACCGAAGCATGCTGTGTACCACGAAGCCCGAAGTGAAGAAATGAAGTCTATACAATTCTTTATTGATTTTCATCCAAATAGGTCGAAGATCAAAACGTTTAATTCCTTTGAAACAAAAACTTGAAAAGGTCTCAAAAGGGGAGATAACTGTGCCAACACTGAAGTAATACTAATAGCCTACTTAAAATCAATAATACATTAATTTCAAACTTTACATAAAAACTGGTTTTCAGTAGAGACGCTTTGGCAAAAAAGAAAAGAAAAGAAGGCTGGTCAGGGTATTATTTTTCCATCAAAATACTTGTGAGAATGAGTGCTAATATATATATATATATATATATATAGAATAGAAAAGTTATAATATGATTTTCAAAAAGCACACATTTAAAGGTTCCACTTATGCTATGTTGGGTCACATCAGTTACGTCCTATCTCGCACAAAATGTGCACCGGCGAGGTACATTTTCCTTTATGGTGTGAGCATTAACAAACTAAATAGATGATGCACTCTTCATATAAAATGAAGATGCCTATGTACAGATGTATAGGCAGATATCATGGTCCTGGTATTATATTTTTGCATAAAGATTACATGAGAATGCAATACAAGCTCATTATGCAGCTGCATAAAATTTTTCATTATGTGAAAGTTTTTACTGCATCAACATTATACTTCATGTCACGAATGGGCAATGGCATATGGTTTTTGATGGGCTCTAGCTAAAACACTCATTCACTGAGGTATAAATTTTTGGCATGAAAACTACTGACACTCGTGTGTTTAAAAACATAGTGCCTATGTGTAAATGAAATACAAAATATCTACATGTTGACCTATAGTAAATTTACGACGCAAGCACCAGATTAATTCTGTTTTAGAAGACATGTTATTTTTCATGATAGGTCTATATGAGTGCTCAAAAAATACGGTTAAAAATTTATTTAAAAAAAATGTTGGTATTGGTGTGACAACTGTTTTCTGACTTAATGAAACACTGTGATAGGCCTATATTTGAGTGCCCGAAAATAAGGTTTAAAACATGTAATTCATGAAATGGGCAACATATTTTGTGGATCCACTGTGAAGTCAGTTAGCATCGCCCCCCCCCCCCCCCCAAAGAAAAATAGTGGTCATTAGAAGAACTACCAGAAGTGGGATGTGGTGGATCGCTGTTTTAGCACACATATACCTAATGTGTTAAAACATTTGTTTAAACGATGTTTTATCAGACATACACCCTATGTGAGTGTTTAAACATCCGTCCACCAAACAGGATATATATTTGGACATTAAGGCTACAAATACATATTCGCTTAAAAAAATTCTAATAATGCCCAGATTCTTAAATCGTGCACAGGCAATTCTAAAATTGCGCAGCACGATATAGGAATTCCTAAAATGGCGTGCATTTTGGGAATTCCAAAAATGCGCAGCGGGATTCCGGATTCGCGCAGATTCTCAAAATGCTTGGAATATATATATAGGTACGTAACGTTAAACTATATTGGTATATTACATCTTGTATGTGTATATTCTTTAACATCATGGTGAAGTTACAATCATGAATTGATTGACCACCTATCAAGTATGAGCATGCATGTGCTTGTGTATGCGCTGCTGCCACCAAGGGTGAAGGAGGTAAAACACAGGAGTCCTGAATAGGTCGGGCACACAGGGTGTTGACCTGGATGACCCTCTCTGACATGCTGGTCACAGGCAGTTGCGGCACACCTCTGGGTAGCTCTGACAAATTGTTCAAAACAGGTAGGAAACTGTTCTTGAAGTATATTATTTCTTTGCTAGTAATGTTTAACAGATTTGTTACATTAAAGCACAGGAATTGTCTCCAATGATGGCCCGATATGGAAAAGTGTTTGTGATTTCACAAAGACAATCCGCTGGCCATGGAGTATGCGTTATAAGCCTTCAGTTTGCCAAGAGTCATGGCAGATACGACTGAGCATAGTGATTCCGGAGAGTCTGAACTGAGTCTTTCATGTACATGGTCTGATGAGGATGAAGAAGATTTAATAGGAAAAGCTGTAGCAGCAGGGGAAAAGATCATTCAGCCTTACACACAGGAGGGGATGCCCAAAACCCTACCATCATGAGTACTGCTGGGAGTGTGGCCATGGTTCAGCCATATGTTCCCAGCTTGCCGTCTGGGCAAGGATAACTCGTCGCAAAGGAGATACTTCCCATCAAATTTGACCTTTGAAAGTTTCATCCAGTCATAACTTGGCCAATTTCCATTCAATTCTAATCATGTTGGACTCAAATTGTAGGTATTGCAACAATGCACGTTTTTATAAGAACATGTAACCTTAAAAGGGCAAAGTTCAAGGTCATTTTGCCCTTTGAATGTTTCATCTTGCCATAACTTGGTTAATTTTCATTAAATTGTAGGTATTGTAACACTGTGCAATTTACATGTGACCTGTGAAAGTCAAAGGTCAAGGTCATTTGGACTGAAATTTGCATGCAGCCATAAGCTTAATGTTATGTGAAGTATCAAAGGATAAAAGAATCATTTAATATTTACAACTTTTGAAGGCACACAGACAGATTTGCTTTGAAGCAAATCTTTTCTAGTTCTTTCTTTCTTTACTAGCAAATTTGTCCAACACTTTTCTGTTTTTCCTCAAGTCCTTTCTTTCTTCTTTACCAGCAAATTTGTCCAACACTTTTCTCTGACACTATTATACATGGAGACTCCAAACTTGGAATGATTGTACCTGCATACAAGAAGTTTGACTGTTTTGTACAGAGGAATGAAGTTATGTAAAATTATGCAAATTTGGGGCATTTGAAATTTTAAACCTTGAATATCTCCAAAAGTATAATAGATAGAGATGTCATTCAAACTCCTACTAGGGGCTTAGTGACCATCGGCCATGTAATGAATTAAAAACAAAAGTTGTAGCAATTTGAATTATGCTAATTAGCAGCATTTGAAATTTTAAAACTTGAATATCTTCAAAACTATTATAGATTGAGATGTCATTTTAACTCCTACTAGGGGGTTATTGACCATTGTGCGTCTAATGAATTTAAAACAAAAGTTGTAGCAATTTAAATTATGCTAATTAGCAGCATTTGAAATTTTAAAACTTGAATATCTCCAAAACTGTTATAGATTGAGATGTCATTCCAACTCCTACTAGGGGGTTAGTGACCATTGCGTGTCTAATGAATTAAAAGTAAAAGTTGTACCGATTTAAATTATGCTAATTAGCACCATTTGAAATTTTAAAACTTGAATATCTTCAAAACTATTATAGATTGAGATGTCATTCCAACTCCTACTAGGGGGTTATTGACCATTGCGCGTCTAATGAATTTAAAACAAAAGTTGTAGCAATTTAAATTATGCTATTTAGCAGCATTTGAAAATTTTAAACTTGAATATCTTAAAAACTATTATAGATAGATATGTCATTTCAACTTCTACTTGGGGGTTGTTTACCATTGCACATGTAGTGAATCTAAAACAAAAGTTGTACCGATTTAAATTATGCTAATTAGCAGCATTTGAAATTTTAAAACTTGAATCTCTTCAACACTGTAATAGATAGAGATGTCATTATAACTTCTACTAGGGGGTTGTTGACCATTCCGCACCTAATGAATTAAAAGTAAAAGTTGCAGCAATTTAAAATTATGCTAAAAAACACCATTAGAAATTTTAAATCTTGAAAAAAAAAAAAGTTCAAAGCTATAATAGATAGAGATGCCATTCCAACTTCTACTTCTGTGCTATGGAATAGTTGTACAACATCCCAGACCCATATTGTCACTGTGACACTCCATTGATAATTGTGATACATTATAACAGTCATAGAATTACTAGACCTATATTTTGCTGTAATTTATAGTACATATTAATGTAAGCTTTGAAATCGAAGTCCTACTGAAGATTAATTTGTAAGTTGTGTAAACAACAAAATGAGTCACTGTTCCTGGTTTTACGCGTAATGCCTAATTTGGTCAGTTCCATGAATCCTTTCATTGTCCACCGATCTGACCCCATTTGGCAACAGCAGTAGTTTTTTTCTAGCCAAACCTATCCTTAGCATTGTCATATTTGACAAATTCGTCATTTTGCACAAAGTGTTTGTCACACAGGTGAGATCAGTTTGCAGGGCCTTGCCACTTGTCCTTGTTAATCTTGACTGCGCAGGTCCACGCTCTGTCATTTGAGGTCTTTGGGGGAATGTAAACAAGCTGTATAACTGGTTTTGCTGCAATTAACAGCAAAACACCTACCATCCTGGGCAGTAACAGGGATGAAAATGAATATTTCTACATGCATTTTTAATCTTGTTGATGAAGTATGAATAAAATGTGTTTAAACCAAGTCACACTTGACATTTATAGCTCTCTAGCATGGTCAGAGTCTTCCCTGTCAGACAGCGGTGTTGTTTTTGTCATGTCGCTAACGCCTTGAGGGTGTCAGAAATGAAATGAAAATGATAATTGAATATGCAAGGAGTTTTTAACATAAAAATGGGAATAAAATATTATTTTCATATCCAAGTTTTTTTAGGTGCGCACTGTATGGTTAGAACAGCCCGAGTCACCCATGTATCCAATTTGAACATGGTCAATCAAGAGAACCTTCAATGCACCTTCACAAGAGCTTGTGATTTTTAGCTCAGCTGACTTGTCAGTCAGCTGAGCTTTTGTGAGGGTCTACTGTCCGTCCGTCGTCCGTCCATCGTCCACAATTCACATTTATGACTTCTCTAAAACCATTGGCCAGATCCACTTTAAACTTGGTGGCAATGTACCGTAGGTGGGTCTCTACCAAGCTGTTCAAATGGTCACGCTCCAATGATTTTTGGATTTTTTATGATTTTTTTTGTTCTTTTCGGGGCAAACCTTAAAAAATCTTCATCTCCAAAACCGCTCACCTGATTGCTTTGATGTCACATAGGAACACTCCTGGGGACTCCTGGTTCTTAATTTGTTCACCAGGTTGGGCTGCGATTTTTTTTGTAATTTTTTTATGATTTTTTGTGTGTAATTGCTATTTTTGACTTCTCCACAAGCGTCACTCAGATGAAGCTGAAACTTGGTGGATATGTTCCTTGTGGAAGGGTCAAACAAAGTTGTTCACCAGATGGGAATGCTGAGGATTCCTGATTTTTAACGATTTTTTTCAATTCGGGTACTTATCGGTAAATGCACCTTTCCTATTGATTAATATGTAAGTCAATGGGCATTCTAATGCTAATTCACATTTTTGACTTGTTCTCCGAAACCGCCTGCCAGATTCACTTCAAACTTGGTGGCAATGTACCTTGGGTGGGTCTCTACCTAGTTTGTACAAATGGTCATGGTCCAGTGGTTTTTACCTCAGCTGACTTGTCAGTCAGCTGAGGTTTTGTGAGGGTCTGTCGTCCGTCCGTCGTCCGTTGTCCACAATTCACGTTTTCGACTTCTTCTCAAAAACCGTCAGCCAGATCCACTTCAAACTTGGTGGAGATGTGCGTTGGGTGGGTCACTACCAAGCTTGTTCAAATGGTCATTGTCCAGTGATTTTTGGATTTTTAATGAATTTTTTTGTTCTTTTTTGGGTAAATCTTAAAAAATCTTCTTCTCCGAAACCGCTCACCCAATCCCTTTGATATCACATAGGAACACTCCCTGGGACTCTTAGTTCTTAATTTGTTCACTAGGTGGCGCTGCAATTTTTTTCTTATTTTTTATGAATTTTTGTGTGTTATAGCTATTTTCGACTTCTTCTCCAGAACCGTCACTCAGATTAAGCTGAAACATGGTGGATATGTTCCTTATGGAAGGGCCAAACAAAGTTATTCACTATGTGGAAATGCTGCGGATTCCTGATTTTTAAGGATTTTTTCAATTTGGCTCCTTTGCGGTAAATGCACCTTTCCTATCGATTACCATGTAAGTCAATGGGCATTCTAATGCTAATTTCCATTTTCGACTTCTTCTCCGAAACCGTCATTCAGATTTACTTCAAACTTGGTGGCAATGTACCTTGGGTGGGTGTCTACCAGGTTTGTTCCAATGGTCATGTTCCAATGAATTTTGGATTTTTTTATGATTTTTTTTCAAAAATCTCAACAAAGGTTTTAATAGGAAAGTTTAACATGGGAATTTCTTGTAATGGTCATAACTTAAATAATATTGGCCAGATTTACTTCAAACTTGGTGGGGATGTGCCTTGGGTGAATTTTTACCAAGTGTATTCAAATGGTCACGCTCTATTGATTTTTGGATTTTTTATGAATTTTTTTGTTCTTTTTGGGGGCAAACCTTTAAAATTCTTCTCCTCTGAAACCGCTCACCCAAATGCTTTGATATCGTACATAGACACTCCTGGGGACACCTAGTTCCCAATTTGTTCACCAGGTGGCGCTGCAATTTTTTAATGAATTTTTTGTATGGTTTTGCTATTTTTTACTTGTACTCAGAACTGTCCCTCAGATTAAGCTGAAATGTGATGGATATGTTGTTGTGGAAGGGTCAAACAGTTGTTTACTAGGTGGCATTGTATTCAAATGGTCTTGCTTCAGTGATTTTTGGATTTTTTATTGAATTATTTTGTTCTTTTTTTAGGGGGCAAATCTTAAAAAATCTTCTTCTCCGAAACCGCACACCCAATTGCTTTGATATCATACAGAAACACTCCTAAGGACTCCTGGTTCTGAATTTGTTCACCAGGTGGCACTGCAACCTTTTTCTATTTTCAGGTGCTTATTGGAAAATATACCATTCTTATTGATTACTATGCAAGTCATTGGTCATTCCAATGCATATTCACACTTTTGACTCCATCTCCGAAACTGTTTGCCACATTCACTTCAAACTTGCTGGCAGTGTACAGTAGATGTGTCTGTACCATATCTGTTCAAGCATAGGTCAGCTGAGCATGGGCTGTTCACACAGCCCTCTCGTTATTTCTTGTTGACAGAGAAAAAAATCCAAATTCTGAAAGAGTAGGTTCATTCAGTCTTGCGAATTTTTTTCTTTTACTTTCCTTTTTTTTAAACCTCTCAACCTGGAGTAAAATATCATGGATGTATGCAATACATCGAATCACACAGTAATTTATACATGCAAAATAAATACTGAAAATAAAAAATAGAAAGTCAAAATAGTGCATTCTGATTCTCTAGTTCAGTAACTCAATACTGAATTATGAGTGAATATACTTTCTATGACTTGCATCTTGCTTATACATGAAAATCATATTAGATATTGTGATTTCTATTGATAAAAGACTCAAGTGATTAATGAAATTGAAGTTGAACCTGAAGCATATGATCAAATTGTAAATATTGATGATTCTCAATATTTTCATAAGTACAGATTGAACTTCAATATAATTACATGTTAATCAAAAATGCGTTCCATCATTATTCTAATTAATTTACCAAATTATTGTTCTCAGTTCACTAAATTCATAAATTCAACAAATTAATACAATTAAAATACTATGACACATTAAATCAAAATTAATTCACTGAAATATCATTAATAAACAAGCTTATAACATATTTTTAATGGCTGAATAAAATTGACCCTTGTCAATATCTCAATTGGTTTCCAGCGGTCATGGACTAATGACAGTGCAAACAATGACATGGATCATTATCATGCCCATGCAAACAAAGCCATGTGTCCGGCGGTCCGGCACTGTTTAAACTTTTCATTGTAAACAAAAGTTTTGAGATCAGTTATCTCATATAAGATTTATGTTCACACATCTGAGTTTTTGGGAACATGTAGTTTAAGGGGTGTATGACACTTCGTCGAACAACCTTCGGTCGTATAACATTTTCGTCGATGGATAAATTCGCCTACCCGACAATTGGTTGAATGTAACTTACGTCGAATGTACAGTAGGGAGAATGCACTTTTCGTCGATCTACCTTTTGGTCTAAATTTGTCTGAAATTCGTCTAAAAGTGGTCGAAAAAAAGTCAACGGAATAAGGCTGTCCGAATGCACTTGCAGTACAAGCACGGCGATGGGCACAGTTCGTCGGTATCGTGCAGGCTCAATCACGCTCCACAACCGCCTACCTCACAGAGTATGCAAGACTGTAATGCATATATATATATGCATTACATATATTCCCCCCAAGAAGAACTTTAACTGTAGAAATAAAATTCTCTCGGCAAGTATTTTACTATGGTTAGCGTGCAAATCCATCACGTAATCGGTAAACATGAGCCCTTCTCTGATTGGCCAATGACAAACATGGAAGGGACCAGTTTGTAATATTTACTCGGTAAACAGATCTTTAAATCTACTTCACTTCTCTACTTTTAACTTTTGCAATAGTAAATTTATCCTTTAGCTGTTCCACTTTTAATTTTTTTTTACAATATTTGCTTTCTTTTCTTTCTCCCAAATTTCTTTCAACTGTTTCTTTTTTTGTAATCTTGTATTTTTTCTTGCACTATACATGTCCATTTTTTTATTTTCATTTTCTTTGTTTTAGTTCGGTAGTTTAAGTATCAGACTATCCAAAAAATATGAAAAACTGATTAGAGGTTGTCCAAGGTGCGGCTTCAGATCTTTCACCTTAAGAGCACAGTAATGCTTTCAATGTTTGCCCATATCGAACCATGAACACGGGGCCATTGTTGTCTTTAGCGAAGAGTTTACAACCCCAGGACCAACAGTCTTTAATTCTTGGACCATTCCGCAGCCTATTGTAGAGCTTGAAGTTGTACATCTCCTTACTTAGGTCATGTATGAAAGACTATTCTTGAGCCTTTCAGGTTTTTCCTGCTTTTCATCACTTTCCACTTAGTGTCATGAAATTTGAATTGGACAATGATTGGTCTTGGTGTGTCTGGATTTTGGTTGTTGTTGTGAAAACAAACAAACAAATTACCAAAAATAGCAGAATATAATATTGCTAAGAGGAACAAAGCAAACAGATGATATTGCAGTAATCAGTTAGCAATGCGTGTACATACAGAGATTATTTTCTCAAATCAAACTTCAAACCAAAGTTGGAAATGAGGGATAATAGATCTTATTATCCATGCAAAATCATGCATAATTTGTAAACAGATGTGAAATGAGTTAATACTTTAGGAGGAAAATATTGATGAGGGGAAATGTATTATTGATGCTGTATTTCTCTGAATCCAGAGAATTAAAAGTTGTCTTTTTCACATAGAGGGTTGTAATTGGAGAAAATGTCATTTCTTAAGCTTGATTCGTCATAATAGTACAACTATATTTGGTTGTTTCTGTCTTAGGTTTTTCAAGGGTTGACATGATTTTTTTCCTCATATTTTAAAGAGTTTACTGGCAATCCACATTCAAAATAAAATTCTGTTATGGCATACAGTATGATATATTTTTTATCAATAATTCTTATAACATTTTTATTAAAGCCAGAAAATTAAATTGTTTATGTGTATTTTTATCTCATTTGCTTTTTATAACAAAAAACACACACAACTGTTTATCTAAACTCCCCTTGTAGCCACTGGGTACCCAAGCTGTTACTTTGACACCTCCTTTGTGTGGTACTCCATGTTGGTTTAGCTCAGAGTCAGAGCAGGAAGTGTCATGTATGTATAGTGAAAGCTGTGAATTGCAGGGTGATGTTATTATAACACCTTTCTTTACACCTGCTTTCAGGTCACATTCCTGACCCATTGGAATGTAGCAGGGACAGATTAGGGGATAAGCATCTTAAAATCTGCACTTTTGATCTGCTTGTCCTATTGTTATGGGTAACTTTTGATGATAGTCATGAATAAACTTTTCCTCAGTATCTGTTGTAATATTTCAGTCTATGACCTATGTCATATTGTTCATCAATAATGCTTCAAACAACTCCTCCAGTAATAAATTCTGGAGTCCAAGCCAAGATCCATCATTCAGCCAATGTAAATTCCTCTCTCTCTTTTTCGGTGGCAAACGTGGTGATTTCGATTATTCTGATTGATTCTCCTTCGTCATTCATTTTCTTTTTTGCTGCCTGTCGATATAGTCCTTTTTGGACGGTCCAGGCCTCTTTGCGTATCAGATCTACCTATATCAGCAACCCGCCCATTATCTGATGACACGCAAAACCAAAATATGACAGACTCGGACTCGGACTCGGACCTTTCGGGCATGGAAACCGTGGAGGAGTACTCAGATCATTCAGACAAAGAATCAGCTTGGGAAAAACCAAAAAAACATGTCAAGAGCTCCGGCAAGGTGAAAAAACGTTTGGCTTCTTCCCCAATTGATCTAACGCATGATGAGAAACGCACAAACAAATCCAACACCCCTGAGCACCAATATAACCCAACTAATATCCCCTCCGTCAAAGTTAAAAACGACCAAACTGAACAGGTAGTCTACATACATGGTATCCAAAAAAAAGCCACTTCCATTTTTCCAGACAAATTTGACAAATCGCTCCAAGCGAATATAGGCAATGTGGTGCGAGTTGTCCCCCTGAAAAGTTCGGGTGACATTTTGGTAGTTTGTCGGAACCAAAAACAAGCTGTCAATTTATCCAAAGTAACAGAAATAGCCAATACGCCAGTGGAATGCAAGCTCAAAATCGACAAACCAAAAAGATTGAAAAAAGTGGCCAGAGGGATAGACAAAGAGTTTACCGACCAATACCTGAAAGACGCACTTGCTCCCCAGGGAATTCTAGAAGTCAAACGCTTCATCAAAAAAGCCAATGGGAAGGAAACAAAAACAAAAGCCATCCTTTTCACACTATCCAAAGACGTCAATCAAGTAAAACTAGGATATCTGCATCTGACACTAGAAAACTACAACCCCCCACCCATCAGATGTTTTGGTTGCAATCGTTGGGGACACGGTATTTCAAGCTGCAGGTCAAAATTAAGATGTCTCCGATGTGGAGAACCATACGAATTAAAAGAATGTAAGCTGACCAAAGCCGAGAAATGCATAAACTGTGAAGGGGACCACAGCTCCGCATATGCAGGGTGCCCTGCGGCACAAAAACATCTTGCTAGAAAACAGGGGACGGAATCAAAATCTGAACCCACTGAACCCAAGTTACAACATACCTCGGACGACAAAGCCATTCCACCCAGCCAAGCCCATAACATTATCCAAACAAACAAAAAGCTCTCAGACCAAATTGCCGAAACAAATAACCAGGTTTCCGATCTTCAATCAAACTCCCACAAAACAATGGAACAAATAGCCACAGTCAAACAAACAGTATCAAAAACAATAGCTTCGCAAAACCAGAGGCAGGAAAACATAATAGTGTTTATCGCTTATCTCCTTGACGCAGTACTACACATAGACAACCACAAACGCAAACTGGAAGTCATTTCAATAGCAGCAAAAAGAATCCTAGGTACAAAAATCACAGTTGAACAAATAACTGAAAGACTTGAAAGTGTCCCACCACCAACCCCATGATTCTCTCCCACGACAAAACAAAAAAACCTATCCCACCATACAACAACAATGACTCTGGTAAACATACTCCTTCTTTTTGTCCTACTGATCTCCATTCCCCACAACACAAATGAAATAGGCACGAGAATTATACAATGGAATGCCCACAGTATAGCCCCCAAACTTCCAGAACTCGAGGCATACGTGCATAACACTAACCCCAAACCAGAAATTATTTGCATCCAAGAAACATGGCTAAAACCACATAACAATCTAGAACTGGACGGATACACTTCATACCGCAGCGACCGACCAGGGGATATCAAGGGTGGAGGAATATTAACTTTAATTAAAAACACGCTACCCAGCAAAGAAATCGACAGAACTAACAACAACTACGAAGAAGTTGAATTCCACGTATCCAAAATAAAATCTCGCACCGACACCATACGTGTTATAAACATGTATAACCCCTGCAAAGATATAAACCTTGACACCTATCAAAACTTTTTTAATAAATTCCTAACTAAAAACACCATAATCTGTGGCGATTTTAATGCCCATAGTCCTATCTGGGGCCATACTGAAACAAACAAAAGAGGGTTAATTATCGAACAGTTATTAGGTTCTACCAACATTATTCTCTTAAATGACGGCACATCGACTCACTTTAATCAAAACACCTCTGTATTCTCACCGATAGATCTCACATTCGCAACCCCACAAATTTCATTAAAATGTCTCTGGAATTCCTCCGCGATAAACCTAGGAAGTGATCACTCTCTGATTAACATCTTCATTGACATTGACTTGCCAAAACACAACAACAAACAAGAAAACTGGGCGTATAAAAGAGCTGACTGGAATAAATTTTCAAAATTATGCAACGAGAACCTAACACACGAATTATCATCCAACGATGTCAACACGTTTTACAACAAAGTAACGGAAACCATCAATAACATATCTGAAGAGGCAATTCCAAAAATAAACACATCCTCCACCAAAAAGAAAAAAAGAGTGCCCTGGTGGAACGAAATATGCAAAAAGGCAACTGATGAAAGAGACAAATTATTCCGAAAAATGAATGCAAAAAGAGACCACAATAACTGTTTAAAATACGCAAAACTAAAAGCTGAAACTCGGAAAACCATAAATAATCAAAAAACCTCGTATTGGAAATCCTTCTGCTCAAAATTAACAAGAAATACAAATATAGCACATGTATGGAAAACAATTAAAAAAATGGCAGGATCATCTGTCATAGACAAGACTAAAAATATCAACATTAATAATGAACTTACCAACGACAAACATAAAATAGCCAACGAATTTGCAAAACATTTTGCCCAAAGCAGCTCAGACGATAATTACTCCGAAAACTTTAAGAAACACAGGAAAAAATTTGAAAAAATAAACAATGCGTTTGTCGATGATGCAGGCAACAACAATAACCCCATTAACGAACCATTCAAACTATGGGAACTGAAGCAAGCAATAAAATCTTCCAAAGACACCTCACCGGGTATAGACAACATTTCATACAAAATCTTGAAACAAATACCGTCCGCGGATCTCCTAGTAATACTCAACCTCTTCAACCTCATCTGGTCTTCCGGCATTCTCCCCAAACCCTGGCTTCACTCAATCATTGTCCCGATCCATAAAAACAATAAACCACCTGAACTAACCTCGTCATACCGCCCCATCAGCTTAACCCCCTGCCTCTCTAAAATAATGGAACGTATGATAGCAAACAGATTAACCTGGCTCCTTGAAAAGTACGGAAAACTCAACAATCTACAAAGTGCATACAGAAAACACAGAAATGTCCTTGATCACATTCTTAGACTCCAAAACTCAATATATAAAGCAATAAATAATAAACGTTACGTAATAGCTATATTTTTGGACTTGGAAAAAGCATTTGACATGATCTGGCGCTTCGGTCTCCTATACAAAATAAAAAAAATGGGAATACAAGGAAATATTTACAGTTGGATAAAGAGGTACCTCTCGCAAAGATCTTTCCAGGTAAAAATAGGTGATACTCTGTCCAATAATTTCAACCTCAAAAAAGGCACCCCCCAGGGTAGCTGTATTGGGTCCTTTACTATTCATCATTATGATAAATGACATAATCATCAAAGAACCAAATATCCTTTCATCGTTATTCGCAGATGACTGTGCATTCTGGGCAGAAGGCTCAAACTTAAAACATCTAGAAACCAAAATGCAAAAAGTACTCACGGAACTTGAAAAATGGGGTGATTTGTGGGGCTTCAAATTCTCAGGTACAAAGACAGTCGCCATGGTATTCAAAAAAATATTTCATGCAGAACCTAAAATAAAACTCACACTACAGGGCCTTACCCTCAAAGTAGTTAAATTTACAAAGATTTTAGGAATTACAATAGACAGAAACCTATGCTGGAACAAACACATTGACTACCTGACACATGAATGCCACAAAAGAATAAACATACTGAAGAGCCTAACCGGATCCGCTTGGGGCTCTGGAAAAGACATTATGCTTACACTCTATAAACAATATATAAGATCATTAATAGATTTTGGTTGCGAAGCATATGACTCCGCCTCACCCACCCAAAAAGGCAGAATTGATATCATTCAAAACATAGCCCTAAGAATCTGCACAGGCGCACTCCACAGTACTCCAGGAGAAATAGTGAGAGTAGAAACAGCAGAACTCCCCCTCCAAGAAAGAAGATTAGCACTAATGAAAAAATACAGAATAAAAATTGAAATATGCCCAAACCACCCAACAGCCGAAACTTTACTAGAAACCTGGCATGATTCCTATTCAAAAATCCGTTCTTATGAAACCTTCAGATCCAAATCCGAAACCCAAGTAATGAAAAATATCTCCAAATATATCTTCACCATTCCCCCTTCCCCCCCCCCCCCCCCTTGGCACGTACCTGAGCCCCAAGTTGACCTAGAACTCCACAATCTTTTCTGTAAAATCGATATGCCAGATCTGTGCAAATCACTTTCACTTGAACACATCAATAGACACTACAAGACATCATTACAAATCTATACAGATGGATCCAAATCAGATACCGCGGTAGGGTGTGCTTTCTATGTAAAGGATTTTAAGATAACATACAAATTCAGACTACCACTTGGAACCTCCATATACACAGCGGAACTTTACGCCATCCTCAAGGCAACCCTCTGGTGCAAAGAAGTCAATCCTTTAAATGTAACTATACTTACTGACTCACTTTCAGTCCTACAATCACTCAAACAAGGAAACTCCTTCTCACGACCAGACCTTTTCAACGAAGTAGTTTTCGCCTTGAGAGATATACACTTACAGGGAACACAATTAATTTTCGCCTGGATTCCAAGCCACGTAAATATAGCGGGCAACGAGATAGCAGACAGAGCGGCCAAAGAGGCCCTTAACCATCATGTAACAGAGAATATTGGATTGGGAAAACAGGAAGCAATGTCTAAAATATGGCAAGAAACTTTCACTAAATGGCAAATAGACTGGAACAACAACAAAGAAAACAAGGTTAAATGCTACAAAGACTTTAATCCTAATATCTTTAAACAGGCTAAAATGCAACTCTCCAATAGAAAAATCGACACAAATTTTTTTAGACTCCGTTCGGGATACAATTATTTAAAGGAACCCATGTCAAAAATATATCCAGACACCAATCAAAACTGCCCCCATTGTCAAGTCCCTGAAAACATATCCCATTATTTATTACATTGCAATAGATATGTAGGTCCAAGAAATACACTCATTGCTAACCTTCAAAAGAAAAATATCCAACTAACACTACCCAACCTCTTAAGCAACCCAAACACAACTCAACTACTGATGAATATCGTAAATGAAACCAAACGCTTTGAAATATAAAAATCTCCCCAAAATGCCAAACAATTAACTGAGTGAACCCCGCGGGACGAGCTGTGGCAGGCAACCAGAGGGGGAGCGGCCTATGCCATGCCAGGAGGCAGGCCCCCATAGCAAGGTGGCAGCTTGTAGTCTGGGGGCTGTGCGTCCTGAAAGGGTCACTTGTGACTGTTGGCGCAGCGCCGCGACCCACGCCTGCTATTGCCGTCCCTCCCGGGCACTTTCAAAAAAAAAAAAAAAAAAAAGAGGAAAGAGGAAAGGGAGAAAAAAGAGAAAAAAAGAGACAAGGAAGGGAGCGATAAAGAAAAACAAAATTTTTAGGACTTAGGACCCCTACAAGGGGTACTAAAGAAACTAAACTTATGAGTACTAACATGACTATAGCGAGCTTAACATTAACAAGCGGTAGCCACCAAACCCGTGCAGCGAGAGGAATGGAACCCCCCATTTGCGAGTCGAAAAACCTTCAAACAGTACGTATGTAAATAAAGATACTCAACCACAAATGATTACATAACTTACCGGTAAATACAAATATAAGAAATGCCACACAAATGTATCCCTCCTCAGTTTAAAAGGCCGGGGCACCCCCCATCCGGACGGTGGCCACTAGGCTTTTTCCCCCGTAACCGGGTTGGCGGCCCCCGGCCCAAATGTGTCCCTCTTAACATGGGGCCCGTATGCTCGGCGCGGGTGGGTCTATCAGGACGGTGGCCACTAGGCCTTGCCCCCCGTAACCTGGTGGACCCATTCCGCGTGGACCATGCGGACCCATATTTAGGAAAAAAAAAAAGAGACCCCATATATTAATAAAAAAAATATATATATAAAAAAAGAACCCATCCTGGCTAACTTTGTCATTTTGACAGACAGCCAATAAAATCCCACCACAGAACAGAACAGAAGATCCATCAGTCACTGCTAGCTTCTCAAAGCGTTTGGGTGATTGTCGGCAGACCTGCTCTGTGTCTTAGCAAGCATCAGATTGTATTTCATTTTATATCTCAGTATTTATTATCGATTTGTCTATATAATTATTCCTGAACCACTCGACTGTATTACTTCATATATTTTTTTCACTGCATTGTGTATGTACATGTAACATGTCTTCAACCAGTTATCATATTCTTGTTGCAGGCTCATCCCAGGTGAAATACCTACAGAAGCTGCTGGAGTACCTCCTAGAGGACAGGTCAAGCATAGTATTCTCAACAGTCCTACAGTGGCTACAGGATTGAAGAAATCTTCAATGAGATCAAGGACCAGTTGCCAGGCTTCCAGGTAAGACCAATCTATTATGTGACAAAATGTATATATTGTGTCAATAATAGTCTGAATGCATTGTAGAAATGATTCCACAGTAAATGTACTGTATTCTTAATGCCCATGTGCGTATAACATGTTTAGGGACCCTATAGTGTGTGCTTGAAAATTAATTTTAAAAGCAAAAAACAAAAAAACAAAAAAAAAAAAAAAAAAAAACAAACAAACAACCAAAGATACAAACATGTTTCTATCTGAATTACATAGAAGTTTCCATAAAAATACATTAGCTTTAACTTCTGTAACATAAACAGTTCCATAGGAGTGGAACATATTTTATCTCTATTCCACCCAGGTGCATAAGAAACTTTATGAGTAAAGTTCAAACCTTTGTTTTTAACGATATATCAACATTTTTACTGAATGCAGAAAATTCTTAATCCGATAAAATTTACAATTTACATTATTATTACAATTTCTATCGAAAACTTTGGCCTAGAAATGAGGAATATATTGTTCTTTTTAATGTATTAGTGTAAATACATGGTATACAACAAATATAACAGTTAATTTGTATCATTATTATGATGTAATTTTGTTATTCAATCATTAGTATATTCAAGAGACCATATGGCCTGCGATACCACACCAGAACCTATTTATTTATATATTTTTTTTTTCATTCATGACTAACACTGTGTATATTTCATATTTTTCAGGCTGTTGTATTGCATGTTGGCTCAAGCAACACACCGAAGGGCCTGCCACATGTCATGCTGACAAAGATGCAGCAACTGACAGCTGACATACGGGATGTGTGTCCAGGGTAAGCATCAAAATAATATCTCAATTATGTTCTGTTAAATTAACGCTATAAGTCAAAGGTTAATAATACAGTGAAACCTCATTAAAACGACACTCAGATATCCAACATATTCAATATAATGACACAAATTTGCATGGGAAAATGTTTATTTCCTTTGTTATTTGACTCACTTATCTGACATATTCAGTTATCCGACACATTTCTTAGGGAACAGATGGTGTCATTATAACGAGTTTTCACTGTACCAGTACTTACATATAGAGTGAAAGATAATATTTATGTCTGACAATGGTTCAAGTCCCAGAATGTTCTAAAATGAGGTGTCCTTGCAAATCATGGAAGACTTCCCCAATTAGATCTTGGCTGTGCCCACTGCAAGATGTCAAAACCTAAAGGAAGGGGGAAGGCAAGTAGAGCAGTGGTGGCTTGATCGGTGCAATAACCGAGCCACTATATTCAACAACGAGGTAAGTAAGTGGGCCAAGGTAAGTCAGGGTATAAAAGTGATCCCCCATCCAGGCATTGTGGAGGAGGAACACAGAACCATCATGGCACCTGATGGACTTCACTTAGGTTTTAAAGGTGTAGATATGTTGGCGAAAGACATCGTGAAAGCAGTTCAGGGAGTAAGTGTCCATCAGACTCTCAACTTAGTTGCACGTTCACCTTCACTCAACTTGTTTGATCTGAATGATTTTCCTACACTTCCAGAGCCTGCACAACCCTTGATGCTGTGTACCAAGTTTGAGCCCCCCCAAAGTATCACAGTCCACCAAAGCCACTGTAGCAGCAGAAACTTCAAACTACCAATCCAAAGCAAACACTACAAAAGACAAGGAAACAACCATCAACAACGCCCACGACCAATGCTACTCTCCCTTCATGTACACCCAGAAGACAACAGCGTAAGCGACTGGTGAAACAACATACAAGGAAAGGTAGGCCAAAGAAAACTGGGAGACTGCCAATGACCATTGCAGATCTGAGGGCAAAAGGTTACACAATAATTGACAATGTATGGGTAAGAAATAATCTGGTTCATGGGTACAGAAAAAAAAGGCAGCGGAAGATGGTTAGTCTGTCAGACCCAATCCACCTGCACGTACATGTAAGATTCAATCATCAAGGGTGAGACACAATGGCAAAGGTAACACATCGTGTCCGTTTTGCATGGAAATATTTGAAACAGAGTTGGAAATGTTAGACCATTTTCATAGGGCCCACCTTAGCGAAGAAAGGGAGGTATGTAAGAAAGAAATTGTGACTGGAGGAGGAAATGGGGAGGTATCACAGAAGAAAGGTACACATAGTTCATGTGATGAGGCAACCGCTGACCATGGCAATACCAGTCAAAGTAAGTGTAACATAGGTACAGGTACTGGTAAATGTGAGCACAATGCTCACAATGGTAAGATTGAAAGGGTACAAGAGAATGACCATGGCAATACCAGTGAAAATAAAGGTAAAGGTAACTGTGAAGGCAATGTTCACATAGGTGAGATTGAAAGGGTACAAAGGGTGTTGAGAGAGGTAGCAGAAAGAAAATAGATGATAGTGTAAGTCTACTGTATACTCCCAGAGAGAGACTTGCACAAATGACTTTTCCTATCATTAGTGAGAATGGCCCCTACCATATTCAAACGAAAGGTACTTTACTTGTAAATGATCCTAATAAAGCCCAGTGCATCCCCACTTCTCAGGAAGTAAATAAGATATTGAAAGAAATGAGAGTTGACAATGTAGTTGTATTAAAATTTGGAATCTATGATCACAGAGGAATTCAAACATTCAAAGAATTTCACAGATGTTATGAAGAGAGCCTTAAAGTAGAAGAACAGAAGTGGCTTTCTTCCTCGGATGTTTCCATCCAAGAACTCTTTGACCATAAAATTGATAAAGCATGCTTGGACTCTTTTCAGTCAAAAATTCATAAAAATGAAGCTCCTAAAATTTTGAGCCTCAATGAATAGCTTAGTTCCGAGATAGGGACAATTTTTGCCACCGGTGGTGCTGACTACTATGTTCCCGCGAAGTCACAGACGTTTCTCCAAGTCTCGGGGGACACTTTCAAGTCTCGCCATTTTTCCCCATTGAGTTAACACGGGAAAGTTGGTGTCATTTTTTTAACGCCGTTTATTTCAATAATCTACAAGTGTAACTGCAAGAAAGCATGCCAGTGTACAACTGTAAGATACCAGGATGTACCAAAGATAGCAGAAAACACGGTCACTATGAAAAATATTGACACAAAACCTGAGACAAAACCTATACAAATTGGGGCCTGCATTGTGGCACAACTAGCCATGCATTAAGTCACCCTTGATTGACTCGGCGAGTTCTGAGGGATTAGCCTAGGGCGCACTTCTGCCAGTGCTTTGAAGATCCTCGCGCTTGGCTGACCACTAACCAGATTAGCGCTTGACGGGTGCAATCAGAAATTAACAGTAAAGCACCTGACTTGAATTCGCAATACACTGTCTGCAAACTTTGTTACCTGATCACTGGCACAGTGTAGGCCTTCAAGCATTTTCAGATCAGCTGTTATTATTTGTTTAAGATTGGCGACACTAAACAATAAATCAATATCGAATAATTATTATTAAAGCCAGTATGGATGACCCCTTCTTCCGTGACTATTCCCCAGACCTGGTTCAGTGCCTCGCCTTGCGAGGTTGGTCTTGTACAAAGTGCCTTCACATACAAAAGTTTGCATGGAACAAAGTTTGACAGCACGTGTAACTTAACCCCATGGATGCGCCCCTGTTCCGCAAGTTGGTAGCCCCTGGATTCGCGGCACTTCTGAACATTCTTGGGTGTCCAGTCACATTTACTTATTAGGTAGGCAATCTTTAGAAACTTCTGAAGGTCAACCACTTTCATCTTTGAGAATTTGTCGTGTTGTTCATTTTCCGTCTGTTCAATCACGTTAATCGCCGTTCCGTCGTCCGTATTTCCCGCCATGTTCACTGAAACTGAACGATCACTGTTCTGTGGTGGGATTTTTTTGGCTGTCTGTCGATATGACAAAGTTAGCCAGGATGGATTTTGTAGAGCCTAGTGGCCACCATCCTGAATGGGGCAATCCCAGAACGATCACTGTTGCATGTCGATTCTCTTATGGGTTTCGCTGTCACGCTGTGTTGGTCACAGCCTACTATTACCCCGGGAAAGCTTGACCGCGGAATTGCGTTACCCGGCATGTCAGGCATGCGCGGAGGGGGAAAATATACCATGCGAAGCCTGGTGTTAAAAAATATCCCTAACTCGGAACGCCCATATTGGATATTAATGTTGATAGTTTGGCATCACTCATTGGAAAAAGATGGCTAGATGATAGTGTTATGGACCAAATATTGAAAATTTTGAACAAAATGTCTGAAAGTACAAGAACAGTGATTTATGACATACAGGCAGTCTATGAAAGGCCATCGATCATTTTAAAACATCTAAGAAAATGGTTTGAAGGTAATTATAAAGATGTACAATTATTGTTCTACTTAAATGTTTACAAAGAAGACGGCAAGACAAGTCTTGGTGGATTAGGAAATAAGTCTGGAAATCACTTTTCAGTTATCAGATATTCAATAGACAAGAATGAAGTACTTTATGCAGACACATTAGGATGGGAGTATCCTGCTGATTTGAACATATTTTTCACACAGTTGGCAAAAATGTTAAACAAATCAATACTAAATGTCAGGTCATGTCACCAGTCATCTGGTATAATGGGAAGGCATGAATGTTCTAGTGACTGTTGTCAAATGCATCCCTTACAGAGCTGTGGTTCTATCTGTGGGGTAGCAACTTTAATTGGAATTTGCCTATGCACAATGAACAGAAGCATCTTCGATAAAATTAGTACATATGGAATGAAGTCTGGGTCTGACATTGAGTTGAAAAGAATTGAATATTTAAGACAGATTTCATTTTATTCCGAATACCTTAGACGTGTACTTATTGAATGGATAGTGAAAGACAAAAGAGACATTGGGGTATTGTTTGTGTGCAGGGTAGCTGTCATGTTCAAATAAGAGGCCACGTAAACGTCTGTACTTTGGTTCTACTTCAAATATAAAAAATATGAATAAGAAACAGACAGGGAGTACTAGCAACCATATATCACTGGGGAAAAGTAACAACAAGCCCTGTGAAAATGTAGCAACAAAGATAATAAATTCTGGGAAAAATATCTATCCAAAGGTGAGTTCAGGTAACAGTATCCAACAGATAATGGAAACGCAGTCAGGAAAAAATGTCGATATTTCATCTGTCCCAACTGATAAAATGGAAGTAAAGAAGACTTTAGACAATAATTGAACAGAAACAAAGAAGTGCTATAGTGAGTGACAATATTGCAAAATTATTGAAATACAATCCTTGGATATATTTCAAACAAAATATCTCTAAATTATGTATAGATTTTACTTTGGTAAATGGTAAAAAAGCTTTCAAATATATTCACTGTTCTGCTGAGGGCAAAAATGATACCAAAGCAATGGACATGGTTCATCATTTCCTAAATAGGGACATAAGGACAGAAGGTTGGTTAGCATCAAAATTGAATAGACCTTCCAACAAAGTCACTGACAAATCAGACAAATGTCTTGATAGTGAAAGTTGACATAATGCTAGAACAGACACAAATATAGAACCATTGAATATGCATTCTGATCCAAGTAGTTTTAGTGTTCATCCAACTACAGAGAAGGACATTAATGTAAGTCATGAAATAGTACAACTCAAAGTTGAAAGCAAAGACCCAAACAATAGTGCTGATAATGAAAGTTCGCGTAACACTGGAACAGTCACAAATACATGTATGGAACCATCAAATGTGAACTCTGATTTGTGTAGTTTCGGTGTTTACCCAACTACAGATAAGGACAATAATGTAAATCATAAAACATTACAAGACAAAGTTGAGAGCAAAGACCCAAAAATCCAACATGTTGGAAAATCATCAATTTTGTGTAATGATCAGAATGTTGAAAGTCCTGCATGTAACACTAGTGTCAGTGATTTGCTTCAGAAGAATCCTATAATCACAACCTTAGTCACAAAAGTAAAAATTGAATTCCTATTGACAAATGGTAAGAAAGCTTATCGCACATTTGATAGTTTGGATGAGTATAAAACATTCGTTGCTAGTGACGAATGTAGAAAGTGGCTAACGCAAAAATTGCAAATTGGACTGATGAAAGATTTCATACAAAATAGATTACAAAACTTGATAGTAGGTAAACCAGGAATTTTTCATGACAAACCTAGGTCAAAACTTGTTCTTAAATGTACATTGAATAATGGAGGGAAAGGATGATGTCACTGCTTTGAAAGAAATACAAGATTCTCTTAACAGCGAAGCTAGTAAAGAATGGATAAGAGATGCAGAAAGTGATAATGAACCATGGAAATTTTTGTGTGGAATACCAGTTGGTATGGAAATGAAAAGATATATTGACAATATTCCCTTTGATACACAGAAAATAATTAGATATGAAAATGTGATATGTTATGATGAAGACACATTGAGGGTGTCTGTCACTGAAAATGCAAATTGGGGTAAGACTCATCGATTTGATGAAAAGTATTCATTTCAAGAGCACATTAATTTGAAAGACATTAAGAAATCAAAAGTAGTGACTGCAGTAATAACATGTTCATCTAAATCAGATCAATGTAAAGCCTGGTGTGGGGCCTTGATCAGTTCTCTCAAAGCAACAGACAACAAATGTAGCCATGGTGAATTTGACATGTCGACAGAACAATAGTGCTCACATTGTAAGTCCAAGAATAGCTTCTGTTGGTATTCCATTCCCTTAGAGTCAAAGAAAATATGTCAAGCATGTTTCCATTACAGAAAAAGAACTGGTATAAATAGACCCCATAATCTGTTAAAAAACACATGTGAACAGGTATACCATAGTCACGTACAGTGTCAATGGAAAATGAAAGCAGTAATTGAAATCAATAATATAAAGTGCTGGAAATTCTACCAGTTCACAGGTAACTCAAGTGCTCATTTGGACATAGCCACTCAGGAAGTAAGGCGGCCAACCCTGTCTGTACGCAACAATTGGGATAAATTAAGAGTAAGTAGGAGAACCACCCCACAGCAAATTTTAGCAGTAGAGACCCGGAGTTAGCCAATGCTTATTACAGGCACAGGCACCAGTACTAACCATTCGCTTAGTCAGATACAAACAAGATGTCTCTCAATAGATCGTCACCGTATGAGTGAGGGTATGACAAAACCTGATGCCATATAAATAAACTCTGATTGGAGAAATACTGAAAAAGTGTTAGAAAAAAATTTTGATGAAGTTCTTTTCTTTCAAAGGGGTTCAAGTGTAGAAGGGAAGAACTACCAAATTGTACTTGGTAGTGAACAAATTTGAAAAAACATGAAAGAGTATGGTTCGGAAGTGATTGGTTACGATATAAAACAGCACCTAAATTTGGCATGCTTTAAAACAGCAATAATGACATATTGTGACAACGGAAAGAAGGGTAGAGTTGAAATAGCATCGATTAGTAATGCAGAAGACAGTGAGAGTCATTCTTTAATATTCCAGATAGTCCGAGCCAACATACCATGTAGTGATCCACAATGCAACCATCCCAGAGAGCTTTATAAATTCGATAATGGTGATGGTTTCTTTTGGCTGAGACCTTGTTCAGAAAATGTAAATTTTTCACCATTAATTCAACACGACAAAGCTTCTGACATCCGTAATGCCGTGTCTCATCAGCAGTTAAATAGTACTCTGTGTAAATTCCACATTATAAATGCATTCTGTGTCCATATAGGAGAAGATAGTTTTCTCAAGATGTTCTTACGGCCATCAGAGACAGGATTCAAGTGTATTATGGGTAGTTGAAATTTTGTAATGAGGCAAAACATGTTTGATGCATTCAAAAATTACATTCTAAATAATATTCCTAGCAATTTGTTGCCTCAGGCAGTGCTGCCACTTTATACTTTTTTTACAGTATGATGCTTTATTTTCACTGTTTTACTTTTTCATACTTTATTTATACTTTTTTTCCCTGAAATACATTTTTATACTTTTTTTGACAAATTTTTTAACTTTTGGTTGGCATTCAGGTAGATATTAAGTGATAGTGTTTCAAGCATTCTCCCAGCCTTTCTGAGTGTCTGGTTAACAAGATTGGTGAACCATCTTTCCACTGAGTGACAACCATGGGTCCATGTCAGTGTTTCTGTTATGAATTTTTTCAAAGGGTCCCAACCTGAAAGAGTAAATTTTTTTGCTATCCTTTGCAAAGTTAACGAAGCAAAAAGTAAGATGGTACCCTTGAAATTTTGCTGAGGGGGTATTTCATGAAAGGGCAATATACTCCCATTTGGGGGTTAGCAGAAACCTTGCATGTGTTGGTGTCAGTCATAATGAGGATCTGGACCATGGTACAGAGATACCTGGTGCATAGCCAAGGTCCTGGTTCCCATCAGACACAGCAAAAAATGCACTTTTAGTGGTACAACTCAGCATGGAAGTCTGTTCTTTGTTCATTAAAAGCAACTATGGGTGATTTTTAGCTCAGCTGACTTGTCAGTCAGCTGAGCCTTTGTGGTGGTTAGGCATCCATCGTCCATCTGTTGGTGTCCACAATTCACATTTTTGACTTCTCCAAAGTCACTGGCCAGATTTACCTCAGACTTGGTGGGAATGTACTTGGGTCACTATCAAGTTTGTACAAATGGTGACGGTCCATTGATTTTTGGATTTTTTATGATTTTTTTTTTCGGGGGGGGAGGAGGACAAATCTTTAAAAAATCTTCTCCAAAACTGCTCGCCCAATTGCTTTGAAATTGCTTAGGAAGACTTCTGGGGACCCTTAGACCTTAATTTGTTCAACAGGTGGCGCAGTGATGTTTGAAATATTTCTTATAAAAAATGTGTTTTTGCTACTTTCGACTTCTCCAAAACCGTCACTCAGATTATTCTGGAACTTAGTGGAAATGTTCCTTTTAGTAGGGCCAAACAAAGGTGTTCACAAGGTGGTGATACTATTGTAAAGATTTTTAAAAAATTCTTTTTAATTTTTACAGTGATTTGAGGTGTCCAAGAACAAGTATAAAATCTTATGCATTGTGACATTTAGAACTGACTGCTAATGCTTGGGCCATCTTTGAGTTTCATCAGGCCAAGTCCGCTGTTATTTAATAATGATGTGATCTCAGGTAAGAGCACAGTGTCATCATTTGAAAGATCAGTGATAGTGTTGTCTATCCTAGAGTCTGCTACAGTAATCTTGATCGGAAAATAGGACGACCTAAATGATGCCGCAATCAAAAGGTGCAAGGGGAAGGTCAGCGTTAATATGTCAGAACTTTTGGCCAATGAACATTTCAAAATTATATGCAAATCATGCAGGCAACAAACATGTGTGAAGCATGCAAAGTCTATTTTATATGCAATTTATATAGATTAATAGGTAGTGGTAGTGAAAATCTGCCTTGTTGAAATTATGCAGTCAAAAGAGGCTGGCTGTGAGTTTTGTCGACCAGGCAATATTGTGCCTTGGGAGAGAATAGGAATTGTAATTGATACATTATATATGGAGCATGGAATTAATAAACTTGTCAAGTTTTCAAAGGAACAATCTTTGTGTGAAAACTTCACACTATGAATCCCTGATTTTTAATGAATTTTTCAATTTGGGTACTTGTCAGTTAATGCACACAGTGTTGTTGATTACTCTGTGTAAGTGAATGGGGATTGCAATGGTAATTCACATTTTGGACTTTTTCTCCAAAACCACTCATCAGATTCACTTCGAACTTGGTGGGGATGTACCCTGGGTGGGTCTCTGCTAAGTTCATTCAATGGTCATGCTCCAGTGATTTTTGGATTTTTTATGAGTTTTTGGTTCATTTTTTGGCCAAATCTTACAAAATCTTTTCCAAAACCATTTGGCCAATTGATTCAAAATTTAATAGGAAGACTTGAAGGCATGACAGCCAGAGGTACACAGTGCATGGGTGACCTTGACTTCATTGTCAAGGTCACAGGGTGACTTAGGTTTATTTAACTCTTCAGATGATAAGTTGAGAACTACTTGTTCTACTTTCATGTTTTACAGGGTCATGGGATACCCACTTTGAGGGCCACACTCAGTACATGAGTGATCCAAGGTCACTGGACAACTGATATGAAATTTACTGTTCACTTGATAACTTAAGATCTATTTTGAGTAAGCTAGGACATTGATGTTGCACATGTTAATATTCTCTATGAAGGTCATGAGTGACCTTGATCTCATTTCTGAGGTCACAGTGCAACATACATTTATTTTATTCTTCAGTGCTATAACTTGAAAAGTACTTGAACATGGGATTTTGGTGTTGCACATGTAAGTGTTCTTCCATATGAGTCAGACTTACTCAGTACATGGGTGACCTTGATCCTATCCCAACTTTACAGAGCCACAAGTGTGATGAATCTCTAGGTCAGCTGAGCATGGGCTGTTCACACAGCTCTCCTGTTACAGTATAATTTTGCTGCCATACCCGTGAGTTGCTTCAGATTTATACTTTTTTTATACTTTCTTTCTGAAAATTCATACTTTTTTAAAGTTAAATTGGATATTTTTTTTTTTGTAATTAGGCAGTGGCAGCACTGCTCAGGAAAGTAAAGAGAGATTTGTTAGTTATCTGGAACAGCATTGGTTCTGTAAAGTATGGGAAGACACCTTCACAGCTGAGGTGTTGTATAATGTCACAATAAATCAACGTAGGGATCCATTAGTTTTGACCGACAATGTCACTGAGAGGAAGTTCAAGGAAATTGATGACGTTGAACTTAATAGTCATTTGAATAGGTCAATGGCAGAATTGGTTTGGTTTTTAATACACCAAACTATGCATAGGGACTGTGTAGCAACAGAGCAAGCCAGCAAATGTTCACAAAAGCAGAAGCCCTCATTTCCCAACAAAAGTAAGGAGCTGGCTAAGGCAGAAAGGGGTATAGCAATGAAAAAAAGTGGGAAAGTTACACAGCACCAAGATGGTACGGATAGTGGCTGGTACACTGTGTACCCTGATGACCAAGTCCAATCTTATCCTGAAGTGACAGAAGACTTTTTTCTTGCACAAGATGAAGATTTGGAAATCTATTCAAAGTTGGGGGCTATTCCAAAACATGTTGAGACTTTAGCCAGGCAATTAAGTACCGAACACTGCTATGACGCTGTAAGCAAATCGAAAGAAACTCTGTATGAATTAAATGACTTGGCATGTAAGATGTTTTACACAGAAAATCTAAAATTATTACCAGTGGAAGGGCAAAAGCAAATGGAGTTGGGTGACCATATATGTAACATAAATTTGTTTACCTGCACGTGTTATAGTTTCATAATCTCTGGGAAGCCATATTTTTGTAAGCACATGTATGCTTGTTTGTCAAAGCAGACAGGGGAAGATAATGCAGGAAAATTAACAGAGCTGTACAGCCAAGCTATGCTGGTAATACCAGATATATTGCGCAGTTATGAAACCCAGCCAGGACCAGTATCATTTAAAACATGTGTAAGAGACCAAATAGATAAATTGGTGTTACAGTCACATATTGTCAAAGACCAAGAAATGAAAGATGCCAGAAATGGCAACCTGTTGCGATTATTACATGATAAACCTGTTGTAGGAAGCTACTTTAATGGACAGACACCTAAAAGACATCCCCACAGAGCAGGCTTTTGTAGAATGGGAGGGCCTATCACCAAGTCAAAACATGCAATCTCTTCCGTAGATTTTGAGGTCAGTGATGATCCATATGTGCCGAAAGTTAAGTTCCCAGAAAACAGTAGAAGCAGACATCGGGGTAGAAAAATGGTACGAGCTTGTAAGCGGGGGGGGGGGTTCGAGTAGATGATCTAATAAGTAATGGGTTAGCGAAGTTAGGAGTTGCTGTAAAGACCTTGTCACATGGCCATGAGAAACAATGTAACAATGATGACAATATGGAATTTAATCAGGACTGTGGGTTAGAAGTATATTCTAAAAGTTGTAATATGGTTAGCTTGTTAGGTGTGTAAAAGGGGCTGGATAAACTGGCCATGTTCCCGTTAATTGAACAAAGTGCAGCAAAATCAAGAGAAGACCAGCTTATAGTTCAACCCAGACACAATAACTTGAAGAGGAAAGTCTCTGAACAGGAAAGTGTACAGCCTAAAAAGAGAGCAAGAGCTATAAAAGTAGGCAACTGAGTTTGCATTCAGTGTATTGTAAATGGGGTTAAAAACCCATTTACTTGTAAATCGAAGAAAGAACTTGATATGCCTGTGAAAGTTGCACATTCCGGTGGAATTGTTTGTGGTTTCTGTTTTTCGGTCAGTGGGAAAATTGTTCGCTTTGAAAATGAAGATGACTTCCAAATCCATTCAAAATCACATAACACTAACACAGAAAAAACAAAGAGTAGTGCTCCTGACAAAAAATCATGCCTTACTTTATCACAAAATAGTGCAGTACATGAAAATAGTGGTATGAAAGAGACTGGCTGTTATGCTAACACAGAAAAAACAAAGAATAGTGCTCCTGACAAAAAAACATGCCTTACTTTATCACAAAATAGTACAGTACATGAAAATAGTGATATGAAAGAGACTGGCTGTTATGATAACCAGGGTAGTGCTGTTGTAGAATATCCCTGTCCAGTATGCAAAGACGAATAGACAAATGACCCACCCTCAATTCGGTGTGACAGCTGTAAAGGTTGTCTGTGTGAATTATTAAATTGACATGCCAGGTCAGTGTTACAAATCAAGGTTTTGCACATAATATGTAATTGTGAGCGGTTGTATACATAGGCTATATATTTAACAATGGCATGTGCACATATATGTTCAAATATATTTCTTGTACATATATGTTTAAATCTAGTTTGTGTACATATTTATTCAAATCTGGTTCATGTATATATATGTTCAAATTAGTTTGTGCATATAAGTGCAAATCTGGCCTGTGAACACATATATTCAAATCTGGTTTGTGTACATACATCTTCTTATGTACATACCAGTATATATTCTATATGGTTTTGGTTCATATATGTTTAAATTAAGATGTGGCAAAGGTCTTTAAGCCTGAGTGTGCCCAAGAAGTAGGCCTACATCCACAAAAATACAAGTAATAATCTGAGACACATCCACCTGTATGTTGAAATATGATTTGCAAGCTACCCTAAAATTGTTTAAATTTTTTATGAAAACTCTCATTCATGGTAACTGTAGGGCTGTAAACCAAAGAAAGCTATGATAATATATACGCTTTACTAATAATATACACTATTTATTATGACTTGAAAAAAAAATCATTCAATATCTGTTAATTTATTATCAACTTAGTCTACCGGTATATCAGTATACGTTGATCTGGCATCTTCCAATGGATCATATTTATGCAAGTAATGCAAGCAAACAATGTGACTAATGTTAAGTCTTCACAAATTAAAACAATAAATTTGATCAACGTAATGACACAATACATGTAATAGTGGAATACATTCTTCGTTACGAAGACCAGTAAGCAATTACGTTACCTTGTTGTGAGAAAAATTCGCTACTCAAAACGTAAACACCGAATTCTCAACTCACAACTCAATGATTTGCCTTCGAATTACCAATATAAGCCCTTTACTAGCGTTTATTAATCACACAAGTATGGCCTTATTGAACATCTCAAAAATTTTATATGTAAGAATACTTGTAAGTGAAGAAAAATCTGATTATATCCCGGTAAATTGTGTAGCTTCGATTGTAAGCAAAAAACCGGCTGGCCGCTATGAAAGTACCTGGCCATTGCGCATGCGTTAAAAAAACGGTTCTCAAGTACTTTCCTCGAGTGGTAAAGTCTATAGTTGCTGCGTACAACCTATGTGCCACTTCTATGTCTCGTGCAGTCCGGTACGCATTTAACTGGTCCTCACACAGTTTTACCACTGAGTCAACGCAGCTCTCCAGAGGTACTTCTCGGACTCTGAAAATTCTTATGCTGCTCTTCCTGGAGTATTGCTCATTCTCTATGGCATGACAGCGAACTTGTTCAATGTCAGAACCACAGGCAGACTGAAAAGTCTGTGTGATGTGCGTGTTCCCTTGTGTACACAATAATACACAAGGTGTCCCACTCATTGTTTCAACATTCAACAGTACCTTCGCATTTGCTTCAATAAAGTAGGTAGATCAACAAAAAATTCAAAATGCAAATATATGTCCAAATTTGGTGTCATTGGATAGATATTGGTGAGACAAACTCAAATCTGTTGGAATTTTGAAAATATCTTGATTAGAACAAAAGATATGATATTTTTAATGTGGCTGCAATTAAGTATAATTTGTCATAATTGGCCATTATAAAAAGTGTGACCTGTCTCCATTGTTTTTGCCTGCTGCCAAGGGTCATTTTCATGCTGTCTTTAATTGTCTGTATCTTCCTCACTTTTTAAGCTAAAATGTCCAAATAAAAACTGGCATGGTCCCCATGATACTAATCTTAATTATTCTATATATAATTTAGTGATAAGCTTCCTTTGGATTATACTAATCCAGTGTAAGGATTATCTATTTTTGGGCCAAAAATATGTAAACTGTACCCCCTAAACAACTCAAATGCACATAAAATGATGTCTAATGCCTTGTTATTATGAGGGTCATTGAAAATTTAATTTTAAAATGTTTAAATTTCAATATTATGTTAATCCAGATTGCAGATTAATGTCAAATATAACCAAAATACTGTAGAAATAGCGGAATTTCCATTATAGTGAGTTAGTCTGATGTCATGAAGGGCCCAAGGATCACATAAAAACAAAACTATAATCTGATTGAAACATGTCTCAGATTAGACTTTTGTTAATCCAGATTGAGGAGAAATAAAGATTTACTACATAATGAGTACGGGAATAAGAGAAAATTGACTTTGAGGGGGGGGGGGCTGTTTTATGTCAGGACTCCAGGATAATACAAAACCTTACCATAAAATTGAAACGTCTGAATTTCAAGATTTGGATAATCTGGATTAAAGATTAATTTCATTGAAAAAATATTGAAATTGAATGAAAAATGGTACATTTTGCTCATTTAAATATGAGAAACCCATATTAGAAATGGGGGGAAAGGAAAAGTTGAGTGACCAACCTTGGGAATAAAGGGATGTCATAATCTGGTCATGAACTCTTTTTTTCCCCCTATATATTCCTCACTGATTATAAATGCTAATCCATGATTGATGTTACACAAAATGGGAAAAAAATGTGCAACAATGCATTCCAGAGAGAAAAAAAATAATACTGGTTACAAAAATAAACTTGTGATCTGCATGTATAAGTCATTGCATTATTGAATATGTACATTTCTTTTTTTTTTCCCCCACAGGTCTTGGATGTGGTCCAAGTCAAGATGGATTTTGCATTTATTAATCAGGAGGAATATGGTAAACATGTAAAAATAAAAAAAGTAAAAATCACCAACAATAATTTATATCAATCAAACTTTGATGTTGTAAAGTTTCAATTTCTTTTCCTTTAAGATGGCCTTATTGTTTGTCTAAGTGAAATGAAAGTTGCTGTACCAGACTACCACATTCAAATACTTGCATTACCCATAGGGGTGGGTCTGACATGTCCATATGGAGAAATAAAAAATGTCCATGGTACAAGTGTCACACATATGATCAATGTTTCTGCACACAGGGCTGTTCATACACTGAAAATACCATCCAAACAGTCATGGATTATTTATAGCATGTATCCTGGGAGTCATTTTCTGAACATCATGCACATTATATTATTCATGGATACATGTATTTATGCACAAGATATATCGAAATCTCCTCTGTAAATGTCTACAATAACTTCAGCCCGGGTTAAAAAATACTCAGACTCATCCTCATACACTGCCTTGTAATACTCTTATTCAGTTCCACATCAGTGATGCAACCTTCGAACCACTGAGTCTTTCCATCATCCAAGACCCACCGCTGGATGAAGGACTTCCCAACTAGGCGACTCAGTGCGATTCACTAGATCATAAATATCCTCAAGTGCAGGCATTATTTCTGCTGTCATTAATTTCCCTAGGTGGTTTTTCAATTGCGCTATGCAGCACTTCCCCAGAGTAACTTTGTCTTGCACGTCACATTTAAACATTCTAGTACGCACTTGGATTTGTGCTTTCAGAGCGGTGATCATTTTGGTCTTGCTCATTCCGTTCAGATTTTCTTCCATATCTTGCATACTAGTCCACAACCCCCCTGCACTGAACATATCTGTCAACAGTTTTTCACATCTCCCTCGGTCTTTGTCCTCTTTTTCAAGGACTGCATTCCGCGAGTTCTTCAGATTTTCCTCAATTGTCTTTCGTACTTTTTCCGCTTGTAGTTTGTCTTGTTTCTCAATTTCTCAATATGGTAACTTTATTATAAAGTTACCATATCCTCATGGCTGTGTATGATGACCCCACAGATATAAAATACTTACCCAATCATCATTCACCAAAGCATTGCCTACTGATGCCAACAGTCGATGCATGCGGGAATACCAGGGTTCTACAGATCCTGACAGTGGCATTTGCAGAGTGTGTAACCTCCATGACGCTACTTTTTTGTCATGATATGCCTTAGGCGCCATATCAAATTGATCGTGCATGTAAGACGGAAGAAACGCAGTCTGGCTCGAATGAAATTTGGATTTGTCTCCACTTGGTTCTCATGCGAACAGGCCAACACAAACGAGGCCAGACCAAGCCTGAGTGTGACCCAGCTGGAGCTCATATCGGCAGGGTAGCGACACCACACACCAGTATTCATAATTAGTCAGCCGAGCGATGCCCCAATTACAAACATTAATTGCAAGACAATTTAAGCGCAAACAGGAGCAGTGGGTCACCTCATCTCCGAATGACGAAAGAAATGAACGCACAGATTGAAGCTATTTCAAAACACTAAACCAAAAACAAAGTGATATTCTTTGAATGTGGGAACAGTTTTGTCAATAAAAGTTAGTTCATTGTCTGCACACATGGAGAGTAAAAGTACTAATACTATTGTATGCACGCACCCCTTTCCATATGCATTGTACAGCTCACCGTTGTATGTCACTTTGCTCGCAGGTGTACTGATATAAATTATAATTTGTTCCAAATTAAGTATATATTACAGAGGTGATTGGCACTAAGAATAGTAAGATAACTAACACTATTTATTGGGTAGACCATGTATGTAAGCAGTGTGTTGTGCTGTGCACAAGATTGTTTATGCTTGCAATCAAATGAAGGCATGTATAATAAAATCATTTTGCTTTCCACATTCACGGACAGTTACACGTAAAATCTGTAAGTTGCTTTGATAATTGTCAGACAAGGACCCGTCAAACAAACACATACAACGGAATATTTGGAGGTGCTGGTGGGGCGGCGAGGGGCAGGGGGCAAAGGCAAGATGTATGGTATTATTCTGATGTGGCCCATAATTTTATATCACCGCTCGCTGGATTTTTATAAGAAACCCGATCACGGTGTAAAGTGGTCCCACTTTATGTATTAGGCTCTCGCACTAATGCTGCTGACCTACGCAGAAGATTGTTGTTCTGATTAGAAAATGAGCAGGCAACACCATGTTGACAGTTGGAGTAAGATAAAACGAACTGCTTTATTTATCACAATACAGATATATTTCATTTTAGATCATGTATAACTTTAATCGTCATATTCAAAATGGTGGATGATACAACACTTCAGTAGTCACGACTCCTCTGGGGTTTATTAATATTGCTACTTTGAATATGCTGATCGGCACCCTGCTGAATTTCCGACTCACGTACATTTGTAGTACATTTTCCCACACATCTGGTAGTCTTACATTGCCGTATACACGGAAAGATACAACTCAATTGTTAAGTGCCAGAACTAGCAACCTGATAGTGATAAGACTATTAAAGCTTCTGACCCTCAATAAAAACTTGAGTATACTCACCACTTATGTGATAACACGTACGCTACAAGTATCATCCTGAGAATACTCACACAATATTGTACAAGCAGAATTAATATTACACAAGTCAATGCCCCACATAATATTCCAATACTGCCACTAAATATGAGTTTTATTTTGAATATGATTTAAACCAAGCATGAAAAACATAATGTTATATATAACTATTAATTGCAGTTTGCCTGCATTGCATTTTACTAGGACAACATAGGTGCAGCATACTAATAGTATAAGATAATATATTGCCTGCGTGACACATTACTGCAGCATTTGCCTGTATAACCGTACATATTTGCCTGCATAAGCTTACATTCGTCCCCCATTTCCCAGTTTTGAACCTTTCAGAACTACAAATTAACCAAAACAAGCTCGCCAGCACCTTTAAAGAGAATGTACCAACTAACAAAAACAGTTACATGATTACTACTATAAGAGTATGAAGAAGTACAATATATATATATGCGGTATATATCACCAATTAATGGGAGCCAGTGAATGACATCTCAGGGCGCATCTGGGTTACATGAACCATGAGAACCATTTAAAGTTTGCTAAGATTAATAGCCAGACTACACCCTTAATGTTAGGGTATCAATTACATGCAAACGAGAGTGGCTAGGAATGCAATACATACAAATTGACAAATAAAAATGCAAGAATACATATCATGAAATCCATCGTAACGGAATCACGTTTCTGAGTATTTTTGCCACATTATGATCGTTATTGAGAAAAAGTTTTACAACTGATATCCACAATAGATATCAAACCTAATTCATCGAGTTTTAACGAAAAGAAAAGACTTTGTCTAGAAAGTTTTGAACCACAATTTTAGTTTGTCTCATAAAAAATAACTGCCGTAATGGAATCACAAGAAAACAGACATGCTTTTTTAGCGACTGGTCCTTTGGGCACATTTTCTGTGAATTTAATATGCGAAATTCTGAGTTACATGGTTAATATTATATATCTATTTTTGCTCTTTCCATGTAATCTTGCCCCTTGAAATATAAACCAAATTTTTTACATTTTCTGGTCTTTTATTTCAGTGTAAAGGAATCACATTTTACAGTAACGGAATCACATCTGCGATTTACTATTTAGGATGTCCTCATTTTCACATTATTTTGGGTCAAATATAATTGTAATTCTCCTTATTTTTTTCATCTAAATTCACACTGACATATATTAACGGAAGTGCATACTCAAAACATCAAAATCTGTAAACACCAAGCAGAAAGTTATGCATGTCCTTTTCCATGTAATGGAATCACATAAACTGTATTTGAAAATCCACATGCGACTTTCCCTTCATTACATTTGCCCAATATGCATGCAAGTTACAGTATTAGTGTATCTATGCAAAATGATGAACCAGATTTTACTATTTTAAACATTAATAGTAACTGTTAATACTTGAATGTTATACAGTCACACACTTAAACGTGCATGATTTGTAACGGAATCACTAGAGCATGGCATTATATCAGTACCAAAACACGATCACCAACAACTGTAACAAACCGTTCTTATTCTTCATCTGATAATAAACACACCGACATTCAAAACATTACAAATCTGGTTGATTACACGTCGTGAAGGAGCAACGTTTATTGCGTGAAAATTCGGTAATCTCTTTTAGTTTAATGATTTGCTTTTCGTGTTTAATGATAGGCGGTTCAATGATGTGTTCAATTTTTCAAAGTTGATGCATAATTGGAATTAAAGTTTCCTATAGTTGAATACATGTACTTGGACACTAGCAAGAAAAACCAGTGGTAGTGGATGATACCTTAAATCTGGTATTTTACATGCCTCAAAGGGGCAACGTTCATTTCTTGAAAAATTAGAAATCTCACTTAGTTCAATGATCTGCTGTTCAGGTTTAATGATCTGCTATCCAAGTTTACTGATCTCCTGTTCAATGATGTGTTCAATTTTCAAAGTTAAAACATATTTGTTATCAAAGTTTCCTATATTTCAATACATATAACTGTACTTGGACCACAGCAAGAAGAACCTGTGGTAGTGGATGATACCCTAAATCTGGTTGATTACACTTCGTGAAGAAGCAATGTGCTTGAAAAATCAGAAATCTCTCAGATTAATGATCTGCTGTCCAAGTGTTCCAGTAAGATCTGCTGTTCTAAAATGTGTTCAGTTAGTGATCTGCGTAACAATCCATGCATGTGAAGTTTTCATCATCAAGGATGCCGGATTCTTCTGCACACGATTCATGAAAGTATAAATGGCATTTGCAACAATCTATCCAATCATCCCACCTTTTGGGATCAGATTTGGACCCGTATAGGGCTCGACATTTCCTACAGACATCAGTTTCAGCTTCATTATCATCCCCAGATGGTATATCTTGCTTTTGGAGTTTGTTTGATTTCTTCACACGTTTGCCCTTTCTGGAGTTTTGTGGTGCTGGTGGTGCCTCCAATGTACGACTTGGTGTAGGATGCATTGTGATGTCTTGTGGTGTTGTTGCCCTTTCCAACACAACACTTGGTGTAGGATGCACTGTGACGCTTCGTGGTGTTGCTGCCGTTTCCACCATACCACTTGATGCAGGGTGTTCTGTGTTGCTTTGTAGTGCTGCTGGTGACAACGTGCCCTTGTTGTAGGATGCCCTGTGATCCTTTGTGGTGCTCCTGGTGTCAACAACATACCACTTGATGTAGGATGCACTGTGATGCTTTGAGGTGTCGGTGGCACTTCCACCATACCATTTGGTGTAGGATTCTCTGTGATGCTTTGCTTTGCAACCTGCTTCACGTTTTCATCACTTGATGATGTATAGAATTTTGTAATTACACTATCTCCGTGTGCTCTGACATAGTGAGTGTTTTTTACACCACGAATCTGTGGCACGTTTGGCCATGATTCCAAGACTTTGAGCTCTGTGCAGATTTTCTTAATTTCGTCCTCATTCATAAGTTCCACGTGGATGGTGCTGGTAAGATCTAGCAACACATCTGTGAATGATTGAGCATCTTTCACCATAGTGCAATCATCAGCGTTTCCCAGCATTTTCCTGTGCACCATCCTTTTTGCATTCCCACCCAGTGCATCATTAGGTCCTTTCCCATGACTAGTTGCGAAGTAGTTCCATGAGATATCAATGTTGTACTTCTTGGCTAGAACTGTTATCAGGAAAAAGACAAAACGGTTCTTGTATTGGCTACTTGGGCCATCAGTCCAAATGTTGATGTTGGATATTGTCGAGAACTCACGCAAAGCTCTTCCAATTGCAGAGTCGGTAAATGAAGACACTGCATCCTTATCATGTGTTAGGTAATCAGATGTGATGATCATTGACTTTACCTGGCCATGGTGATAGTACATAATGGTGTATATTGTAATATGTCGCCTGTTCCAGTGGGCACTCTGTGGCTCATCCTGGAGGAAAACTGAATAATTCTCTGCAAAGTCCATTTGCAAAACAGCTGAATTTGATGTGTCGGCCATTGCTTCTTGTTTGTGCTCCCCATACGACTTTGCCTGTTTTGTTTTCAAGAAAACGTGCCACTTGAATTGTGGTAGCTGCCCACTTAGTTGTCTCAATGCAGCTTCCACAGTTTCACACTTTGTCTTTTTTGACAGTAGAGAGTTGTCATCGTTTTCCCAAAAGTACCATTTCAAAGGTTCTGCCAGTACTTCCTGACTTACTTGATCCACAATATTTCTCTCATATAATACATCTTCCCCACATTCTACACATTCGCCAATCATGCAGGATTCATCTTCGAGACTGCAAACACACAGGGACAGGAAGCCTTCTTTAGAATAGAGCGGAATAAGATTCGGCAGCTTACGGTGCAGTGCCTCCAGAACCAGGATGATATTACTATGATACACACATGCACAAACGTGGTGGGGCATATCAGAGACTAGTAACACATGTTCAGGCCTTAATTCATGAAATTTCGATCGTCCAATAATGCACTCGGGGTGTTCTTTTTTGAACAGTTGGTAACATTCGTCTACTGTCATAATCAGGTGCCGTTTTTGCTTGGTTTCTTTAGTTCCGTCAGCATGTTTTACTTTTACAAAATCGGCCTTTCCAGGAGCCATACGGCTGATCTCATCATTTTCGTAAAACGATGTTACCAAATCAATTACGTCCTGTTGAATGGCATTCTTGTTACTGTGCTTTGGTTTATTGAAACCCAGCCTGACTTTGAGTATGTCCTCTGCCAGTGTCCTAACAATAGCTTCTTTTTTACGGGGACTTGCTGGCATTGCACGCTTAACCCTTTGCTTTGCCTTGCCCAATGATTGTTTGGACTTGAAAGTATTGGCAGTAGTGCTTCGGCCACTTGATTTGTTTTGTGTTAGTCTCAGTTTATCTCGATGCTTCCTCATTGAGAGTTTAGTTCTCCTCCTCAAACTTTCGATCTGTGGTGGAGCCATGGTTTCTCGTGCATCATGCTTTCTTCTTCTGTCTTTCAGTTTCACTTCCTCGTGCCGTTCGGGATCGGCTCGAATTCGAGCCCTGTAAGCTTGCATACGCTCTTTTGCTGTTTTTACCATTGTGTGGACTTGATCAGAGGCCCAGGTGAGGTCTAGGCATGTACATGTACAGGCCGACTATGCAGCATACTGAAATAATATTAAAGAGTAAAGTTGATGTAGATGGGGGATGGGTTAATTTCTAATGTGGGACAAAGTAATTTTACTAAATACATTAAAGTAAACAGACTTCATGAAACAGTTTATGTAATTTGATCTATATTATGCAGACTACATATTTAAAAACAACAATAGAATTTAAAGTTGCTGATACCTTAGTAACAGTTAGAGACTCCAGTTATGTTATTCCTTACGCCTGCAGTGTTCAAATTAGGCCTACGTAAATTCATATGCCAGTGATTACGTTACGCAAAATGTACTTCACACCCGTTTGTATTGAGCTATCTAGTCACAAAAATAATGCTACAAATTGATATAAACCTAAACTACTAGCTCTGTAGGCCACTTGTAGGCCAGTTCATAAATTGAAAAATTCAAATATACATGGATCTGTCTTCAGAAGAAAGCTTATATGTAGTTTACCGTAACGGAATCACACACAATAATACATGTGGCATGAAAAATTATTTTTAAGGGATAAAACACCTTTCATTGAACCTGAAATAATAAAAGTTTTCATAAATACCAATTAATGTAGATATATAACTCACAAACACAGAACAGTACATTTGTTGTTTGAGGGTGTGGCCCCTGTTGCATCTCTGTTTCATATTGTGGATACAACAGACCTTGTGGTTCCGTTTCCTGATTCCGTTACGTTATTTTGAGACCCTCAACATGGCATATATATTTTTTTCTATTTACATACATTTCAGCGATAATTTAATAAGAGAAATTGTGGTTTTTATGTTTCAAGTCAATCACAGCTTTTTTAGAGAAGAAAAAAACATGATTGAACGTAACGGAATCACAAGTGACCTTCAGCACACGCTTCTTACAACAAGTAATCTTTGGACTCATATTTTGAAGAAAGCCTGAACTTTACTGTTGTAACGGTTATTTCTTTTGAAACTCTAAACTTTCATGGACAAAACTATGCATAACTTACCAGTGTGTCGGGCGTTTTGCTGCTTTTAACTGCACGAACTGTGATGCACAATTTTTGCTGCTGACAGACGCTCCCGCTAGCCGAATTCTACTTCCGGTGGTGTCACAAAAAAGTCGTCCGAATAATTAATTTATTGCAAAATTGCGGAAATGTCTGTATAATTTGTCAAAATATAGCATTCTATCAAATCATTAACGATGATTTGGTTTCATATTATGGAAAATTGAAAAATACGTTTTTTGTCCACCTTTTCATGGATTTCATGATATACCTATACAAGTATAGCACAACTCACTGAGACTCTATCATAGCCACATTGTCATGACATACCAACATATTTCACCTGCAGTACTGTTAGCAGATATAGGTTAAAAGTTCAACAATACTGACCAGCAATACCAACATACACAGCATAACAATGCGAATTCACACAACTTTAACAGGAACAGTTACTCATACATAATGAACTTGAACAACCGAGGAGAAGCTCCAAGCATGAATGTTCACCATAGCATTTGCATTTGCGCATATGCCATATTAACCCATACTAGTCCCCCCAACTCCACGTGACAGAAAGGAACTTAGGCACTGTTAGAGTCAGTTGGTGCATGTGCAGAAGTTTGGAGAGAGAATAGTTTGTCAGAATTTGGAGATCCAAAGTTAAAAGAAACAGGTTTAAACACAGACTTGGCAGGTTCAGCCGAATTTGAGGCAGACTGAAGGTGTGCCTGTTTGTTGGAATTGCGTTTTGAAAGCAATATCATCTCTTGTTCTAAATCCTCACCTTCTGGGTTAATAACCTTTGGGAATCCAAATTGCCAATGTTGACAACGAGATGCCAAAAAAAAATGCCGCTTTTTCCAAATCAAAATTATCCCCATGATAAGAACAAAACATACAATTCCAATGAATATTAAAAGGCCAAGAGATAACCTACTACCATGGTGATCCCAACTAAAGGCAGGAGGCATAGGTAAGAGAGGAGGTGTCAACTCCACATTAATAGATGGATTTTTTTGATAAAAGTGGGGTCTATTTAACACGGAAACAGCTTGATCATTTGAGATAATATTAGTCATATTTAAGAATTCTGTAGGCATTACCTGCAATGCCTTGACAGAAACATGGCCGACACGTTCAATGAGTCCTGTAAGTGTAATTCCATCACTAATAACTGTACATCCAGCAGACACTGTTATGATGTACGTACCTGCAGAAACCTTTCTGCGCGAAAACTAGGCTGGCCATCACACCTTGTTTCAAAAGTGTCTTCCCAAGTGACAACTACATATTCGCCGTAACTTACCTCAGTTACCTGAGTTGAATAACTGCTTCGAAGCACACTAGCCTGACAATTTTTACTGTGCTCCTTATTGCCCGCAATTAGGATCCATTCACAGTTCCATCTGGGTGTATGATACACCAGCCCTGTCCTACAAACCATGGGTCTCCATCCTACACAACCAACAGGATGAAGTAAGTCACCATCAGTAATGCTCATGCCAATGTCATTTTGGTCAACCATAATCTGAATGGAATATCCTCTAGATTTCCTGTCTATTGTGTACCGGTCGGCTGTCGGATAGTTGGTTGCCCTGGTTTCCTGACGAGATGTTGGCACGATTTCCACTATTTCCATTCCGGCTTCCTCTCGGCGCTCGCGGGGGTCGCATTGGGCACCCAACCTTATAACGCGATCCACCACAAATGAAACAGGACACAGACTGTCTGTTGGCTGCTCCCTGGTCTCTTGCTTTACCATTGGCCGGTCTGGTCTGCTCCAATTTGGCGCGTCATCATCTTCTGCATCTTTTGTATCCTGGAAAGGGCATCTTGGAGTCCATCCTGTTGAGGTTCGACTGACACCCTGGGTGGCACCATGTTGACACTAGAAGTGTCCATGGGCTGCTCCTCATGGTCTGACCTTTGAAGACAAACATACCTTTCTAGGCCAGCTTCGATTTTCTCCACATAGTCCATAGCTGCTTCCACAGTCTGAGTGGTCAGCTCCAGGCTAACTTTCTTTGCTAACTCAGCCGTCTTCAGCCCTTTCAGATGCTGTCGGAGCAGTATCCGGTCTGCATCTGCCGATCTGACTAGTGGATAGGCCCTTTGAGCTGCCTCGCGCAACCGGCGAGTATAGCTGGCCAAAGTATTGTTGTTCTCCTGAATAAGCCGTTCCACCATAACCCGCAACTTCTCGCTTTCATCGGAAGACAGAAAGGTTCTCTCAATATGGGCACGCATTCTATCCCACAGCACTTGATGTCGTGGCTCCTGTTGAGCTGCAATGTATCGTTGCAACTCCCGCGTCAAGGCCCCAGATGTAGTTTTGGTGATAATGTCTATCATAGCGGGATTATCACCATTCAGCGTTGGCATAAGCAGTTGGAGATCATATAGGTGATTCCTCATTTTAGAGCTAATTTCTCCATCACACGGCGTCAGTCTTGAGCACATGGCACTAATTTTCTCCTTTTGTCGAGATAAACCCCACTGCTCACGTTGATCATTATAAAATCTATCTTGCATCGCAGCAAAGTTTTCAACCAAACCCGCAATGTTCTGAGTGAGCATGTCAATTTGAACCACATCCATCTCTCTCGCTTTATAAATAAACAGTTCAGTAAAATTGTTCAGCTTTAATGAAGATAATCTTTGAAATGCTTCTGCGGTGCCCACTCTCTCATCACCTTCAGAATTGTTCTGAAAACGTGGTATATTCTTGACCCCTTACGTCCACACCAATGAACTCTCATAAAATATGTCGCTCGACCATACTCTTTGATGGCACTCACTTCAACCAGTTCCAGCTCACAATGTTCACACTTCAGAGTATAAACGTAATGGGTGCCAAAATGGTGTTGCCGAATATAATTAAACAGTTCCTCACCTGTGGCAAAATGGAAACGAGAACAACTACCGCAAAGATAGATGTCCATGCCTGGTGATCATAATCAAATCCTGGCAAGCTCGCCATTGTAAAGTGGTCCCACTTTATGTATTAGGCTCTCGCACTAACGCTGCTGACCTACGCAGAAGATTGTTGTTCTGATTAGAAAATGAGCAGGCAACACCATGTTGACAGTTGGAGTAAGATAAAAGGAACTGCTTTATTTATCACAATACAGATATGTTTCATTTTAGATCATGTATAACTTTAATCGTCATATTCAAAATGGTGGATGATACAACACTTCAGTAGTCACGACTCCTCTGGGGTTTATTAATATTGCTACTTTGAATCTGCTGATCGGCACACTGCTGAATTTCCGACTCACGTACATTTGTAGTACATTTTCCCACACATCTGGTAGTCACGAAAAGATACAACTCAATTAAAAACACTCCAAATACATCAGCAGGTATAGCAATAAAACTTACACCACACCCCATCATTAAGTGCCAGAACTAGCAACCTGATAGTGATAAGACTATTAAAGCTTCTGACCCTCAATAAAAACTTGAGTATACTCACCACTTATGTGATAACACGTACGCTACAAGTATCATCCTGAGAATACTCACACAATATTGTACAAGCAGAATTAATATTACACAAGTCAATGCCCCACATAATATTCCAATACTGCCACTAAATATGAGTTTTATTTTGAATATGATTTAAACCAAGCATGAAGAACATAATGTTATATATAACTATTAATTGCAGTTTGCCTGCATTGCACTTTGCTTAGACAACATAGGTGCAGCATACCAATGGTATAATAAGATAATAATAGTATAATAAGATAATATATTGCCTGCGTGACACATTGCTGCAGCATTTGCCTGTATAACCGTACATATTTGCCTGCATAACCTTACAACGGGTTTTCGATGCAGTTTATCCCAGCAGCTGTGTCCATATGCGCCTTTAGATCCGCGTCACTTAATTAAAATAATAAAGAAGAAAACATCCAAACAACAGTAATTTTTTTTCAACTGATTCAAGTTTAATAGGTATTGTTATACTGATAGACCATATAACAAAGATGGACACTACAATCATGTCATCCTATCCACCCCACAACCTGTCAACTTCATGTGGGAGAGGTCCATGCATATCAAATGAGGTAATAGTTTACCTATCTTGCTAGGAAGAAACTACTTTTGCGTAGGGGTGAGACCACTGAGTGCTGAGAGGCAGAATTTATACAGCACTGAGTTGGTAGGCCTAATCCTTGATACGCAATAACCAGTTAGCCCATACATGCCATGGGCTGATAACCTTGATAAATAACAAAATTAATGAATGAATAAATAAATGTGCTCTAAGTGCCAAGACAGTGTCGCGATGACTTGCACACACTGGTCTGGGCCATGCAGCGGGAAGTCTGGTCTGCAGAGCTGTCAATCATTTACGTGCCGTCCTGGAGAATCTCGTGACGCAGGCAACTGGCAAGGTGGCAACGTTACCACTCTGCACCATTTGTTGGTTTGGGGGCTGTTTGAAGTAGCGTCGGTTGCAAGGAGCTGGCTTCAAACTTTCAGTTTTAATTTAAACGCGTGCCTTTGGCACAACAAAAGCTGGTTATATATGCCGACATGTCAAAGTATCGTTACATCGGTCAGAAAAAAAATAATAAAAAACGACAGGTCAGAACTGCAGGCAAACTTTGATGCCGAAATACAAATTGAAATATGACCGACAAGTGATCGACCCATCCAAGCACCGGTCCGGGGCCTAACTTGTGCAGGGATGATGGAAATTGGAATGACCACTGCCTGATGATCAATACACACACACTTGCACAGCACACACACAATTTCGTGCTTGTGCACTTTCACAAAGTTTCAGATCTTGCGAGTTATGTGGCCAGTACATGGTGACGGCCATTTGAAGTGCCAGCATCATTAATAGTCATCTGGGCAGTCGGTATTTTGAAATTACAATGTATCCATCCGTGATTTCCCTTTTAATTACGATGAATTTGTGTGTGTTTGTGTGTTTTCTTCCTTGCCAAGTGACTGTGCTTGTAAAAAGTTATGGCGACTGAAAAATATATTAAATTTAGGCCTCATGTAACTATGTGCTTAAATCAATGATTCCAAACATGATACAGCCATCAAAATCAAATGCAGAAAGATTGCAGGCGACTGATAAATACCAGTCTGTTGTTACCATTTTGCTCACGGAGGGGATACAGTGTCAGGAGGCTTCCTGGTAAGCCCGAAAGGCGCAACAGTTGCATGGAACTCTTATCAAAATTGACCGGAAGAAGAGTGTTATCGCACGTTAAAAAAAAAAATCATTTTATGTTGAATTATGTTGAAGTTGGTATTAATTCTTCTGTGTCCATAAGAAAATACTGGCCATGATGCCCTGTGGACATTGATGGACTCGTCCACTGTCATGGGTGACCACAGCATGACTGGGGCATGGTTGGTCACGTCATCGATATTTTCCAGAAACTGAGAGTGAGAAACGGAAGCCTGCATGTCTGGTGCGAAACTTTTGTTATTATCTTTGCAGTAGCCGTGGAAGTTTTCTTTGGACTTTCTTATCAAATTCAGTGTGCAGCTAATCTGTTCTGCGCTTTGTGATGCGCAAGCTCACTGTTAGCAAGGAGGGATAGTCTTCCCTCCTTGGTGTTAGTAACGCCTGGAAATCAGTCTGAAAAAGTGAAACCGCACCCTGACCAGGGATGCAGCTCAAACATACGGCCTCACGCAGCCACATCCACATGCCACAGTCACAGAGCACAAAATTGCTTTTAAGTTTTCGTTGTATTCCAACATAGATCTGGATGTATAATGGCAATATATCTAACACCCAAGGATAGATACATATTAATTCGTTACCGTTTGGCTGGAAATGCTTTCGCTCTACAAAACTCGTTTTACCAGCCTTGTCGGTTGCTGTGGACCATTGCCATGGCATTACCACTGGGTATGTGAATTGTAATGAACCTTAATAGACAAAATTACCCGAGTCGTTAATCTGTCAAACCGAATCCCCCGAGTTGTTTGCCTGCCTGCGCGCCTGATCACCCAAGCGCGAAGCGCGCGGGTGATCAGGCGCACAGGCAGGCAAACAACAAGGGGAATTTGGTTTAGACAGATTAACGACAAGGGTTATTTAATATTTATCCCCTACAGTCCAGTAATAAAGAAGAAGAAAAACATTTATATCACTTATAACATTTTATTTCACTACATTACATGGGACTTTGACACTATCATGCCGCACCTATGAATATAAAATTTAAACAACCAAGAAAAGCGTCGACCACAGGCCTAATGGCGGATTTTTTTGAACGGCCGTCGCTTAAGACAAAAATATTGACAAAAAGACACTTTTTAATTATTTTTATGCGGAATTTATTTGGTGGAGAGGAGAATTGGAAGGTCACGTTGACTTTGAATGTTGCACTAGCAAAATTCCAAAGTATGCAGCCATGGAGCTCAACTGACTGTTGGCCGTCAGATTGTCCCCATCATCAGTGACGGCAGCTTTGCCAGCATTACCCAAAGAAGCGGGCCGATGGCTCCCTGCCGCGGTAGCTGGGACAAACGGTGAAGACAGAGTGTTTTGGACAGATGTTAGAGGTCTTTGAAAAGAAGAATAATTTTCCTGGAGAAGGCTGCATGTGGCGTGCTGTTGATTTCGGCTTGCTGTTGCATAATTGTTCACGGGCTGTGCATTTTCGTGCCTGCTCAGCTGTTGAATAATGGTTGGCACTAGTGGTTGCCTTGGCCAGGACATCCTTTAGCTGGGTGATGGGTAGAATGTCCTCGGTTTGCCTTCCCACCTCTAGGGATGCCTTCTGACGGGAATATCTCTGTACTGACCTAATATATGAGGCGGTGACATGTTCCAATAATGAAATAGTTCTCTCAAAATGAAATGCTCTTTCCAACAGAAAAAGCCGATTGCTAGTTCTGTTTAACGTTACCAGTGCTAGGTTCAATCTAGGCACCAACGACCTAGAAATAAAGGAGGCAATTTGTTCTATGTTGTGCGCATTGTAACCAACAGCCTTTTGAGTCTGATTGAGTACAGTCGTTAATTGGTTCACCTGGTGAACTATGACTTGCTGCATTGAGCGAGACCTGTCTGCTGCTTTCCGGCACTCATCAACACTGCTGTCAGTGGCCAGTCCGAACAAAGTGTGTCCTATCTCGCCAAAAATATTTAACAAGCCACGCTTAGTTCGTCTGGGCAATGCTGGTCTATCTTGGGTAAACTGATGACTATGAATGTATGCCCTCAAGTATCGTAACCTGCCAAGCCAAGCTCGGTAATCCAAGGAGGAAATGAGACCACCATGTGAAGCCCTGGTTAATTGCGTGATGAGAGAGGATATACTGCAGTCGAAATGCTGAGACATGAATGAGATTGATTGGCTACCAGCACGCCTCGGTTCCAAGCAAAGCCTTAGGCTGTGACGTCACCAAAATACACAAAATCCAACATGGCGGCCATGATATTAACTGGTATCACATACAAATAAGAAATTTGTAAAAAGTGGTACAAAAGATGTGTTATGATCTCTTACCTTTATATGTCCTCTTTCCACAGATTTAAATCCACATTGTGGTATTATTCCAGTCTAATAATAGGGCCATGGTAGTCCAATATATCCATTTCATTTCTGATCTGTCAGCCATTGCTGACCAAAATATCCAGAAGTCATGTACATGTAATTTGATCAAATTTTGTACAAGCAATGTGATGACAAAATATTTTGCCATCCACTGCAAAAATACTTTCCTGATGCAAGCAGTAAGATGTAGGTCCAAATTAGAAAGAAATAATCTTCTGACCTGACTTTGAATTTCAACCTCTAAAATTCGCCATTTTGCAAAAAAATCCACTTTTTCTACAAAGCTCCACTTTTGTAACATGGGGTCTATTCCCGGCAATTTGCACCAAGAATGAACTGCCAAAGCATACAGATCCATAATCCAATGGGGGTGGTGGGATAGTGACAACCTTGTGTCCACCTTTCAGCCAAAAAGGAAGGAACCCCAAAATGACATATTTAGGGGGTAGGGCCCTTTGAATTTTGATCAAATCTGTACAATTTGCCCTAGAATGCTCAAATACATTTTTTTCACAACTTAAAATATCAGTAAGTATGAAACTTAGCCTAATCTATGTTATTACAGAAAAGGTTTTATTTTATCAGTAGTTCTAAACCCCCTTTACTTCTGATAAAATGGACTGTTCTGGTATTCAAATTGGACCACTTGTATCTTGAAAATTTAACCCAATCCAGCCCAAATTTATACCCTCTTGAAAAGCATGAACACTTGTTGGTCAAGTTACAGCGTGAAAGGGTCATGGATCTGTTTTAAATTAAAATACCAGAGCAGTATCTGGTTGGTGGGTGTTCCAAACAGGCATCTCTTATGTCTTCAGTGGGGTATCGGGTGACAGGATGCTCGTAAAATGACCATTAATCGTAACCCAATAAATGCACTGACTGTTATATACAGTAAAACCTCTCTAACCGAACACCTCCATATACCGAACACCTCTCTATACTGAACACCATTTCTTGGTCCTGAATGTATACTTCCAATGTTAGCAAACTTCCCTATACTGAACACCTCCCCTTACGGAACACATTTTTCAGGTCCCAAGGGTGTTCGGTATAGGAAGGTTTTACTGTAAGTGGTAAATGACTTATCACACCCCTTTCATGTGATCCGCGAACACCTCAACACTCCCAAATAGCAGGGACTAAGATGTGCCCATGCGTCTTTGTTTACATAAGCACTGCCCAGCAATGGAACCGAGAACGAGGCTGCTGATTTGACCCCTAATCTCGCATCTCATTAAACCCAGGTCAGCATCTCGACTGCTGGACAAAAGAACTGGATCATCCTGTGGGGCATTGATAACAACCAACACCGTCCATTCGGCTGATTGAACTTGTAGTTGATCAACCTTGGTAATTAATAGGCCATCAGGTAAGGGCTCCACGGAGGTCAGGCTGGCTTTCACCATCATTACAAGTATGAGGCAGCCATAGCAGCGGCGAAGTCCACTGCTGCAAGTCGCTGGCGCTTCGCTTCCTCTTCTGTAAGGGGGCATCCTGTCGCAGGTCGTTTGGTTACTACTGAAGGGGATGGGGAGGCACTTGGCCTTAAATGCATGGTGGAATGGAATCGTCCCTGTGACCTTGTATAATATGAGTGGCTCGGTTCTGGTGCTAACTGGTTCTGAGCGGGCAGTGTGCCAACGGCCTGACCACCTGAGTGGAACTCTGCTGGTTCCAGTTCTGACTGGTTTGATCTGGACACTGGTTGCCCTTGACTTGGAGGATTGCACACTGTCCATTTGCAATCTGCACCTCTCTGCAGTCGCATACTGAGGGAGGGTCTCTGATCTGACTGGTAAGGCCCACTAGGCACACGCTCAAACCTAGTGCGACAGCTAAATGGGTCAGGGGCAATATTTGGATCATCTGGGAGGGTTGATCGTTGGGTATTCAGGGGGGTACCATATTTATGCTGGAAACGTGGCACTCGCGGCTCCTGTGGAGCCGAGTTAGAGTTATGGCCATTAAAATCCAGCGTCTGCTCCCTATTACTCTCTGGGGTCTCTACGGGCGGGTCATCATGTGGCTCATTTTGTTGCGCTTCCCCACCAACAGCACCCTCCACATCCATGGGTGGTTCATCCACAGGTGCAGGGTCATCATGTACTGCAGCTGTGGGCTCACTGATGGGGCTGTTATCTGTAGGGGTTTTGTCTCTGATCGTTGGGGCCAGGCTAACTGGAGGCACCCTTGTACTACGACGGGCATTCCGAATGGGCCGGGGGTTAACCTTATCCCAAACTATGTTAGGGTTGACTAGCAACAGCTTTGACCTATTAACAGTTCGTACCTTACCTGTCTGCTGATGTCTAACCCAACACACAGAACCCCTCACGCTAATGACCTCATACTGGGGGTCCCAATCGGATGTAAAGGTCAGTTTTTCTTGTGCTTTCAACACAACACTGTCCCCTGGCTTAAGTTCCCCAGCATTTGCCCTTGCATTAATCCTGTCTCTGTTATGCTGCTGGGAATCTGCCAGGTTTTGGAGTGCTGTTATCAGGGCATCGGACAGGTCACTCAATCTGCCCGATAGGTTTGTACCGTCTGAAGGTGCATTCAAACATTTTGTTATGGGCAGGCGGCCACGCCTGCCATACATCAAATAAAATGGGGTATACCCAGTTGACTCATTTACACTGTGTCTGTATGCCATCAGGGCATTGGCTAACTGATTCTGCCATTCACGGGCATCATTGTTTACCAACTTAGTTAACATTTCCTTCAATGTGCAATTGAAACGCTCGACCTTACCATTGGTCTGGAGATGATAAGGGGTGGTCTGGCGGAGTTCAACACCCATGTCCTTAAGAAAAATCCTAAAATGGCCAGAGGAGAATTCCAATCCTCTATCCGCGATCATTACTTCACTGACGCCATGTCTGGGAAAGAATTCCCGGGCTATGGCATCTTCCACAGCCTGTGATGTTTTATTGGGTATGGGGATGGCCTCCGCCCATCCACTCAAATGATCCACTAAGACCAAGGCATATTTGTTACCCTGTTGAGTTGGAAAGAAGGGCCCAATGAGGTCCATGCCTACCACTTGCATGCAATAGGACGGCATGGGCATCTCACTCATTGGTGGCCTTTCTGAGCGTTTCTGTGTGACAGCACAAGTTGGGCAATGCTTTACAATTTGTGTTACATCTTTGCGCATGCCTGGCTACACATAGGCTTCTCGGACTCTGTTCATAGTTTTCATTACTGACATGTGCCCTACATCCTTATGGCACCTCTCTATAACCTGATTTCGGAACTCTGAGGGTAGCAAAAGACGAGGATACCACGGGGATGTATCCGTAGGGCGTTTAATAGAATACAGCAACCCATTATGTACTTCATATTCAGAATCCATGGCTTCTGCATCAGTGAACATGGAGGCAAACTCTTCTAGCTGTCCCTTATGAACATTCTCAACACACAACAGGTCAGCCTCTAATGGAATGCGATCTTGTGCACCCTCACCACCTATGGCATCTGGGTCAATCCAGTCAGCAGTGTCCAACACAGATACTTCCACTGGGGGAGGAACACGGCTGAGTATGTCTGCTCTAACATTTCTTCTGCCCTCGATGTACTTAATAGTAGCCCCAAACTCTGCCAGAAACACTCCCCAGCGCTGAATTTTGGTGTTTCTCATTTCTTCAGTAAAAAGGGAGCGCAGAGGCTTGTGGTCAATATACACTGTAAACTCGGCCCCATGTAAATAGGCGCGGAGTTTATCAATGCAGTAGACCACAGCATAGGCTTCCTTTCGATTGTGGACCATTTACGCTGGGTGGTGGAAAGTTGGTGGGAAATGTACTGGATTACCCTTTCAGTGCCTAGGTCATCATCTTGCACCAAGATTCCCCCAATGCAAGTGTCTGAGGCATCAGTATACAATTTATACGGCTTGTCTGTGCATGGGTAGGCCATGACCTCACCCGACATTAAAAGGTCCTTGAGACTGTCAAAGGCCTGCTGCTGTTCAGGCCCCCAGACAAAGGGCTGATGTTTCCGTGTTAACATTATCAAAGGTTCACTTATCTTACTGTACCCCGGAATGGTTTTAGAATAGTAGTTCACCATCCCAACAAAAGACCTTACCTGTTTTACCGTTGTTGGTGGTGGCATTTCAACAATTGCCCTGACCTTGTCAGGGTCACTGTGTATACCATCAGGAGTTATGATATAACCTAATAGTTTTATCTTTGTCTCCCCGAAGTGGCATTTGGAGGCCTTGAGTTGCAATTTTGCAGCCCGCAGCCTTTCAAAGACTGCTTCGAGGTCCCGCTTATGCTCCTCAGGATTCCTGGATTCAATTACAAGGTCATCCAAAAATACCCATACACATTTTCCAAGTAGGTCAGAGAGTGCCCTTTCCATCGTTCGTTGAAACAGGCTCGGCATATTTGCTAGGCCAAAACATCCTACAGTAAAATTGAACAATCCTCGATGGCAGATGAACGCGGTCTTGTCCTGGTCACAGGCCGCGACATTGACCTGGCTGTAAGCGGCCTTAAGGTCACAGACGCTAAATACAGTTTTTCCACCCAACTGGTCAAAAATGTCTTGAATGAGGGGAAGTGGATAGGGATCCTTGACAGTGATTTCATTTAGCTTATGGTAATCCACACAAAAACGGGTCGTCCCACCCTTCTTTGGAACCAAACAAACAGGGGACGCCCAAGGTGAACTACTGGGCACAATGACACCATCTGTCAGCATCTGATCTATACAATCATCTATTATTTTTCTCTTAGCCAAAGGTGTTCTATAAGGCCTCTGTCTTATAGGGGCATGGCCGCCGACATCTATAGTCACTTCAGTAAGAGGGCATTGCCCATAGGGCTTACCGTCCTCATAAAATACATCTCGATTATCCCTGATTACATCTAGATACTCAGGGCTAGCTGTTCCACTAAAAAACTCTAGACCCAGGTTCGCAGAGTTTGCATCAAATTGCAGCTCATGCGGGTACTCACATGACCCTGGATCATCCAGTGATGCGATGGTTGAGGGTTTTTCATACGGCTGTAGCATCAGCTTCTGGCCCTTCCACCACATGGTCCACTGGTCATAATCCAGGACGGCCCTGCCCGTTGACATGGCGTTGTCACCTAATATGCAATGGTCGATTATACCTTCAACAACAAGTACAGGCAAGTTACCAAGTTTATCAAAATTTACTTCTGTCTCCCCATAAACCTTTATGGGCTTACCTGATACATTAAACAAAGGGGGAGCAGGTTTCAATAATTTGGGTCTGCCAGTTCTCTCACAGATTGTCCTAAACACCTTATTATGCAGGAGTGATACACTGGCTCCAGTGTCAATTAAGCACTTTATCTTTATTCCACTAAGGCTAATTGACAAGACCAACCTGGAGCCAGCAGTGCTCATGCCTGCTGTGTCTAGTTTCCCTGCTGTGATTGTTGCGAAGGTCGGTTAGCCGCATTGCCTCTGCGACCTTGGCGCTGACCTTGAGGCGGGCGCAGGGGACAGCCCACAGCATAGTGTGGACTCCCACAGGTGTAACAGGCAACAGAAACTCTCTGAGAATGTCCCTGTTGTGGTTGCTGCATCCCTTGTGGCTGGAGGTCTTGGCCCTGTTGATTTCTACCATACTGCATCTTTGGTTTACACCCTCTATTCTCCAATTTGTTGAGCCTTGTAGACAGGCTGTCTTGTCCCTTCTTTACCTTTTGAAGGGTCTGCAGGATCTCTGCAAGGGCATCAGGGCTGGCTGGTGTTGCTGCTTGTACCGCCGGCGTATCCATTGCTTCTTCTCGTCTCAGCCCTTGATATCGCTCTAGGCCTGCCTCGATGCGCTCTGTAAAAGCTAGGGCCGCATCAAGGGTTTGCTGTTGCAGCTCCAAACTGGCCTTTTTGGCCAGGTCCGAGCTCAGGAGGCCCTTTAGATAGTGACGCAGAATGATACGATCTGCGTCTGCTGACCTTGGTGTTGGGTAGGCCCGCTGAACTGCCTCCCGGAAACGTCGATTATATGAAGCCAGGGTTTCTCCTTCCCGTTGGCTTAGGCGCTCCACATCGACCCTTAGCTTTTCATTTTCATCGGTGGACAAGAAGGACCGTTCAATGTGTGCCCTCAATTGGTCCCATGGGACCTGGTCCCTTTGTACTGCTTGGGAGGACAAGTATCGTTCGATCTCCCTACGTAAAGCACCACACGCTGTCCGGCTCACAATATATATTAGACCTCCATTGTCCCCTGCTAACTGTGCCTGGAGGAGCTCAATGTCATACAAATAATTACGCGTGTAAGCACTGACTTCACCATCACAAGGGGTTATCTGTTTACACAGCCCCTTCAGCCTGCCCTTTCTTTGTGAGATCCGCCATTGGTTTTCTTGGGCGGTAAAATGTTGGGTCTGGTGTGCATCTAGCCCAGTGACTAAATCGCTAATGCCTTGCATTAGCCCAGCCATCTGATTGGGATCCATTTTAATAAATGCTAGTTCACAATTTAGGAGCCCAAAATTTACAAACAATTACAGATGCTGCCAAATGATGGCGATGCTCTTACTCTCCATATTCTCAATCTTATCCGTTGTATAGAATATTGTCTCACACTACCATGCCCAGCAACCGCAATGTGTCCACGTATTCGATGAGTCAAGTATGTTATCTCCTGCACTATGTTTGCCTGACCTGCCTTAAACTCACAACTCGCACACCTTGCGATATAAATATATATGAGTCCGCAATGTTGAAACTTGACATGGGATCGCAGGCTTCCATAGGAATCAAAGTGTCTTTGACAAGGTGTGCAGAAGAAACGGCCCATCAAGATGGCTATGATAACAGTTAAAAATAATGCCGTTGGTCAACGACCTTGCTGTTGCAACAATAAGTTCATTAAAGAAATTATTATTGGACAGTTCTGCCAATTACAATAAGCTGGGTCAAGGCAAACCGTACCATGCGACAAGGTGCTCAGTTCAATCCAAATATGTCTTTGAAATTCGACTGGATCCAAGGTTGAATGGCCGCAATGTAGGCAGATAAAATGAGAGTCTTCCACTTTACAAATCTTTCCAAAGTCCACTTCATTCAATGTTGCCATGTGAAATAAAGAATGTCACTCTTACCAGAATGTCTGTAGAAAATGTAGTAAGAATGTGAAAAGTGGCCCTTGCTCCTTGCCGGTGGCCGCCACTTGAACTTAAGCCACCGACTGTCACCAGTAGAGACGGAAATGGGTGTCTCTACTTCCTCTGATCCCCTCCCGGCAGCACACACACTCCACTAAGATGAATCCTGGCAAGCTCGCCAAATGAAATGTCCCCCAATGTACTTCATGTAGAAACACAGGCTTGTAAAACGCTGCTGACATACGCAGAAGAGGGTCTCTGTTCTAACTCTAGGGGAGTATGTGTCCTGCCAGTCTCTCTCGCTCTTGCACCCAATGAGATGCTTTCAACACGACTTCAAGCTCAGGGATAATTTTATTTTTTCAAGTACAATACTTTTATCGGCTATTTTTCCATCCCAGTAGAAACTAGTTCAAGGCAGTCCAGGATGACGCAGCATCCTCACAATAAATTGTATAAGTTGGTCACAAGTTCACCAAGACAACAACAAAGGATTAAAAGTTTTAGATCTTACATGGCAATTGTCACGTTCTCGCCAGATGGCTAGCACATAGATTACAAATCTGACCCCTGGTGACCTCAACTTCTGACCGCAGAGTGATTATAAGTTCAACTGCACAGAATGTTTTTCTGACAGGCAAAATACAAAATAAATTGTTCTCAAAGATCAAACAATTTCTCTACAGTAAGACTCCCAAATGGGGGGGGGGGGGGCGTTATGATGTTGTGCACTTTAAAAATGGCCAAGAAGAAGCCTAAACTCTGCCTATAATAAAATAAATGGGCTGCCAATGACAGCCTGTATGCAGGGACTTTTGCCACTTGTTCTCGCTTCATGCTATAATTCACATTACATCTCTTTTTCAATAATAAAGTGTTGGATCAAAACAATAGGCTTCTTCGACACAAAGCACCAGTAGGTCTGCCATGTTCCTGAACTCTAATTTGTCAGTTTGACAACTTGTGACCTTGTGATACTGTTTTCTTGTTGTACCGCTACCATTATAAACAAAGTACTCTTGTGACTGCTTGTATCCACATCAATGCAGTGACACTTTGAACTGATCTCTGATCTCATTACTGCTAACATAAATACATGCACAGCAACACCCAGTATCTTATCAACCCTTATCAATCCTGCCTAAAATAAAGTTTCTCAAACATTATTATTAAATTTATTAATAATTTCAAAATGATAGACACTGTCTAATCATTACAATATGGTATGAAAATATTAATCGGTCGGCAAATATTTATTTTAGTTTTATAATGTTTCTAATAAAATGAACAAAAAAAAAAGAAAAAAACATCAAAATAGTTATGGCGGCAACGCACATTTGCCCGAGTTTGCACAGATTATGAGAGGTCATCGAGAGAGAGAGAGAGAGAGAGGAGAGAGAGAGAGAGAGAGAGAGAGAGAGAGAGAGAGAGAGAGAGAGAGAGAGAGAGAGAGAGAGAGAGAGAGAGAGAGAGAGAGAGAGAGAGAGAGAGAGAGAGAGAGAGAGAGAGAGAGAGAGAGAGAGAGAGAGAGAGAGAGAGAGAGAGAGAGAGAGAGAGAGAGAGAGAGAGAGAGAGAGAGAGAGAGAGAGAGAGAGAGAGAGAGAGAGAGAGAACAAAGCCTGGCAGATCATATATAACAAAATGAAATCTATCTGTATTGAGTCTGTAATGTCTATGATATGCTGGTGTCTCTTAATCATACAGCAACACCCAACATGCACACACCTAAAACTTATAAAGTCATGTATGCCTGGAACAATCTCGTATGCTTGTTGTACGTTAACACTGCATTCATGAATCATGGGCCCCTTGCTCCCCTCCTCCTCCCCACAGCAGCACCGTTTAACCTCAACTGACATTAAACCCCAACAGTTCCTCTCTGAAGAGTCAATTGGTTTGAAGCCGTTAATAATAAATTTGCTGAATATACAAATAAAAAGAAAGAAAAAAGAAAACTCATACCTGATGTCGCCTGTATTGTTCCACTCTTCTCTTTCCGTTGTATGAGCTTTGTTAAAATTAGCAATTTATAGAAGGAAAATGAACAACCTGTCAGGACTTAATCAAAAATTTTATAACTTTTGATTTATATGCTATTTCAAGACTAATCATTGAATTCGATCCTGGACATGGATATATATTTTAAATTTCTTCTGATTTCAACCGAAAAAAATAAAAAACAAAAAACAATTTTGTGTGACTTCTGCGCAAAAAATGTGAAAATACTACCAAGTCAGAAAGAATGCTATCAAATCTCAAAAAATTCTGCTCCTGCAAAAAAACTTTGTGGATACAAATCTATGGATATGTTGTAATGAGAAAATATATAGGTTTAATGTACTTGTGAAAAAAATTATATGGGTAATTGCGATCCAAAGTTGCCAGTGTCACTGTGCACTAGCTTCACAGCTTCCACCTTAAACTGCATTTCAGCCTGCATTGCTCATTGCAAAGTATCCCAGTTAGTTTTGGTCTTTTGGCTGGGGCATTTTGACCTTTGGTATTTTTATATTGCAAACCATGTTCTCTGTTATACTTTCTCTTATTTCTAACCCAGTTGTGTTCTTCTCTCTTTCTTTTTCGACTTTCATTTCCTGTAGTGAGTCCAGAAACACTTGGAGTTGCGTCATCAGACTCAACGGGGGATCCTGGGATAACAGCTATTGCAGAAATGTGTATTGGATCTGCAGGGGTAGTTTGGTTGGATATACTTGGGGCTTGGTCACCTGACTCTGTCTCACCTAGGGGTATTGGAATAGGAGCCACAAAAATGTCTTGGACAGATGTCTTTGAGAAGTCTTGGACTTGAGGCTCCTTATTAATTGGCACGGGGATAGGAGACCCTTGGGTGATTGGCCTGGGAACACCCATTGTGTTTGAAACCTCTAATGCACCTAAAGTGGAAGTTTCATTCCCTGAATAAGTGTGTAAAACTGTGAGAGGACTTCCAGGAGGGGAATTATATATATTGGGCTCAAGCTAGGGTCTTCCCCTGTGAGTAGCGTCTGGGTAGGAGAATATGGATTTGCACAGTTTTGTCCATCAGCAAATCCTGCCGCAGGTTCAGAACCACCTGCAGACCCGTTTTCAACCAAGAGGGTATAGCTATATGTAGCACCACTTCCAGGAGGCACAAGTCAGCACAACCCTTTTGTTCAGATTTTCTCCCCACAGCAACAGAGTGACTAATCTGTATATTCGTTATAATATCAACAGATTCCAGGTGATGTCCTGGGCTATCAAAATTTGCCCCAGTGTCAGATGACTCATCTCCAGCAAGTATATATTGCATGCAATCAAACAATTCACTGATGGACTGGCAATTTTCAATGTCCAAAGACATACTTGCCTGGGCCTCATTATTTGCTTCCATTTTGATACCTGCATATAGTAAAATATTGCCAGGAATATTATGTAGTCTACAAAGCACATACAGGGGGGGGGGGGTCATAAAGCCCAAAATGCATTGTATATCGTAAAAAGTAGACATTAACAGATAATTTTATAGTAAACTTTGTTTCAAAATTACTGTAATTTGACTTTTTGTATAATGTAAAGGTAAAGTAGGAAATGTTCACCACAGTCTGACAGCTTGTAACATGAAAATATATGTTTGTTGTATAGCCCGGAAATGAATGGATATTTTATAAAGTATAGGCCTAAAAAATACCACCCCCTCATAGAACTTTAGTAGTGCAAGAATAGGGCAAGTGTATGTGCATGTTTTAAGTACAACGGACTGATTTTGTATGTCAAGATAACATAAGTTTGCACTAACTCAGTTATTTTGAGGGAAATAGTATGTTGTGCTAAAATAAGTTAGGTATAAAGGACATGGTATTGCACACTTTAGTCTTGATGGGTATATTGAGTTAACATGAGCTTGCACTGAAAATTATCTACAGTTTTATTCAGAAACCTCCAAGATTTACACAGGAGGAAATCCTGCCATGCACAAGGCAATGCACCTAATTTCAGTCAAAGATCTGTAACTGGAGTTATCAGGTCTTTGCACCAAACCCTTCAATTGTTTCTACACTCAAATTCCAAGCAGATCTACATTTTAAGACAGTAGGAACGTTTTTACAATAAACACCCCTGCTATCGCCCTATTTCATTATCGGGCTGTCACTGTCAGAAGTAACGGAACAGCTGCCGGTCGGACGCGATGTCGAAATCGCACATGGTAGTCATTCATGGGAACTTGAAGTTACAAATCATGCCGATAGTCTTCTGAAAAACATATTACCAAGCAGGTACTCCAATATAGATGTTCCCTGGACCCCCTCTCAGACGGGTGTTCCGACCAAAGTAAGACAAGCTCATGCACCCTTGCAGGTGGGCCTATCCCAACGGATGCATTGCAGACCCATGGAAACAACACACGTTAGGATAATCAGTTATGTGTTTGTATGTACATGTATACTTATGCTATATATATGTACAAACATAGAGCTGATGATCCTCACGTGTGTAGTCTTTACCTGTATCCGTATGTAGGCCTAGTATTAAACGCAAAAAAGAAAAAAAGAGCAATTCCCGGGGAGCAAAATACAAAATTATGCAGTAGGCTATAGACAGGCCAAGATGGATAGATCTTATTTAGCAAAGGACAGGCCTTGTTATTTCATGAAGTTACCATCAATGTGACAAGGAACTATGTACATGTACACACGAGGAAAGGTCCTCAGGTGTGGAAGTTAGCCGGGCGTGATGGCTCATAACCTGACCGCTGTCATCGCGGCACAATCGCTGGAGCCTTGCGCATTTGGTTAAAAGACTTTCGATCGGTACTATAGCCTACATGACTGTCATTTGCCATTTTGTCTGCTTTTTATTGGAGACAACATCATAAATTCCTTTGCAACAGTTCAGATTTTCAAGTTCATGACGCTACATGTACACACATTTCTCACCAATATGGGTCTCTGCGCCTAGATTTGACTCGCGTTATTGGCGATACTATCATAGCGGTCTGGAAAAATATTCGGCTTGGGAAAAGTGAGGACCGCCACACACACGCTACATGCAGTAGCGTCAGCTCAGACATGATCAGGTAGCAGGTGCAGGCAGATGTGAAACTGGCTCGGGACAATTTTCACACTCCATCATCCATGGGCCTGTGGTCCATGGAGACAAGAGGCAGACGATAAACTGGCTCTAGACGCAGAGCGACTTGAACATGTGATCAGACTGTAGTCCAGACGACCGGCAGACGCGAAACTGGCTCAAGACGAAAATAAACATACATGTTCGAACAGGGAACGAATTGTCAGTTCCTACCAGACGCCATTTGGGTGTGAGACGAACGATCATTTTGATACAGCACCTTACTGCAACCTGGGGGGCAGAAAAATATGGTGTCAATATTTGATTTAAAACATGCCCTTAACTTTTTTTAATTGTCAACAAACCCAAAACCTAAATATCGCATAATCACTTTAATGTACATCTGACCTTCAAATCTCTGTGGAGTTGAGATACAAACACAGGTTCTAGATAAAACTATGTTTTATTACCACTAGCTACAACTAAAATAAATACAGTGATGAAGTGATGTCCGGTACGCTAAGATCCGGATTTTGGAGTAGGTGTAGAGGCGGGCTGCGGGATTCGTGTCCAGTCTATGTGAGAAAGTGTCCTGCATAGTCTACTTACAACAATATCCAAGTCAATTCTGCACCTGTATAATCAGTATATCATAGCTGTAATTGTCAATTATCCTGTTTCCATTTTGTACTGGTTATGCAAATAAAAACAAAAAAAAAATTCAATCAACATGCATGGATGAATGGAATGAGAGACACAACTGAAAAAAACTTGTTTTCCAAACTTTCAGTTGCTGGTCCATTATGCAGTGTTAAATCAAAGTTTTATCTTTTCTATTCATATTCAAGGAGCCCTACCAGTGATACACAAATTGATATATGAATTACTCATGTATTTATATTTCAACTGCACAAGTATTAATTACACAAGTTTAATTGTATTAGCAGTAATCTTGTTTCGTTGTTGGAAGTGCCAGTTGATCAAATCTGCATTAGCAAATATGATAGGAATTGAAAACTGTAACTTTATGCATATTCTTTCTATATTACCTGGTGTTCTTATCAGCAGGCATGATTACTGGGACTGTAACCAAATGGTAGGCCCTTTTCCCATCAACCTCACCATATACACATGCCCGATGGTCACCTTCACCCAAGGTATGTACTGAGATTGGCTGCTTCAGTGTGAAGGCTACTGCATTAAGTACGATGGAATCTGTTAAAGGTAAAGAACATGATATATACACACACAAACATCGGCATGAGTGGCTTTAAGTAGGATTCTGTCACAGACAGGCCCGCTTATACTTTTTAGCTCTGCTGACCAAGGGTCGCAGAGCTTATGCGACCGCTCATGTCTGTCTGTCCGTAAACTTTTGCTTGTTAGCGCGATACCCTCCACAGTTTTCAAGTTAGCCCAACATAACTTTGCGGGCTTACAGACAGGCCCGCTTATACTTTTTAGCTCTCGCAGAGGTTATGGGACTGCTCATGTCTGTCTGGCTGTAAACTTTTGCTTGTTAGAGCGATACCCTCCACAGTTTTCAAGTTAGCCCAATATAACTTTCCAGACTAATAGGGGGTATGAAAATCTAGGCCCCTCGTGATATTGGTGGTGCCACCTATATTATTATGTATTACAGGGGTCAAAATATGAAAATTTATGGTGGATCTTCACCAAATTTGGTATGATTGTGGGGGAGGTCAAAGTGTAAGTTGTGAATGATACTAGTGACACCATCTATCATTTGGCAGAAATTATGAGCAAACTGTGTTTTAAGATGTAAAATTCCATATTTGGAAAATTAATTGGATTAGACTTGCCAAATTTATAGGATATATAGACCCTGGCCAAAGGTAGAATGTTATGTATTATCAGTAACCTTGACCTATTTTTGTGATGTCACCATGCCTGTAAAGTTGAAAGAGTGGATATTGTAATGGGTTTAGTTTGGACATAAATGAAATGTCAGCACAGCACCAGATTATGTAAAACTCTTGTATTACATAATTTGGCTGACCTTGATCTTCTGTCCCAGGTTCACTGAGGACATAAAGTTACGGACTCACTCATTGTTGTCTTGGCACATGCTACAATATCCATCACAGGAATTGCACAAATAAGCTATGATCACATGTGGAGCAAAGTGTCATCTGATGGACAAACAAGACGCTAAATTCACATAAGCCTTATATGTTCAGAAGCCACTTGAGGACTCGCAACTTTGAAATGAAGAGGTGCAGTATAGCCACAGTGCCAGCAGAGCATTTGGCCCATGGGCCTCTTGTTACACATAATCTGTATGGTGCACAATTGACAAATACATTACACTTCCACTGGACATGTCTTAAATAGCAGGTGCCTCTTTACCATGGAACAAACACCACAAACTAATATACATACTTAAATCTGAGTTTGTGACCCATTTTGCATTTTACCTGCAAGTCCAAACAGAATTGTTGCACATGTTGATGAAGGCCTGTTCCATCTCAGGCATCTTGTCATCCATACCAGGTATCTTTTAACAAATATTCAAATACATTAATTTGCATACTGATTGTTTCCTGTGACATTGCAAATTTCCAATTAAGGGGCTGTCTGTAAAGCTCAGCATATATAGCGTCGCAGTATCTTATTCTACTTTCCTTTCTAAGATATTGCTATTAGCCCCGTAAAACCATACAATTAATCTATATTTTCATTATCTGAAGAAAAAAATCACTTTCTCATTATTTGAGGTGATAGGCGACATATTACAAAGGGGTCCACTTCAGAGGTTTTACGTGCCTACAAACCATAATATTTAGCATGAAATCTTCAAATTTGATATGATAAAACCTTGATGTAATGTCTAGGAACAGTTCTCTTGTTTCCTCTTTAAAAGCAAAAGCCACGATTTTTTATTTTATTTAAAAGGAGGCACCATTTCAGTGTTCCACTTTGTGTAATTCAACATCGAAAAAACCTACAAACAAATAAGAAAATATCAACAAATGCCACATACTGCTCCAAGGCAAGAATGTATATTTTCAATTTTCCACTTCGCATAAATGAACATTGGAAAAAAACCTACAAAAAATAAAAACATCTACAAAAGCAGCATACCGCTCCTGGGCAAAAATGTATATTTTTCAATAGCTTTTTATTTCATCAAAATTGGTAAAACCATTTGCAAGAAATCTCTTGAAAACTTCTGAGAAGTCTGACAAAAATTAGAATTATGAGAAAATGGGATTTAGGTCTAAGTGGCTCTCTCGGATGTATTCTCATAATACTATACTTTTGATGTGTTGTCATGAAAATATATCTTTTTAATCTATGTTTTAAAAGGAATCTTTGGAAGAAGATCACAAAGATGTGGGTTCCTAATCTTGGCTACTTGCACAGACCCAAGGTAGCCTTAGTGATGAGGAGTGCCCATTGTTCTTTCCCCAGCCCACTGGTCCACTGTTCTATCCCTAGCCCATTGTTCTCCCAAACCAATAAGCAGCTCGATCACTTCCCATTGCCTGGCAGACCCAAGTCTGACTGGTAGCTCATTTACATTCTGTTGTAAATACAACATCATGCTGGCTTTTAGCCAAAAACCATTTCTTTAGCTCCAAAATTTTCACAAAAAGTTGACATTTTCAGAGTCAACATAATGGTACGTACCTTTCCCTATTCTGAAAAAAAAAACAAACAGAAAAAAAAAACATTCAATGTGTTAGTTTTATAATCTCACCTTCTGTGCAAGTGTCTTGATACTGGTGACTCCTTGCACCAATGTGGTTAGTTTGAGGTAGTTCGTGTGGATGAAGGAGCCCCACAGACACAAAGCCACACTGGAGAACAGACCATTATTGGCCACTGCTGGGCTCTTGTACATCTGATATTCCTCTTTCAAGGGACTGCCCACAAACCCGATGTTGCTGAACAGCGAAAAAAGCATATATAATAAGCTGCACATAAAAAAAAAATATTTTGAAATTTTCAGACATAAGCCCTCACACTCACAAAATTTAGGTCGACTTCTAACTGAAAAGAATGAGCGCTTTGTGAACAGCCTGTCGTCAGTTGACCTAGAAAAATATCATACTAGTAGTCATGTGCCCTTGACATGGGGGTCAAAGTCAACCATGTTGTGTGTATGTTTGCTCATTACAGAGGCCAACATCATTTGTAAGGTCCCAGCTCAAAGTAATCAAAATTGGTAGAGACTTCTTACCCAAGGTACATCCCAACTGAATTATACAGTAAATCAATAGTAATTAGGTGTAGAGCACAGTCAGTATTTTAGCACTCTTCTTCAGAGACAAAATAGCGGGGGGGGGGGGGGGGGGGGGGGAACAACTCACCCATCACCATAAACTCCCAATGGAGTTCCTTCCAGGGATTATGATTGGGCATCGGGTAATGGTTTCATTGTATGGTGCAACTGTTTGCACACGATCAATATGCTGGTAAAACAGTTTCCAGCAGCAAGAAAGCCCAGTAGAACAGCTATGCTATCTTCAGAGAATCCCTGTTCAAGTTTATCGTAGTTGAAATTTGGATCATTAGTAGGATCATTATCTAGTGATTCCATTATGTTGGCATCTATTAACCCTTGGTAAAACTTGTCATATGACTGTTTGTCCTTAGTTACCACCTTAATGAATTTAGTTTGTCCTTGGAAACTGACTTTTTGATTCAGACTTGTGAAGTATGGGAAATGGTCTGACAAGGCAGTTAAAATAATACCAGATGAGCAAGATTTTGAACAATTGGATAAATTATGAAAAACATTGTCAATTAGGGTGGCCCATCTTCAGATAAGCGAGTTGGTAAAGCAATTTTAGGAAGAAAATCACTATTTAGCATTATGTAAAAAAAATGTGAAAACTTTTTCTGGTATTTGTCCTCAGTAAATCAAGATTTAAATCGCCAATAACTAACTTGTCTGATCGCTCATTTGATAAGTGGAAATGATAGGGGCAAATTCATTAAAAAATATTTCAATATCTTCATTTCTATTTCTCGGCGGTCTGTATATGTTAAATAATGTTACCTTTTGCTTCAGACCATTTCCTGTTGTATCAATACACTGACCCTCCCAAATTTTATTTGGATGGAGAAAATCTCTGATAACATATTGGAAACTCTTGTGTAAATATATCAATAAACCACTGTGGGAGCTACATACAACACCCTTTGGTATGGCAATATAATTGTCCAGATTATATGATGACATATCTGGCTGGTCACCTTCTATCCAAGTTTCCTGGATGCAAATTGTGCTGAACTCAAATCCATTATCAGCTGAATTATCCAATAACATTTTAAGCTTGTCAAATTTCGCACTGAGACATTGAATGTTCAGGCCAAAGACAGAAAAATTCTGTGAGCAGTTTTTTTAAATATTCGGTAAGTTTGTCAAGGTCAATATACGGGGAATCAAAAGTAAAAGAGATTGCATTTTCTAAATCATTTATGTTTTGTAGAATTTCATTTAAGTTATTTCGGGTGACACCGCCGAAATTTTTGAGAATATCATTGACCAAAGTGTCAGTACTCATGGTACAATAGTTGCATGAAGATGAATTATACAGGAGACTACCATACTTGTGATATTTGAATATGACATAAAAAGGTTACTTATGGCACATTGAAAACAGACGAGTTGAAAATAAATTTTGAAAAAATATACACACTGATACCATTACCGGTATACAATGAAGGTGAAAAAGAAAACAGAAAGAAAAATATCTGCACAAGCACTACTGTAATCGTTCCCATCACGCGGTCATATATGGGATAGTCACTGACAAAAAAAAAAGTCATGAATGGAATCCCTAAAACAAAAAATGTCATTCAGCAGGCAGCAGAATTATTCCATGTCAAAATTAAACGAAATTTTCAGGTCAGTTTGTAAGAAGTCGTTCACTAATTCTTCCTTTTTAGTCTCCAGGTAATGGGGTTCTTTTCTTTCTCTTGCAAGTTGTACATAGGGCCACGTTTTCAGATATTTGATCCTGGATTTTGATTTGAGTTCAGCAGGCAAGTTTTGTCTCTGTTGCATCAGTTCCTTCTTCAGGCCTCGGGTGATTGGTGGGATGTCGGGGGATATGGAAATCTTGTTGGGATGATTTTTTAGATTTCGTGCACCAGATAACCACTTATTTCGTTGCTCGAGGTCTGTGATTGCAAGGATTATGCCAGCATCCCTTTCCCTGCTGAAACGGTGACAGGCGGTGGTTTGTGTAGTAGCAACATCATAACCAACCTCAAAGAAATCATTTGCCAATTCAAAACACTTTTGCTTGGTTTCCTCTGGTTTTTCTCCAGGCTCACCTTTTATACCCTGTATGATAAGTGACCACTTGCGGCCATGCATGTCTTTGTCAATCAGTTTCATGGCAAGCTCTGTGGTGGCTTCATTAACTTTGTCATTTAAGTTTGGCAAAAATGTTTCAGAGACAGTGTCAATCCTTGCACCACAATTGTCAACACTTTTCTCAAGTGTAGCATGGGAGTCATTCAGAGATTTTAATTGTATGATAACATTATCCACCTTGGCTTTGAGATCACCCAGTTCGTTCTGCAAGTCTTCTGGAACAACTATCTGTATTGCCTCTATCAACTTGGGATCAATGTCAGAAGAAGTAGATTTAGATGCCCTACCTCGTGCTCTCCCCTCACCTGACATGGTTGAATTTAAGCTTGTAATTGTGCTGATTTACCAATATGTGACGTTACATATTTTTGAGATTTAAAGTTCAGGAGAAGCAAACTTGTAGTGACCTCCCAATTGAAGGGGTATGCAGCAGTTCAAATATTCATGTTCAAGTGTTTGTGTACAGTTTCTTACATTAACGCTCACCAGTTGTTATGAACTGTGGTCAATGACTGGAACAGGTGAAACAAAGGAAAGCCTTCAGTGTGGGTCAGCAAGACCCCAATACCAGTGCAAGTAGTCCCAGTGCAGCAAATTTAACAGCATGAAAACATACTCTGGTCCAAGGGCAAAGATAAGGTTGAAACAAACTTTTGAGTCCCTGTAGCTACAGCTTCCATATGCAGTTAAGTAAATTTCCACCAAGTCTCTGTTTCTTGCACAGCCAGGGAAAATCGTAGAGCAGCATTCAGACCCAGTACATTCTGGTGTGCTGTTCCAGAAACCCTCTCATTACAATTATAAGAAATAGAAAAAAAAACTTTTGTTCCATTAAAATTACAAGCTTAGACACTGATAATACAGTAATAATAAAGTCGAAAGAGAATCATAATATTATGCTTGCTACATGTGTGGTGAAATTTCCCCATTTAGTTCATGACATCACAGCTATGGGAACAAAGGTGCAGCGGGAAAGCCCTGGTGGACCGACTTCATTAGGCACCTGATCCTGACCTGTGACGGGATGTGAAGGTGAACGTGGGCCCTGTTACTGGCAGTGCAGTGGCTAGGACATGGTTAATCGTGTTGTTATATAGCAAGACGACTACATCAACACTGCAAACCACTTCACATAGATTAAAGGTAACTGAATGTCTTATATATACGCACACACACAACACATGAATAGAATTGTCAAATCAAATTGTTGTCGTTTTTATTCCATGTTTTTTCGATGTTGTTGAAGTCTGCCCCCCCCCCCACCCCGCATCAATGAAAGCTGGGTCTTCCCCTGTGTATATAATATATATTTTATTTATATATATTTCATGGTTGCAATATCCACAATAAAAAACGATATTTTGCTTGCAATCTTTACGTGAATAGAATTGTCACATCAAACTGTCTCTTGAGTGTTCAAAATAATGTGCATATGGGTATCAAGTTTATATCAATATATGAATGATTAAATTTATTTGCCATGTACAAGATGACACCCTACTGCATGCAGCAAATGTTGAAACTGATAAGTGAACACACTGCTTATATATGGGTTTATAATGTGAGTCTTGGAGCGTTTTGGGTGCCCCTTGTTTAACAGTAGTTAGTACAGTCACTTCGCGGACACACACCCCTGCCCACCCCCCCAGTTTCACCTCAGAGCATATATAGTGATTTAAGGTAAACTCTGAGATGGATCTTCTACCTAGCACTGCAATTTCATGTAATCTTATTGTTTGATCGAAAAGTACTGTTTTCGATGGCTAAATTATGTTTCGACTGTGAATCAATATGAGACATTCTCAATCTTAGTAAGAAGCATAATTTATCACAGCATGGGAAGAGAAATGTATAACTTTGAACCAAATGTTTAAGGCTGTTTCCTCTCTAATGTCAATGCTGACAAAATTGAAGATTTTCACTTTGCAACAATAACACCGACCAATACATAAATCAGAACATTCAACAAAAGCAGTGTAAATTTATTGGACTTATGTGTATGTAACCTATAGGGCCTCTGCAATGATGCGTCAGCAAAGTGGGATTTATCCTGCCCCTGTCTGTCTGAACCCAACAGAAGACAAACTCTTCCTTCCATTTTAACTCTTATCTCTTACGACATAGTATAAACCGCACAATCTGGCGGGGAATCTGAAAGTCGGGGGGGGAGGGGGGGAGTCCATTTTGTATCACATGTAACAAAGGGCAAAAAATCACTCAAAGTCCCAATCAGATTTGGTTTCTCAATCCGAGTCGACTTCCAGGTGCCTAGTTGTGGTGATTTTGCACCCAAAGCTTTGTAATACTTCTTCTGACCCTCATCGTTGAGATGAGTGCTGTCATCATCAATAATATTCTGCTAATTTGTTTCGATACCCCTTGTATTCCAAAACACTAGAGCCTTGTGCTCAGGCACGTTTTCGTACAGGAAGTCATTGACCTTGTCTACTTCTATAATGTACAGCTCTACGTCCTGATCTGTGGGTAAATAAGCTCTCCTGCCTCGCCTTAACATCTTAGCTATAACTATGTTGCGTGCAGAGTACCAGTTCTTGCAAAACAGGGCAAAACTTAGCATGGCTCTGACGACAGATTCGCCTTCCTGGATACTGCGATGTAGGGAGAAATGGTTACCACCGACCTAGGTAATTACTAGGTCTACCGGCTTTACACAGCCTCTTTGTTCGATCATGGAACATACTCGTGAAATATTTAGGCCACCTTTACGTATAAATTTCATGAGGACATCCAGGCCGAAGTCAAATTCAAAGCCCTGTTTGCCTTCTAAAGTATCGTCACGTAGTCTCCACATAAATGAATGGCCCACAATTGCTACAGCCGGGTCTTTGCCCCCGGACACCATTTTCTTGTGACCTGACCTGGTTTATGTAGAATGAAGTCAACAAATACACGTGCCAAGCTTAATAAAAGAGGGACGAGAATATAAGGAAATATATAACCAAGTCTTCAGTTCTCTGGAACTTGAGGCGAATGCGATGATATTCCTCGATGTGTAACATTGGAAGCTGTGACTAAGAGCAGATGAGTGATCAGACGATCATGATGACGATGTACTGCTACTATGAACGAAACTCAAATTTTGCTACCCAAAGTATGTAAAGTAAATGAATTAATAGCCGAATCTTTGCTGTAGAATTTTGAAATTAAGATGTAAATTAATCAGCGTTGAACCTTGAAACTTTTCAGGAACAGATATATACCCGTCTTTACAGAGCAGTGCTTAACGTGAAATTACCCGCCAAACAAGGTAACCTGAAATATACAACCTTCCTTACTCTCATTGGTTCAGAACTGCACAAAACAGGGGCGCACAATGCGTGCGCTGCATTTACCCAACACATGACTCCTTCTTTCCCTGCTGTCACACTCCCTAATAACACTTGTGTATATAATCTCAAACCAACTAAACGTAAATGCCCTCGGTCCCCATCAAAACAATTAATGTGATTAGTTGCAGCTTTCTTGATGTATATGATAGCACATATGGCATACAGTCTACCATGGTGAATTTCACATAATTGAATTCATATCACCAGATTTCTAGCACCAGCACCTGGTTCAAGTCCACAGAATATACATAAACATGAAAGATTATTGTCTTTCTGTATGAAAGAACATACGATTGGCTCATAAAAGTCTGTTACATTTTTAGCTTGCACTTCACACATAGCCTGGTTTTTTTTTTTGTTTTTTTGTTTTTGTTTTAGTGTGTTTCCTGAGGTGGTGTGGGGTGCTGAATATCTTCCCACAAAATGATCCATCTGACAGATTATGATTGCACACAATGACCTTACATTTCTTAGCTTGTTTTTCATTTGTAGTGTCAGTTGCAGGGAGGGGGCATTTTCTGGGAGGGACAAGATGCTCATGGCGCTCTTTGTCAGCTTTCCAGGTTAAAATTACATGGCAGCTGGGTTTTTCACATCTTTTCAGATCCACAACCAGGCCTGCAAAACAAGAGACTTTTAATCTAACCTATTGATTCAAAATTTCAGTCTCCAAAATATGCTCTATATGATCATATCATTATTAAAATACTATATAATAAATTGGGCACATCTTGGTTGGGTATATTTTCTTCATACAATTAAAAATTGTTGTATAATTTCTTTGCATTTTGTAATTAATGAAACTTCAAACTCCTTCTTATTAAATACTGTAAATCAGTATTGTTTGGACATGCATATTTGATGCTACACTGTATACATAATCAACACCATAGCATATATGTGTGTGTGTGTGTGTGTGTGTGTGTACAATTTTGAAACCTGCTGTCTCACCTTCATCTGGCTTCAGAAGCTGTCTCTGAGACTTCATTTGTAGGTAGGCCTATGTCTTAAAGTGGCCATTATCCTGCAAAGTTGGGCAGTAGAACAAACCTCCTTGACTTGGCAGGGACTCCAGTACTGTAGGTACCCTCGGTGGATTGGCACAACAGTGGGAACGGGACTTGGATGTGCACTTTCAAAAAATTACAGCATAGTGCTGCTTGTCCATGTGTGCTGCCAGGAAATGCCATTTTTGATCAATTTGTGATAGATCATTGTCAGCATAGATCTTTTATATGCTAACCTTCAAGTACATTTGTACCAAGGGAGAGTCATTATTATGCTGCAGATGCACAGAATGTTCATGGAAGGTGACATTTTGGCCTTGGATGCATGGTACACCAAACAGAGGAAATCCTATAGCCATCATACATGCTACTTTCAATGTATTGGCTCATAGTAGTATAGTACGTACCTATATCCGCACTGTTATTTACTTTAGAGATAATCCCCTCTTAATAGGTTTACACCACTTCAGTTGCCGCTACTTAATCCGATTACTTCCTCGCATGCGACGTTGTTTATCAGTTATGAAGATAATATTTAAGCGGGTTGTAAAGTTTTATTTGAAATTTGGAAGGCGTCATCTAGAGATTAAAATGCTTAACAGAAATAGCCCAAACAATAGGTATATAACGGTAAAACAGATAAAATTGATAATTGAGTTCATATGCATAGATAAAATTTCAAAGTTAGCGTCATGACGCTTCAGCAATACCATTTCAGTCCAGACTCCCCTGAAGGAAATTTAATTTACGACTTTATTCTGACGAGTAATAAACAAGAAATGGTATAGGATGTATCCCATTTTATTTTCACGTTTTATATAGTAACAACTAAAAAGAAAATGTTATTACATCTATATGCCAACAAGAATGGATGGAAAATTGAGTGCCATGGTTTTGTAGTCACGTTAGGTCGCGAAAGGCTAACATTCATGACAATAAAGTCATCTCTACTTTTTCTTCATTCAAATGTGTTGCATGCATTACATTACATTTCTACATTTCTTGACTGGTCGACTTTTAGTATTGTTGGGAAGGAAGCACAACAAATCAAAGTGACAGCCTCTGGGAGCGGGTTGGCAAATCGGAGTTCAAGTCGGGAAGCTCCTCTTTTAATGAGAGGTAATTGTTCCAGATCCGTATGGTCATCCAAAGAAAACACATACAAACAGTAACCGTTTGCATAGTCAAATCTAGAAATATTGTTACCTTCATTTTTATTAAATTTATCAAATCCCGAAAAGAGTGTCAGATAGGCATTCATGTAATTACTAGTGGAATAATTTGGTTGCAATGGTCTGCTGGGTACAGATTGTCCATCTACAAGAAAAGCTGTGTGGCATAGGTCATATGTTTGAAAGTTGAATGCGTTCTTTCCAAAATGTCCATTGTAGGCCGCAGAATTTACAAGTCCAATCACCAATCTTGAGGGAATGGTTCCGTTGTAAATATCTTCCACATTGAACGTATACTGACCCGCTGCAATGGAAAATGACTTGGTATTGGCAGATACAAATGGATACAAGGCTCTCATAGTTTTTAGTCTTTCTCCGTGGGCAACCAGGACCCCTGGACTCACACTCACATAACAAATCTGCAGAGCAGTGTCAATGATATCCACTTTGTAACTGGGGTTTGACTCTCCACACATCATTCTGAAAGCTTGCTTACTCAGCCAAAGCTTCACAAGCAAGTTAAGCCCATTCAATTGAAAGCGATCTTGAGTAAACATTCCCGTGTACAAGGGTCCCGCCAGGTCGACAATCTTGGACTGTTTTGTGTATTCGCTTCTTTCTGTGAGACCAAAGTTCAGTCCGCTCTGACTGTTTGTCTCATCCATATAGCCAGGACTGTCTTAAAAAATTATTGACTTTGCAACTGGGATAACTTGCATTCGTTGTCATTGCTCAACACTGCGTCTATATATGCTGCATAAGGATAGTTAACTCCTGTTTGCATAACCTGGATTTGCTCTACCCAAACTTCGACCTGACTTCATAATGCTTGGAGAGGCATATTTATCAACGTTACATCGTCTTCTGCCAATAAAAGTCGTCCATCATCCTTAATAATCCTACACTTTACGTGAAGTCTCGTTTCTCTCAAATTGATATAATTTGCAGATGTCCCAGATATGGAGAATTCAAGCGGGCCCGTAGTTGACAGTGGACTAGCAGGGCGATGATACACGTATATTACATTTCTCACACCAACCTCAGTCGTTGTTTCTCTAAATATGTCTAATTGCTCGGTATATCCTTCACTGGTATTTTCAAGTTTGAAAGCCATCCCGCTTTATAATATATATATATATATATATAAAATTTAGTCATTAGCTTTAACGCCTACTTTTTCCTGCTGAATATATCTCCCAAACTGTCAGTTTTCTTTTTGCCGCGTTGCTTTTTGACCGGTCTATGTGACTTTGCTGGGGAGGTGCGCTTTTTCTTGTGCTTATTGGCCGCCTTTCGATGCGAATTGTCTTTTGATTGAACACGCGCACGCTTTTTGCTGCCTGCCTAGTTCGAAATTTCAGACTTGGCCTGTAACTTCCACTGACTGTTGTGAATGGGTGACCAGTTTCACCACACAGTCTTTGCTTTTCTGCTTTTCCTCGGATATCTGTGTTAAAGGAATTAGTTTGTTTCTGCGTCTTCGTTTCCCTGCATAATGCGATGTAAGCTTGAAATGATCTTTCCACTTGTCTATGTTATCAACATATTTTTGAACAGCACTGGTCAACATGGTAGCAGTTTTGTGTTATTTCTATCTGACAAGTTCGTCTAAAGTGAAGCGTGCAAGTTACAAGACCACCTTCAAATGAAACTGTATTTATATTATCATCCACTATAAAGATTCTTATCGAATTGATGCGATCACGTGATGTGTTCATGTATATCGGATTCCCGAATATATGACTCAGCAAATCGTTAGAGGCGGCGTGTTTATTGTATGGAATTCTTCGCAAAACTGGCAAACGCGTACCTGCAATAATTGAATCCTGACAGATGTCGGCTGCTATGATTATATTATCTGTCAAGTCAATACTTTGCGGCTGCAAGTTTCTGTATTGAAATTCCAACAAAGCACACGTCCAGCGACCCTGTTGACAAATGAGATTAGGCAGCTGAACGGTAAAATCAGATATAGACTTAGTGGCGGTGGTGTCGTTTAGAGATAAATATATATACTCATCCATTGTTGATAAAGTCTCGAGCGCGTATGAATACTGTATTTCTCACTCTTTGTTTTCATACTTGTGGATTTGTGATGCAGAAATCCAACTGTCAAAACGCTTATCGTAACCCAACCAACGTACGAGAAGCTCTTTATGCTTACCGTGCCCTCTAGTGGCCAGAATTTTATCTATTTTGTATAATTTATTTTCATTCACTATGACCTGTTGCAATTCCCTCGTATAAAAATATCCATCAATTTCTTCATTTAACATGTCTTTTATTTTGTACACCGGTATATCTCCAGGCAATCTCCTGCCCGTCATGATGAAAATTTCAGTTGTAAATCTCTCGTGGTACTCACGAGAAAAAACTCTACGCAGATGAGATATGCGTACATAATCTCCAACCTTAAACTTGAACTTGGCGGGATACTTTAGTGAAGAAGCTGTTTTGTTATCGCTTTTCTCGTACAAATACTTCCACGAATTGACTTCATTAGTTTTATTCACTTGAGCTGGAGTCATTTTCAGAGTGCGGTGGTAAGAATGATTATAAGCATTGGCTATATTTTGCAAAATATCAATCCACTTATATGTTTGTTTGTGAGAAAAATATTTATACAATTTTCCTTTCAGGGTTCTCAGACATCTTTCCGCTATAGCAGCTTTTGTTTCATTGCGCGTTGTAAAATGTTTGATGTGATATTTACGGAAAATTTTCTGCATTGGTAGTCCAATAAATTCTGTACCAGAGTCACTTCTACATGAAAATGGTTTGTGCCCCTGTTTTAAAATATATTCAAATGCATCAGCCACTTCTTTGCTCGTCTTAGTCTTCAGAGCTCTCGTCCATGCAAATCGCGAAAATGCATCGATGACAATGAGGAAGTAGGCATAATTCTTATTACACCTCTTAAGTTCCTGGATAAAGGCTACATCTGTTTCCCACATAGAGTCCAAGCCACCTGTTATGATTCTATTTCGCTTGAATTTGGAGTTGGTGGGAGTGTATAAAGTATAAGCATCTTGTGAGAGTAACCATCGTCTTATTTTGGCTTTCGATATAACATGCTTTCCATCTTGCTTCACAAACTTATGTAACTTGTCGATACCGCTAAAGCTCGCAGGGGACAAAGGGTCATAATATATCTTCTCTAAGTAAGCTGCTGCGTTATCATCCATATCTTTATGCGAGGTGTATCCTTCAAATGGGTCACAAAAGACTAACTACATTCGTCAGTGAGTTAAGCTTAAAAGAGGTTAAAACTTAATCCACTTTTCCCTTACTCGACTGGTCACACTTTTAGCGCGCTTCTTGCGAACATGTGGTATTCCCGGAGGGGGTGGGGGCGGTAGCATGTCAAGCTCAGAATTCTCCAATGACTCATTCTCGGAAGTATTCATATCATTCACATCAAAATGATCCCGCGTTTTCTTCACGGTTGCATCATTAAGTTCCTCTGTCGATGTTTCATTTGTCATGTCTTTTTCAGACTGTGAAATAGACCTCGGCTTCTGCTCCCCTGATTCACCTTGTTGTTTATCTATGACAATTTTTCTCCATCTTTCATATTTATCATATGGCAATAAAACAGATTTCTGTATATCTTTCATAGTAACAGTCTCAGCAGGATGGGTCTTATTAGGGATAATACCGTCAAAATGACGCCACTGTGATTGGACACAATCCTCTGCTTGCTTCCTATGCTCGATTTCTTATTGGCTAGGATGCGAAGTTTGGACTTATGTCTGCTTATCTTGTTCAGATTTCTTCTAGATAACGGGACAGTTCCAAATAGAAGATTGTGTACTATTTCACTTATCACCAAAATTTGGTCTCTGGTTAATTTTTTTAAAATCAGTGAACGATTTGCACTATTGCTATCCAGTAAAAATCGAATGAAATGCTTATATTTCATCAATAACTTACTCATGCTTTCCGGGAAGCTATTGTAGTCGACTGACTTCACTTCTCCAATACAACCACATTAATATCTGTATATAACAGTATCTTCTCCCGGGAATATACGAGATCTCACTCTATAACAATCTTCGTAATGTGGACTTAAATCTATTAAAAGATAACCAAAAGCTTCTTTCATACAGTCAATGTAGGCATTCAGTATGGCTTTAGGGTCATCGGGGAATACCTGACGAGCAAAATGTCTTATCTGTGTAATATCTCTAGGGTTTTTCAGCAGAAATTGATAATGTGTATTTAGAGCGATGGATCTTGTCCGCGGTCCTTTGTAGTACAAGTTTTGATTGATGTAAATGACGGTTAAATTTCTATGATGTGCACCCTGTGAAAATAATTTTTCAGCCTCTTTGCTGCTTGTAACCTCAGACATAAGATCGTCCAACACCACGATGGCATGAGACCCTGAGGAAGTCAAATCTTCTAGCTGGCTTTCCTGGGGCAGACCTTTACTAAATACAATGTCAGGAATTTTTGTCTCCATATATTCATAAAATTTTTGATGGACACCATATGCATACAAGGTTTTAACAGGTGGGTTATCAAAAAGTTGATCCACATGCTTCAAGATTCGGTACACAAGCCGTGTTTTGCCTGCCCCAGTAGTTCCCGTTACAGCTATAGTCGTATTCGGAGTAAATTTGATCATAATGATAAACCTCAATGAAGTTCTACGATAAAGTTGCTCTGTGGTCAAAAGCTAATGGTTGAATAAGTAAGTTACGAAACATCACCATGGTTTTAAATGGGTGTAAATACGCACAAGATACACAGAAGCTGTTGCAGGTTGGATTTTACTATACATCAAACAATAGATAACGTTGAATAAACAGTATCATTCTCTGTGTTGCATTTCGCGCGCCACATGGGGGGCGAGGCAAAGCAAATAGTTAAGTACTCGCGAAAAGTTCTTCTTGGATCACAGAGAAATGCTCTGTCAATAGCTTACGTAATCTAATTAACTGATGGTCAAACCTCGATCACACGACACTAGTATACCTCCAATGGGGTAAAAATAGCTTGGCTCCGAAGGTCGCACTGAACATTCGGTGTGCAGTACAGTTAGGGACGTCAGTAAGAAGAGTGGAGATGGAATTGTCGAAGAAATGGCGCATATTTTGTGTTTTTTTTGTACTGTATGCAACAGTGAGTGAAGGTTTTACGCTTTGTGGTTCAAACGCCAACGTTGCATGTGTTTGCTCTCCAGACTATTTCATGATTAGGTGTGTTAGGTTGGGGCTGACACAAATGCCAAAACTTCCTACAGGGATTTCTCACCGCATCCTAATGCTGCTTTTGCAGAGGAACTCGATCACATTTATTCCCAAGGATTACTTTACAGAGATGGAAAACATTGAAAGGGTCGATTTACGCTGGCAAGTGTTACCGTTTGACTGCTCATCCATACCCTCAAGTGACAAAATAGACATATGGGTTACTGATTGTGGGAATATGACAACACAGGGTGTGAAAAGAAGCACTTTTTCCAACGTTACAGACAGGACGAGGAAAATTCCCACCTTCAAGACTTCAACCGCGTCATTTAATGTCTCACGGAGACCTACTGCTATACCACCTCAACCCCCTTTGCCACCGTTTCTGCCCGAGAGCAACATCACTCAAAGTCCCACGCGAACGATGGTTATTAGGTAAGCTTAGATGAAATATTTTTACCGATTTGTTTCTTACCTATGGCTATAAATATTGGAGAATGTTGATAAAATACTTGTGGGTTTTTTTTCCAGCTTAGAATGCCACAGGTTGATTTTGTCACGATACCATGGGTGTTTCACAAAAGATTAAAAAAAAAAAAAAAAGGGGGGGGGTGGAGGATAATTGAAACTTTAAATTCTTCAAAAAGGAGAATTTAAAGTTTATCAAAGTTTCGCGGGTTTGTATTTCAGACATTTCAGGGAAACTCTAAATTCTTCATAATGTTGAATTTAGAGTTTCCCTGAAATGTCTGAAACGCAAACCCGCGAAACTTTGTATATGTGTTGTGGACACGAAGTACATTATTAATGCGTATATTAAAGTGACATTTTCCCATGTGAATGGGACATTCATGGTTCCAGTTAACTTATTTGTCTCGGGTTACAGGTCATCTCTCACCAGCACGCAGACTCGAGATGACAAGACAGAGAGATCCACCGCTAAGGTTACAACAGTTACCCAGACCGATACGACAATGACAGATTGGACAACATTTACATACAAGTCAGAATCTGAAATTGTTACCACTAGCTCAGCGACAACTGCGGTGGATTATGCAGATGTCCAGGCTGAGTTAATTGGAGGTTTGCTCGGTGGCGGGTTTATAACGGGACTCCTCATCCTCTTTCTTGTTTTGATGTATAAATGCCTCATTGGTACTTTAAACTGTAAAAACTGTTGTTGTCCCAAAAAAGCTGTGAGACGCCCTAGTCGGGTGTTTAACCCATCCCATGCTAGCCAACCGAGACTTTTTGCATCAGATGAGTCTATCGAACTGTACAACATGAATATCAGACCACTCAAAAGGAACAAAAGGGAGACAAAGCAGAAAGGAGTCTGAATGACAATACCAAAAGACACTTTTAGTTTAGTACATGTATTCTATTTCAACAAAGCATGTAGATTTATACATATGACGAGTATATTGCCAGATAAGTCACGTGTGAAATAAGTCGGCCACAGTATGTCTTGCTGTCATGCCAGCACATGGTATTTACAATAACATGGAGTCATGCTGATGAAGCAAACGTTCAGGCTCGCATTGTATATATACAAAATAAGTTCATAATTTAACAGTTCATAATTTAACATAGTCATGCCTATGCTACAAATAGTAAAATCAGCTCACTCTTTGCCTAGACTAGTCCTGTCCAGGTGCGATAGATAACAAAACAGAGATAGCAATATACAGGGAAGTGCTATAGGATATAGAAGTAAATGTTTAGGTACACATGTATATGATCACCAAGTCGTTGTATTTACATCGTACAGTACACATTAGTTCTATAATTTGTATGATATTTTGGTATAATACGTTAGCTTACTCTTTCCTTAGAGCCGCGTGTATACTCTTGGCATAATGGATGTTATGGTTATAGTTAGTTTACAGGTATGATTAATTATTTTTAGTATATGCATTTATTAACATTTGATGTACATTTTTGCACATACAAACAAGTTAGTAGTCTATGGGTTTTCTTGACTAGTCACAGCCAATTTCTTGCTTGAGCAATTAGAACAGAGACCCGGGTGAACAATTGAACAATATCCATTATACGTCATGCAAAGAAAGCACGTATTTTCAGCATATATGCTTATGGTTGAAGCAAATCATTTTGAAATCTTTCAAAACGTGGCTAGTCTTTGAATATATTATACCACTCCATGCCATAACAAGGTATTATTATATACACAACGTAGAACTTTAGCTATTTTAGTATGTAATTTTTATACAACTCACGTTATAGGGATAATGTTCACAGACATTCCATTTGCTACAACTCAGTTGTAGTCATGTAATTTTTGTACAACTGACATTATAGGAATAATGTTCACAGACATTCCATTTGCTACAGTTCACTTGTAGTCATGTAATTTTTGTACAACTCACCACAAACTTTTGCTTCGGACTTTCACCATTGGCATTTTGAATAAATTTAATTTTAATCATCTTGAATTACTGCTTATCTTTCTGTTATCATAATTGTTGAAAATAAGAAAGATACCATGTGGAATTTCATGACTGTCACCTTTGGCTTTGCCTACATAGCAGACCTAGGACCTTTGACTTTTTGACTGGGTCGTGTATATATGACATGAGAGTCGGCTAAGCAGGCAACCTTTGGAGACACGAGTGCACTTATGTAAAATCTTTGGCGTCGGACCACGGCGCCAAAACAATATCTAAGGGATCACTATGCATTCCATCATCAAGAAGTCTTCGCTTACAATAGAAATAGGTGAAGCCTATTCTTTCTTCTTTGTATGTATACATAGTGTTATCCTTTACTCGGAAGCCTTGATTTACAGATCCGCTAGCAGTTTGGGTGTTCAACACTTGTTTGTAAATATCTAGGGGTTTGACCATGCTTTTCTTATTTACACCTTTGGAGCTAAATTTTTCCTTACCTGTCTCATCTTCTACAGCATAAGTTTTGGAACACAGACCCGCAAATTCTATTCCTTGAAATTCGGTCTTAAAAAGTCCTGGGGTAAACAAGTCATATTCTGAATGAATATCAAAACATTGACGCGGCAGCCAAAACTTTGAGCCTGCCGCTATTTCGTTAATGTGGCAGTAGTCGTTAAGCCTCTTTTTATATTCTTCTCTTTTGTCTGGTTTAATGACCGCTTCCAAAGATTTGTCAGATATTGCAAAGTATAGAGAGGCTGTGTCCATTTGCAACATTTCGAAATCTGAACGATCAACAAACACGTCAAGAAAATCATAATAAAACTGTAGCATATGTAGCTTTGCATATTGAAGTATGAAATAACCCAATTGTATGGGTAGGTCCATAAGTAATGTTTGCTTACTCATTTCAACCTCGTAAAAGTCTTCGCATAGTTCTGTCATGTTTTGAAAATGTGGCTTATTCATTAGATTTAACACTTTGGCAGCACTTCCACGATAAACTGTATTGGAAAAGCGCTCCTTGTTCAAAATTAACGAGCCAAAAGCACTGTTGCCTACAAGCTTCATCGTGCGTGCCATTGTGTCTTGCGTCTTATCAACCTTGCCTAAACGTCTCGCCTCAGTCACATCTCTGACAAAAGCACGGAAAGCGGGTTTTTTTATCAAATTCCAAAACTTGATACACTTTTGTAACTTCCAAACCATGTTCAAGATACCATTTCAGCAAAGGAGTTGCCAAAAGAATTTGCTGAGCTTTCATATTTCCGACTAACAACCTATGTGGTTTTTCGCTCAGTCCATGTTGGCGCACATGCTCTTGCATGTGAGACCCAATAGAATCAAATGGTATGATTGTGTTTGAGAATATAGGCGACATTTCACTAAAATAATCAAAAGGTGACAAATTTGTTCTTTGTTTCATCATGCTTTCAGTACTCCAAGACTCTGGCACTTCGATGTCGACTTCAACCATGCCAAAAAGTTCTTCGGACAAAACCCCTAATATGATTTCAGCCTCGCTCACTCGACCATGACGGTTTCTGCTAAAAGAGGGCTGTCTGTCGAACAAATTGACGCAGTTGCGGATCAACTTTTATCATGCTACGAAACTGACACTCCCAAATGTCACGAAATTTGAACCCTTGCGACTCAATATATTCTTTTCTTTGGCGGGAATATTCAAATTTCTTCTGAAACTTCTTTATTTCTTTCGGGTCCTTAATGTGAGAAGTCAGAGGACAATATTCGTGGTAGGCGTGACCGTGGAACCAGCAACCCTGGAATTCCAACACCTCATGCTTATCGCTGATAAATCCGTCAACAAGATAAGGCCCTATTCGGACTTCATGTCCATTGTTTTGTGGATGTCGTATATCGACCTCTTCTACCAGGGAAACCCAGTCTAGCCGGTTGAATGATATAGTATATTTGTCATGGGGTTGCGGGAGAAACTCATGTTCTTCCTTTCTTCTAATAAATGTACCGTGTGGAAGTTCTTTATTAAGTGAATTCAAGTATAAAGCATAACCATCAAGCCCTAAAATTTGTTGACAGAGTTTCCCATTTGAAGAGCGAATATGAGTTTCTTCCGCTTTGTGGTATCTAGTGAAAATTATTGACGGTCCCCCGACAATATTCTGGCGAATAGTGCTATACATGTCCCGATTTTGGGAATCAAAAAGTGCGAAAGTAGCCCCCGATTTCCTACTACATTCAAATAATAATTTTCTGGCTACACCCGGAACGGATATACTCTCCTTGAAAACATCAACATTTTTGTTAACATAGAATAGATGCATTTTCTCCGCCGCCTCAACAAATGGCACTACATCGAGATTGTTGTACCATGCCAAGTAATCACTGAACGTTTCCATCCTTTTCTCACGCCAAATTGATTGAAGCTCTCTAAAATTTTCTTCTTTCGTTTTAGGTTTTTCCATGAGCTTCAGGATGCGTAAAGCTTGTTCGTGACTATAACCCTCACTCAGACATTTTTGATAGTTCAGGAAGTCTTCTTCTAATACATTCACGTTCTTTAAGCTCTAATAAGAGCTTTCCATAGGAGGTAGACAATCACAATCTAATTTCGAAGGATCGTTTAGCCAGTCAAATGGGAAGTATGCTTTTCTTTCTAAGGTGTCAAATGAAGCCAGAAATTGTTTGTACGAAGTACCCGGAGCTAGAAATTGGCAAATGTCTAAAAATATTAATCTATTGTTGGAAATACAACAATACTTGTTGCATTTCTTGACCGTAAAATTATGATCACCTTCGTCCATGCCTAATTTTTTTGCGAGAGACTTTTTTTATTAAGTAAATGTCATATGAGGCTGAATTAAAACCCATGCAAGGTAACCGACTACAGTATTAATCAAACAAAACACACATTTCATTGATCTTCTTACGCATAATCTTTGATGCGACGTGAAGTGTTTGACTGTGGTCACCTGCGTCGACCTTATCGGATGAATCACTTATCTCTTCCTCCTCATTGGCTGGATCCCAAGTGTTGACCAAGTCCTCCAATCTAGACCATACATGCTCCCAGCGTTCATATACTAAAGTTCTAGCTTGGGTTTGGACTTGAGTTAAAGTGTCAACGAATGCCTCTACCAAATCTTCCTCATTACACTGCACAAAACATGTGGCTTCCCTAAAGCCTTCCACGTTGCTGCATATACTTACGGAAATTGGGACATGTTGTTGAGTTTATTCTAATTTATCCGAATTTTGAACGTCTTCTACATCAAGCAACATGGCTTCAAAATCAAATGTTGCAAACCAGGGATAAAAACGTATAGTTTTATCAACATTTATGCCAAATTCCTCCAATTTGTCAAAAACGCTTTGGCGTGCCTGATAAAACCCTCCTGGAAATCTATATTTTGTCGCATCTTTGCAAGGGTTATCATGCCTGCTCAGTTGTTTGAAGGAAGCAAACAAACGCTTGCAGTTTGGGCAGCAAAATTTCTTTGAATAATGACGTATATCAGTGATATAACTGGTGTGGTTTTCCCACAAATTTCAATTCATTGTGTCAGGCACGCCTCTGCTGCAGTGTTTAGCAGTGGAGATTCTCTCTAGGTGCACTGTGCCATCTCTAGACATGGAAAAAATGTTGACATTAACTTTGAATATGTGTTCAAAAGCTATCAGCTGTGACTCCTGCACACCATCAAAGCCGGCATCGTCAACTGCGAAACCATTTTCCCGCCACTGATTGTGATAATAGCTCGCGCTTGTCTCTAGATTAGTCACCGTGCGGCCGCGATGCAAAGCGAGGCATCTGAAAATACATTTGTTGTCCCTATAAGGTCGACCATTATGGTTTTTGACTAGGCCTATAATGTATGGGTTTTTGCTTAAATGATCGGGCAGCACAATTCCCCACAGCCTAATACAAAATTTAAGCGATATATGGAGAATCTGACATTAGTGACCAACACGGGCTTCCACTTGGTATTGGTGCGTTGCTTTAACATATAGTCCAATACATTGACCATATGTCGTAAGCATTCGATCAGCTCATTTAAATCCTGCAGATCACTAATCAATGTAGGCGTATTGAATAAAGGTTCGTTGTTGTGCAGATAAAAGTAGCGATACTGTCCAGTGGTCATATGTTGGAGTATTATACCAAACGATAGATTTACTTTAAAGGAACGGTTTTCCCTTTGATATATCGTACGGAGGTGGGTTTCTAGGTGTTCCGGGCGAAAATCTGGCCCCACAGGAAAGTTGTAGTGAGACACAAGCTGATTTTCGTCAGGGTTAGTAGTATTTGGTGCTAAAATAACTGATCTGTGTCTGTCATATACTGCGCGAAATGGGGAGGTCTCCGCCCATAAATTGGGGATCATAAGTGGTCCAAGGGTGTCAAATGGGCTGTCCTGCAACTGGATGGGGATTCTACCATGCTCCTCTCTCTTATGCCGAAACAGGGTTGACCAATTGTTAAATTGCCGGTTGCAGCTGCGACATTTTGATTTCTGAGGACTCTTTTTACTATTTGTTTTCTGAGTTTGACATTCTTTCTTATGTGAAAATAACTTAACCCAGTTTGGAAAATATTGATGGCATTTGTAACACTGAATTCCATTTGATTGACGATCCCTTTCACCTATAGATATGGATGGTTTAGGGGAAGTTGCACCTGACGTAGAAGGTATAGGGGAATTAAACCTGACGTAGGTGCTATCGGAGATTTTCTCCGGGCACCGCATTTAGGTCTGTGAATGTATAGACTATCCCAAGTTGAAAATAGCCCACCACATTTCGGACATTTAATTTTCTTCCCTTGCTTAGACTTGTGTTCTTGTTTCAAATGCCTATTGAAAGAAGTTCTGTTTACAAATTTCCGCTGACACATTGGACACTCATATCCCTTTACAGGAGAAAACCTGGAGGAAGTGGGTTGTCCCGCTGAAGATGTAGTACAGCCGAGATCTGTATTATTTGGGCAATTGGTCCTTAGTCGACATTGTTTCAAGTGTCTGTTGAAGAAGGTTCTGTTGGTGAAACTTCTTTGACATTTAGGACACGTTAAGCGTTTTACAGAAATAGGAATAGACGGCTTTGGAGAGATTGGGCTGTTTTGCGTTGATACTACAACCCGGCTACTGGATTGTAGTGTCGATTTACGCTTTCTCAGTGACAACCTATGTCTCAGTTTAAAATGTTGGGAACATTCTTTCTGACTTGAAAATGTCTGGTCGCAATGATTACATTTACTACCAACAGAGCCTTCGGGCGAAGGCAATGGTGGCGAAGGCGATGGCGCAGAGCTGTCCGTCCTATTTAATTTCTCCATGGTGTTATCAACAGTTAAATTAGGTTGACTCATGGTGCTTCGCCTTTTTAACGATAATCTATGCCTCAGCTTGAAGTGTTTGTCCACTTCAGATTTCGAGGAGAAGCTCTGCGGACATCGAGAACAAGGATTAACTTCTTGTGCAGTGGAACTATCTTTGTAATTGCTGAAGATGCCCTTAGCATGATTTACAACGTGGCGGGAAAGTAGCAGTGGGTCGAAAAACCTTTTGAAACAAATTTGGCACTCGTGCACCTTTTGAGAATCCCTCGAATTTTTACATATTGCTAGATGTTGCACCAAAGAAAACCTAGAACTAAAACATAAGCCACATTGGACACAAGTATGGTCTGAATTTGAGGCCATGTTTGTTGGCTATACTTGAAGTGTCTCTCTTTTCCACCTGTTTTATCGTCTACTGCAAAGAACGATAATATACAATAAATAACCACGACAATGAAAGGATGGCTATTCTGTTGTTTCAATAAAGTCGCAATGACAGATTTCAAACATAAATCTTAATTGTAATGTAATTAACGCACTTACCAAATCCTGATAAGTTGCTCTGGCCTGAAGTTGGTTCTATCTTTTCCAAGGCACTGCTACGCAGCTCGTTAGAATCACACACGACTCATCGTGGCAATATACATCTGAAAATTTATTAAGGATACTGTTGATAGAATTCCATATATATATATATATATGGAACGAGGCTTAGATTTTATCATATCACATTTCACTTATTTCCAGCTATAATTTAATGTTCATGTGTTAACAGTATACTTTCAGTCATCAGGCTTGATCCCAAAATTGAATAACTTATAAGAATTCTTGTGTTACACAGACACTCTCCTTCTGTCAAGCTACGTAAAGAAAGTTAAAAGTTGTTAACACTTACCATGTTCTGATATTCATCGCAATCTTCAGGAATTCAATACCATTGCTTGGGTGATTGGGCGGGGGGTGCTGGACAGCGAATACCTAAAAAAAAAATAAATGTTTTCATACTTTAACTTCACTCCATAATAATATTAACGCAGCGACGCATAAAGAGAAATATATATATATAGCGAAACTTACCTCCAGTTAAAACGGGCTTGTTTGAATAATTTCTTTCTGCATTTTCCCCTCCCTTGATGTTGTATCGTCTGCTGCAAATGATAATAATACAGTAAATTACTGTTCAAATGAGAGACTGCGTATAAGCGAGAATGCTGTCTCATACTTTAACTTTTGCAATATATTATACTTCAATTCAACAAATCGATAGAATAAAGTTATTGCAATGATGAATGGTATAATTATTATGAAGTAACTTACCCCTTTGCTTTCAAAGGATGTCCTTTGGTGACTTGCAGTTTCTTTCCTTCCAAATGAAATACGCAAGACAGCGGACAAAAGCTAGAAGTCGCGTAGCTGGTTGCAAGGACTTGGCGCAAATGACGAAACTTTGGAAGAAGAGATGCTACGCTGATGTTATCAAAAAGCAAGCTAAACAAAGTTCAGATAAGCTGATAAGCTACGTTAACTCATTTCATACTGAAGCTAGCCTGAATCAACAGCTTTTCTTCGTCGCGCACAGAGCGCATCGAGGAAAGCTGTTGACCTTGGTCACATAACCATGAATGATCTTTCCTTCAATTTTCATCAAAAATTTTGTCAAAATTGGGATAGTTACAAAAAAAACTGATAAACCGAGGTCATTTATGTTTTTACGGGAAAACACAGGATTATTATGGAATGAGTTAATACGTTCATTGTAATTTACATAACTTGGAACTATCACGTGACAATTCAAGTTTGTGAACAATATGAAGTAAATAACCCAGAGTAACAGATCACACCTGGATGATGATAACAAAATATTTTTACGAGAAGCTCAGCTTAATCTGCGATATCAAGTGGACATGTACATAATTGAATGCATTAATGTAGTTAAACAAGAGATCTATAGTTAATGCATCGATGTGTGAACAAGGAGAAGTAAATAACGCTGAGTAGCAGATCACACCTGTACGATGATAATAAAAGATCTTTCCGATAAAGCATTTCAGGTTAACTCTTTCAGTGTCAAATGCAACTTAAGTCGAACTAGCCTGAATCATCTTAGTGATACCAGACTCACATTCTTTGTTAGAAAAACCTTTCATTCTAGTATCAGCATACCTATATAATAGTTCAAGAGTATATTTTATGATTGGATTGGGTCAACAGCTTTTCTCGTCTCAGTTCAAATTTGACAGTGAAAGAGTAAAGGTTCAAAGATTATATGTAAATGTATATAACGCTTCACTATGAAGCTTAACACTTTTACTGTCAAATTTGAACTGAGTCAACGGCTTTCCTCGTTGCGCGCTTCGGGCGCAGCGAAAAAAGCTGTTGACCCAATCCATTCATAAAATATACTCTTGAACTATTATAAAATTCGACAGTGAAAGAGTTAAGGTTTACAGATTATATGTAAATGTATGTAATGCTTCACTGCGCCTCTCCCCCCCCCCAATTTTCCACAAATTCATACGAGCTATTCTTTAGCAAAGTGTCAACTTCCAAAATGTCTTCTAGTCAGTTCCAGGCAGAATTACAAGCATCTGGGATAAGACGTCCCTGGTTTATTCTATAGATGTACCAGGAGCATCGATACAATTATATGGGCATTGAATATGAGAGCGGTGCAGAAGAATGCGAGGGATGCGAGAATATCCTGGAGTTTTTAAATACACATCTGAGAATAGAGGAGCTGGAGAAATTATAGGATTTTATGTCAGTTACGGGTTAATGAACTTGGAGCGGCCTGATGGATACCTTGCTTACATTGTTTTGGAAAATGACGTGAAGGACTTGTACGACAATCAAATTCGCGAAGACGTGGACAGAGAAATGGTAACTGAATTCCTTTACAGGAGAATTTTGTGCGGTGTCTATGGACTTGGTCCATCTCTTGTGGACAGAATCAATCTCAATCGTGCGGACTAATTTTGGCTTATGATAAAAGTGGGCTGCAAAACATCCGATTTCCTCGGACTATAGTTTCGGTTTTAAGATTGTTTGAACTTTTGGTGAACTTTTTTGTATGATACGAAACAGAAGAAGTGGTCTGCTGCATTCATAGCCCGCGCAACAGTTCTTGGAAGCACGATTCTTAAACAGCTTATTATGTTTGACTTGTCTGTAAACATTATGTCATACCATCGTGCGACTGGTGGGAAGTATCTAATGTGGTCCGAATATTATAATGAATTCAGACAACAACAACAAACCCGAGTGTCTTACACACAAAGGTCAGTGGACGGATGTTGTCGACCTCAGAACATTACTTTCAGCATCGACAAGCACATGTTTGACTATGATTTTATTGTTTCTTCATATTGTCTTTATCTCAGCTACGAGGTGGATGGAGGTCAAAGTAAGACACTTGAATTGTGTTCACAACTTTTACTATTCTTTCATTTACTTTTCATTGCTTATGGGTCAAATACATGATAATAATTAATGCCTTATTATTCTCCATTACCATTTTCACATCAACAATGGACCTTGCCTGCTTAGCCAGACCATTATTGCTTTGGGGATGAGGATATAACCATTGCGTCAGCTCAGAAGGCAACAACCGAGCAGTCTGTTTAGATACAAGCATCACCCGCGTCTGCTCTGCATGATTTCTTAAAGTATGATTACTTATGACATCATTAATCGATCTTGTCTGTTTGACCAAACATAGGTATGTTAATGCTCTGGATATGAAAATGTAGCCATTGCTTTAGCTTATCGAGTAACCCTCTATGATTTTGTTTAGAAGTCAAGCTTACAAACTTTTTGCGTTGCCTGCTTTCCTGCTTGGCATGGTTATTCAAAAGGAAGATTCGTCATGTTCAAATTATGTCTACTTTTACGAAGAAGTTGTTGATTGCTAGAATAGATTATCACCAATCTGAAAATAACGAATCACCTTTCGTGTACTTGACTATAGAAGTTTACAAACGACACAGAACAATTTGACAATATCAATTTAAACTGAACATATATATTTTATTTCATTTGTTTTTTTTAACTAAGAATCACAATATGTGTTTCATTTTATGAATAACAATAGATGTTGATAACTGAGTCTATTTGTCCAGTAAATTCAGTCCATTGATTGCATAAAATTAACCTCCATTGGTTGAATTCATCGAGTTCATTGATTGAGTAAATTGATTAAATCACACGGCTTAATGAAGTGTACATGGAAGTTAACGAACGACAATGCATTTCTTGCAGTAATAATTCGTATCCTTATAATCACAGATTTTGCTCCAGTGATAAACTTGCTGAATCAAACATATGAAGTTTGTTGGTTCTTTTGTGCACAATTAACAAGATGAATGAATGGATGAATGAAAGTGAATAATTATATTTTTGCTACACAATAAGACCAATGATTTATGACTATACTTATGAAATCGTCAAGTATAATGATTAAATAAATGCGTGAATGAATGAATGAATGAATGAATGAAAGGATGAATGAATAAAAGGATGAATGAATAAAAGAATGAATGAATGAATGAATGAAAGAATAAATGAAAGAATGAATGAATGAATGAATGAATATTACCTACGTGGTTAATTAAATAACTTAGCTTGAGACTTTCCATATATCACTACGTGTAATGTGAACAGTGGTAACAATCTAATCGAGCATAATCCAATTGTTATATTGCCATGGCATTGACAAACAGTTCCATTAAATAGCTTTCACATTGGGCTGGCATTCACTACACATCATAGCTCCTTCCTGGTTGTTGCGATCGTCCTGGAGATAACATGGCTTCACGGCGGCCAGTTCAGGAAGGGACTCGTTGATGAAATCTATGTGTTGATGCAGTTGTTCCCATTCAAGAAGTCTGAGAGCAATGCCCTTCTTGGATGGTTTCGCTACTTCGCAATCTGGTAGGTACCAGAATTTCCGTAGATCCACATTGAGAAATCCAGTTGTCACAGACACGAAAAAGTTACCTCCCAGATGTTTCACCTCTTGGTCGGCAAGTAACTCTTGTACTGCTTCCATGACGTCATCAGCTTTATACACTAAGCACTGCCAACGCTGCAGTGTAAGGCTGATGCCAACTGGGGTAGGTTTGACCACATTTTTGGCGCTTATGTAATACTCGTGTATATCTACACGCAGTTCACCTTTCCATTCTATGATACTGACATATCTCTGGAAACCGATAGAGAACAGCTAACGTGGTTTTCCATTGCCATATTTCTCTAGGTATTCGCGTACCAAATCGAGTTCACTGTCTTCGTCCTTGTCCGCATCGCGCATATCGACGTCCCCACTGCTACCACAAGTGTCACGACTTTTTCCGGTTATTTTCGCGTGCAACTCAGGCTGCACGATCATCATCGACTTTTGCAGTCCTGAGGAAATATGTTTATACTCCCTCGCCAGGTTTAGCAAGTTTCGACGTTGAGCTGTTTGTCCGGGTGCTGTTCTTATTTGGTCAAATTCACCAGAACTCAAGTCACCACGATTGTACATGAGTCCACTTGTAATTTCAACTTCTAAATCTTTCATCAGTCTGATGATATTCTTCGATATGACACACTTTTCCTGTTCCGCATCGCCCTGAAACAAATAATTGTGAAAATCGATCAGGGAAGACAACTATTGAATATATAGCTCTACAATTAAGTATTCTCAACATCCTGTTCACGGCATAGTATATAAGAAAATGATAAATAATACTTACTGTTACTTCAGTACTGGACTGCTGGAACTCCATCTTCTATTCCAATATACAACAAGTAAGCAAAAAGCAAAAAACACGTCTTTCCTTCAGGGGAGTCTGGACTGAAATGGTATTGCTGAAGCGTCATGACGCTAACTTTGAAATTTTATCTATGCATATGAACTCAATTATCAATTTTATCTGTTTTACCGTTATATACCTATTGTTCGGGCTATTTTTGTTAAGCATTTTAATCTCTAGATGACGCCTTCCAAATTTCAAATAAAACTTTACAACCCGCTTAAATATTATCTTCATAACCGATAAACAACGTCGCATGCAAGGAAGTAATCGGATTAAGTAGCGGCAACTGAAGTGGTGTAATCCTATTAAGAGGGGATTATCTCTAAAGTAAATAACAGTGCGGATATAGGTACGTACTATACTACTGCTCATTACATCAATGGCACTATCAAATACTTTGGCCTCTTTGTTTCTCCTCTCCTTGCTTGACAACTGTGGCTGTTTTGCTGGTGAACAAGATTCGTTTGATAGTTTATCACTCAAAGTGACACCAGCTAGTCTTTGCTCAATGGAGCCAACCCATGCTCGATCACATTCAGAGCACTGTGTCCAGGAACATGACTACTTGCAACTAATAAATCTATATTCAAGTCTCTGAATAATCGTCTATAATACAAAAGGACCAAGGGGAACTTGATTGAATAATCTGGGCCCCCATCCGTTGTTAAAACTAAAATGGGTTTCTCTACATTTTCAATCAGTCCTTATATCATTTGCATGGTTTTGAATGGTGGATGTATGAAACATACATGCCCTGTTAAATAAATACTGTGGGCTAGTCTGATGAGTTATGAAATGTTCACATCCTGTGTCATCTGTTGCAATTTCAGCACTTTCCTTTTTCTTCAGTAGCATATATCCTGATGGACAGATTAAATAGCCATGGGTTGGAAAGTCATGGCCACTATGCAGCAATTTATCTGTATCAATAAAAAAGTTCCGCAGTTGGTGATACCTGATCACTGCCAGTGTTCCTACCTGTATCTTGCACTTGTCGTTGCATGAAAGGGCAACACAATCTTCACTGTTTTTGGCAGCTAATTTTTCATAATTCTAACTTGCCCATTGCATTGGTGAGTTTGTGCATGAGTATTGCACTCAGAGTTGTCCTTGATGTCACTCCTAGCATGCACAATGCCTTTGTACCTTTCTGCTGCTTTGGTGCCTGTGTGTGGAACTCTTAACATCAAGTGCACAGACTTTTTCAATCCCGGAACATTTGACAATAGATGTTCTTTCATTTGTCGCAGAGCTACACCAGAATAAGTTTAGCCACTGCACAGAAACTGTTTGATTTCAAGAAATCTGTTAGAATCTGGCCTATCTGAGGAAACTGTTCAATCAAACTTTTACGATCGTGCTTCAAATGATCACTATCATCAAATTCTGGTGGTACTGTCGTGTCATCACAAGTGGACTCACCTGTGACATCTCCCTGGTCTTATAGCTCTTTGTCTGAACAATCCAGATTCAAATGTCTTGGAACAACTCGCTATTAACAAGCCTCTTGTGAATGTCAATCAAGCCTTGTTTTTGACCTTTGCTGATAGACCATGTAAGAAATGAGTTTCACCACCAGATGGCTCTGGGGTACTATACACCCTAGCCTGACTGAGTGCCCACTAGCTAAGCATGGCAGAGTATGGGAGGTGGAGAATCTATGAGTTGAAACAGGAACTAATCAAGAGAGGGGCACCAACTATAGGCAAAAAGTATGATTTAGTAGAAAGGTAAGTACTTGCTGATCAGTTTCATATATTATCTTACAGGAATTTATCCCAAGATTATAAGTTTAGTCACTTTACTGCCATGGGTTGAACCAGCAGTTTACATCACTGGTCATATATTGCTGTGTGTGTGTATAAATACCTCTCTTGGCCACACACAATTCTGTGACAAGTCAAATTATGAGACTGTGATTAAAAGTATAATTAATGTTCCATAAAGAGAGACTTTCATAGCCATACATACATTATTTTGAATGTGGAATAACCTGGTCAAAGTGTACATAAGCCACCAGTAGCCTGACCTGAGCCAAGCCTCTGGGGCCCAGCCAGTAGCTTGTATATTGGGTCACTCCAGGGGATTAGCAAGGTGTTAATGCTGCTGTTGTCTAGTTCCTCTGGGAAGAGTGCTTTATGGGTGTGCTGTGTATACAAGACACTTGTTGGTAATGTGTTTGTCCAGAATAACAATGAGGTAAAAACACTGCAAAGATGAAAAACTGAACAAGAAAAGGAAAAGTAACTTTATGTGCCCTCCAGTTTGAAAGTTTACCTTTTTCCCCACATTTGAACAGCTTGGGTGCCCTTCATTACCTCATACAGTTAAGTTGACAGGACACATATTTAATCTTGCACTTTTTTTTCAGACTTGAAAGTAGTATAGTAAATCACATTTGACCTTCACGGGTACGGTGGACCCACACCGCGGGTACCCCCACCCAAAACCCAAACGTCCGCCAGGTGGCGCATAACGTACAGCTTTACTTGCTTATCTTCTCAACCATGTTTAACCACGGCTAACCATGTTTAACCATGGTTGACACATATAAGATAATAACTTTGTGCTCTGACAAAGACTTGAGATAAAGATAAAGGTGAAAAGATAAAATTACAATGGTAGTCATGACTACATTAGGACTTAACCTTACTTATATAAGGGATTCTAAGATAATAAGATGACTTTAAATGAATCGAAGGTAGTCTTAGATATATAAAGGGTTTCAGAGATAACAAGATGGATTTAAATGATTAGAAGTATATCGCAGCTTAAATAAGTTCGAACATGTAATTAGCATTTGCTTGTCATCTTCATATACTTGTTTACCTTTTAGTGCATCCATACCATTGAATATACACAAACCCGCGAGTCCAGCCACACCTCTTCTATTCCATTCTTTCATATGCTCAAAACGACCATTCATTATACAAATCTATCCTACATGTACTCCCACTCACTCCACACCACTGAAGTTCATAAGAAGATAAACTCCATGTTCAAGAAAATATTTGATATAATATACGGAAAACAATCAGTTGTTTGATAACTAGATTTTAATTCAAAAACCCACACAAAATTAATTATTTCTACTTTCTGTCAAATAACCTGTCCTTTATAAGCTGCTTAAACGAAAATTTGTGATGGAAAATTAGTGTAAATTTATCCTGTCATTTTATGGCTTTCATTAAAACTTTTTTCTTTGTTAATAAGTTGAAAGGAAGGTAACCTTTGACTCTTTTTTTCTTTCGAACTATATTTCTACATTTCTAGCCAAGTCAGTTTTCATGATTGATGGGAATGTGGCATATGTAATCAAATTTACAGTCTGTGGTAAGGGAACAGCAAATGCTATGTCTAGTCTTGTTCGGCCTCTCCTGATGAGAGGTAGTTGATCTTGATCCTGGTGTTGATCCATTGCGAAAATGTAGAAACAGTACCCCCTTGCATAATCATATCTGCTGATGCCATTCCCCTCAATTCTATTGAATTTACCAAATCCATTAAATAAGGTTAAGTAAGCCTCCATGTAATTCCCAGTGTCATAATTTGGTTGTAAAGGAGTCGATGGTACCGAGCGACCATCTACTGAAAAAGCTATATAGTTCACATGGTAATTTTGAAAATTAAATGGATTTTTTGAATAATGTCCATTATAGGCTTGAGAGTCAACTATTCCTACAACAAGTCTCGATGGAACAGCTCCATTGTATAGATTTTCCATGCTGAAAGAATATTGGCCTGCTGCTGTTGATGTAGCCTTCACATTAGCAGCGAGATAAGGATACAAGGCGCTCTCTGTTTTCAGTTTTTCTCCATGAGCTACTAGGACACCTGGGCTCACCTCTACATAGCACATTCTTAGTGACACATCGACAATTTCCACTCTGTAACCAGGAGTGCCGTCTGCAGCCATCAATCTAAATGGTTGTTTGCTAGGCCACAGTTTTATGCTTAGATCAACTCCGTTTAAGAGATAACGATCTTTCATGTCGAATACGGAAGTATAGAGTGGACCTTCCAGCTCAACAATTTTGAATTGAGTTGTGTATGCTCTGCGTTCAGTTAGTCCAAAGTTAAGACCTGAGTGGGAAGACGTTTCTTCCATAAATCCAGCATTATCCTTGTAATATAATTGAGACTGTAATTGGGATTCTTTTGCGTCCATTCCATTTGTCAGAGTTGACTCGATGTAAGCTGCATATGGATAATTAACTCCCGTTTGCATTACTTGACGCTGTCCTATCCAAACCTCCACTTGACTCCATAATGATTGCAGTGGGATATTAACAAATGTGACATCGTCGGATTCTGATAAATCCGAGCCATCTGACTTCACAATTCTACATTGCACTCGCAATCTACATTTGTTCAAATCAATGTAATTGGGAGATGTTCCACTTACATTAAATTCAACAGCAGCGGAATCAGACAGATGACCAGTTGGTCTACACTCCACATAGTTTATAGCTCTCACTCCGACTTCAGTAGCCTTTTCTTTAAATAAATCCAAGTTGACAGTAAAGCCTTCTGTCGTATTTTCCAGCTTAAAAGCCATGCTTTTTTACTTTTTGATGTGTCTGGAAAATATGTCCTTTGAGTTGTTTGATTTCTTTGCTGCCTTCTTCTTTTTTCCTGTCTTTTTATTACTCGATTTGGAGACTTTAGACTGAGAGGTTTTATTTCTGCGACCTTTCCTACCTACTTTAGCCTTTCCACTGCCTTTAGCTTTGGTTTGGCGACGCTTTTTCTTGGTGACAGCTCCACTTGACATTTCCGATTTAGCCTGGTCCACTGTTTGCTGAACAGGGGTGACAAGTTTCATTGCACACTGTTTCCCTTGGTCCTTGTGTTCAGATTCGTTTGACAGTAAAATGATGTCTTTCTCCCCATGTTTTTTATCGTGTTTTGCTTTGAAATGGTTTTTCCACTTATCAACATTATCCACGTAAGGTTGAACAGGGCTAGTCATCATTGTTGCAACATGTATGCCTAACACACGCGCTGTAAATGAAGAGTACAGGAAACATGTGCGCCGTCTAATGTAACTGGTTTCAGGTCATCGTCTAATATAGCTATCCTGATTGAATTTATGCGTTCACGTGATGTGTTTACATATATGGGATTATTAATATTTAATCCTGTGAGTCCTGTTTGAGTTTCCTCTTTTTTCAGTGTTATCCTCCTCAGAACAGGCATTCGTGTTCCCCCAATGATTGAATCTTGACAGATATCCGCACATACTATAACGTGATTAGTAGTATTTTCATTGTTGAACTGTATATTATCATATTCAAATTCCAACAATCCGCATAACCATTTACCTTGTTTGCAAATCAGATTAGGTAACTGGACTGTAAAGTCTCCCCTACCTGCAACTGAAGTAGGATCGCTTGAAGATAAAAATACATATTCGCCCATACTAAGCAACTTGATATGAATTAAATCATGTCACAGCCATTTGTTATATTTCTGAACTTTGGACTGTGGTAACCACGAATTGAAGCGAGAGTCATAATTGACCCATTTCACCAAAACTTGTTTATTTCTTCCTCGCCCTCTTGTAGACAAAATTTTTTCAATCTTGTAGGTTGTGTGCTCATTCACATAAACCTCTGTAAGTTCGTTTTCATAAAAAGTCCCCTCCAGCTGTTCATTTAAGAAGTCCTTGAGTTTATAAATGGGCACACCCTGTCGCATTCTTCTCTCAGTTACTATGAATAGTTCACCAGTGAAACGTTGATGGTACTCTCTCCTAAAAGCATGACGAAGGTGTGAAATTCGCACAACTGCGTCTATATCCAGTTTATATTTAGGCGGATTTTTCATTGAAGCTATCAAATCTTTGTCTTGTACTTTGTAAAGCATGTTCCATAATTCAATTTCATTGTTCTTGCTTACCTCAGCTGGAGACATTTTAATTGTTCTGTGGTATGAATTATTATAGCTGTTAGTTATCATCTCCAATACATCTATCCATTTATATGTTTGGTTGTGAGAAAAATATTTGTAAAGTTTACTTTTTATGGTTTTGATACATCTTTCAACTATCGCTGCTTTTACTTCATTTCGACTTGTGAAGTGCTTTATGTGGAATTTAGCAAACACTTTAGCCATAGGCGGGCCTGTGAACTCCGTCCCTGAATCAGTCCTTGTGGTAAATGGCCGTCTTCCCTCTTTTAAAATATCTTCAAAAGCCGCACTCACTTCTGCATTAGTTTTCGATTTTAATTTTCTAGTCCAGCAGTATTTTGAAAAAGCATCAATCACAAGGAGAAAATAAGAATAGTTTTTATTGTATCCCTTCAAATCTTGCATGAATGCGAGGTCAGCTTCCCACATGTTGTCTATTCCTCCTGTTATTATTTTGTTTCTCTTGAATTTACTATTGATTGGCTTGAATGTCGTATAAACTTCTTGTTCCTTTAGCCATTTCACCAGTTCAGCTCTAGATATTTTATACTTCCCTTCATTTTCGATATATTTGTAAATCTTGTTAATCCCGCTAAAGCTAACAGGAGAAGCAGGATCGAAATAAATTTTCTCCAAATATTTTCTCTTTATATTATTCATTCTATTCATTCTATTCATTCTATTCACCCTTGTTGCTATGTCTTCAATCACAACATTACAGTTTTATCCATTTACTCTTCAATGAAAGAGCAGTAGCTTCCTTCTTTCTTTTGTTAAATTGTGGTATTCCAGGTGGGGGAGGGATAGTCTTGGTAGCAGACTGAGTTGAGTTTTCGCCTTCCCCATCACTAGTTACTACACCATTATAATCAACACTGTTTTCACTCGATTTATCAGGTACAGTTTCTCTCTCAAGTTCAACCTGATTGTGTCTTTCTGTTCTATTAATTATCGGCTCCTCTGTCTCATTCATCTGTTCTCCTTCTTCCCCTTTTGCATTTGTAATTATTCTTTTCCAGCGTTCGTACTTTTCAAAAGGTAATATAACTGACTTTTGCATTCCACTCATGATAACAAGGTCTTCAAGGTTGGTCTGATCATGCTTAACACCGTTAGAATTAATCCGCTGTATTTGCTTATAAGCTTTTTCTTAACAGATAAGCTTACGTTTTTGTCAGCCATGCTGCGCAATGTTGACCTATACCTCTTTATCTTTTCCAGATTGTTCTTTGAAAAGGGAATCGAACCAAACAGTAGATCGTGTAATATTTCACTTATCATCAAAGTTTGCTCAGTAGTAGGAGTTTTCAGCAGTAACACTCTATTTGTACTCTTATCCATTAGTAAAAACTGAATGAAATATTTATGCTTGATCAAAAGTTGACTCATCCTGACTACTTGCTCCACTTCCGTATTCTGATTTAGATAATTATAGAAAATCGTGTGACGTTTATATTACGTTTATCAGTTGTAAATCACTGTATCCTCTCCCGGGAAAATTCGAGATCTTACCCTAAGTTTTTCATCAGTAAAAGGACTGAGATCTACTAATAAGTAGCCAAAATTCTCAGTCATGCAATCCAGATAAGCATTCATGATGAGCTTGGGCTTGTCGGGAAACACCTGTCAACTAAAATATTTTATCTGCGAAGCATCCCGTGGATTTTTCAGCAGAAATTGGTAATGTGTATTCAAAGCGATTGAACGTGTTCGCGCGCCTTTATAAAATAAGTTTTGATTAATATATATGACATTCATTCCCTTGTGATGGGCGCCTTGTGTGAACATTTTCTCCGCTATTTTGCTCGATGAAAGTTCGCTCATGAGGTCATCTATCACCACAATTGTAGTTCCAGGGGTTGCTGTTATTTCATCTATAATTTTTTCATCTGGCAAACCCTTGTGAAAACTTATATTTGGTAAAGTTTTTTCCACTTCTTCAAATAAACCTTGATGAATTCCATAAGCGTATAGAATTTTGAAGGGGAGCTCGCCCTGAAATATCTGTTCTGCTGATTTTAATATGCTGTATACCAGACTAGACTTGCCCGAGGACGTACATGTAGTTCCAGAGACCGCGATTGTTGTATTTCTTGCAAATTTAATCATAATTACTCTTGTCGTTAATGATAAAAGACAAAAGTATCAACTGGTCTTCTCACCGCAACCACCTGTTTACAGTATGAAGATAAGCTGTGACACGATACGGCGTCTCGCAAATCAGTGTTTGTTCAGTGGTAAAACTAGTCATGGATTACCTAGTCAATATAGTCTTAACAAACAAAAGTACTGACTCGACTGTAGTCATGTTGTCAAGTTTTATGGTCCTATTACAGTCCCCTTTTTACAAGCACCGCCATCCTAACACATGCCTCTCCCTCACAGCCGATCCTACGTAGAACCCCGCTGTTAAGACACTGCCTGATGGCTCTGCTAAATATAGATTCAGGCAAGTTGTAAACTTGCGGTCTGGTATTCTCTGTTTACTTATAGTAGCAGATCGGAGCTTTGTTTTGTTCGCGTGGAGTGGAGATAGATGCAAGAATCATGAAGGAAAAGTTGTTGTTCATGATCATAATTTATTGTTTTTTTATCCCAAAGTCATGGGGAAGAGTACACTGCGGAACACAGCCAGTTGGTGCATGTTTCTGCTCAGAGGACTTTACGATCGTCAGTTGTATTCGCAAAGGTCTCAGCAGCCCGCCAAAATTGTCGCCAGGAGTCTACAGGAATGTCAAGGTCTTGATTTTACAAAAGAACTTCATTAGCGAAATCGACAGAAGTTATGTGGCTCTAATGTGGAAAGTGGAAAGGATAGACCTTCGTAATCAACTCATTTCGTTTAATTGTACCTCACTCCCACAAATTGAGAACGTGACTATACAGACCGATTGTCTATACAACTCATCCTCCATTAGCCCTACCGTCAAAACAACGAGCAGACCACGGTCAACCAGATCTATATACAAAAGGACGACCACCAGCTATGCAATGAATTCAAGTACTACTTCATCTCGGAGACCACCACCGCTACCTCCATTCCCACCTTTCATTCCGGAAAATTCATCACATCCAACGCTGATTACGTAAGTGCGTTTTCTGACAAAGTTCATAACATAAACTATGCTAGCTATAGATATACTGCCAATAAGATTTCACTTTCGGATGTTTGAAATTAGTGGGGTTAATCATGGAAACAGGAAGACTTACTCTCCTCATAGCTTGACCATACATGCAAACCTGCAATCATTCATTTTACTTTTCTTTTGATATGTTTTAGAGCCCTGCTTTCTTCAATTCAATCATCAGTAAGACCTTCCTGGACCAGTCCTCCTCCTACGTCACAAAGTGAAACACATTCTACTACCAGTCAGACCACCCTCCCCTTCTCTACAACAGCTAACACGATTCAAGTCACAACGACCACACTCAGCCCAGACGAAATAGAGCTATTGGAGGAAGAGTTAATAGGAGCAGTCCTAGGGGGAGTGATTCTCTGTTTCGTGATTTGTCTCTGCATCTTCCTTTTGTGCAAATTTTACGTTTGTGGACAAAGCAACAGCTGCTGTAAAACGGTGCCAATGTCGCGATGTTGCAGAAAAAAATCAACATCTGGAAGAATTCAGTCGTCAGATTAGTCGTTAGAAATGTATAGCTTTAGAAACGTAAGACGTCCAGTGTACAAGAAAAAAGATTAAAGACTTTAGCTTGTGGTTTCAGTGACAGTGATATCTATATATTGATAAGATTGTATATCATATTTATCCCAATTTAAGCTCTTCAAATAGCGTCAAATTGCAAAATATATGAAAGAACATCTTAAAATAGACATATATAAAGAAAAAGTTTTAATGAAAGGCATAAAATGACAGGTTAAATGTACACTAATTTTCCATCACAAATTTTCGTTTCAGCAGCTTATAAAGGACACTTTATTTGACAGAAAGTAGAAATATTAATTTTGTGTGGGTTTTTGAATTAATATCTAGTTATCAAAGAACTGATTGTTTTCCGTATGTTCGTGATTTTGTGGAAAGAAACTTACACTAGACATATATATATATATATATATATATATATATATATATATATATATATATAACAGATTAGTCTTTTCAATATAGATTTTACAAATTAAGTTAACTTTCATCTTGAAGATCATCGCAGTAACCAGCAGTGACATAGTTCAAATAGTAGCAAGGTAACAATATAGTGACAACAACAAGGAAAATAAAGCTCAGTTCAATTGATTTAAAAACCTTTGAGTTTTTATTGATGTCTCCAACTCGGCGTCCCTATATGAGAGACTGTGTGCTAGACATTAATGAAAGTAGATGATAAACTAGAAAAGCAGATTTTCTACATAGCAAATCTGACTGTCTGTATTCGAAATAAGCATTGTTTGAAATTGAGGAACAGTTATACAAGTTTTCTATTAGAGTAGATAATAAACTAGAAAAGATTTGCTTGTTAGCAAATCTGTTTACAACTATAAAGTTGCTTCTGTGTTCAATTACTTTCTTATTTTATGTATGATACGTCTCCATTAATTCATGTACAGTGAAGCCTCATTATAAAGACACTCAATTATCCGACATATTCATTATAATGACACAAATTTGGAGGGTGTTAAGTCTAGTGCCTTCGTTATTTGACTCATTAATCTGACATATTCATTTATCTGACACATTTTCTTCGGAACAAATGGCGTCATTTAATGAGTTTTCACTGTATATCCTAAAGATTTTATTGTTTAATTCCAGGACACAATGTCACATTTAACGGTTCAGTGTGAATACCATCCTCGCAAAGGTTGCGCTTACAGTAGAAATATGAGAATCCCTGTCTTGATTCTTTGTAAGTAAAGATAGAGTTACGTCTAGCCCTAAAACCTATGTTTGTCGAAGACTCTGGAACTTTACTGGTTAATACCCTTTCCATCGTTCCCATAGGATCAGCGACTCATTTTTTATTTACACCTTTACAACTGAACTTGACTTGGCCATCTGTTGCCTCTGCTGAATACGTTTTGGAACATAATCCTACAATTTTGACACCTTCAAATTCTATTTTAAAGAGACCTGGTGTGAAAAGATCGTAGTCGCGGTGTTCCTGACAACACATTCTAGGAAACCAAAAGCCATTGGATGGCACAATGTCTTTTTTATCGCAATGACCTATGAGAGTGTTGAAATATTCTTCCCTGTGAGAAGGTTTGACAACCTCATCGATGGTTTTTGCGGATATACCAGAATATAATGAATCAGTGTCCATTTGGGCAAGTTCGAATTTATCCCTTCCTATAAATTCATCCAAAAAATCGTAGTAAAATTCGAGCATCCTAAGTTTGGCATATTGTAAGACAAAGTAGCCTAATTGGATTGGTAAATCTATTACAATACTGGGTTTTTTCATTTGGATTTCATACCATTCATCATCGCCATCCTCGTCTAATTCTGTCGCAGTTACAAACCTATGATTATTAACATATTTCATACATTTGTCATCCCCTTGACAATATAAAGTCTTGAGGAACTTCGAGCGATCCATGATTAACGATCCAAATCCCGAGTTGCCCAAAAGCTTACTCGTATTTGCCAGTGTTGTTAAGCTGGAATCACGCTTGCCTGCGCGACGAGCTTCGCTTACTTTTTCACTGAATTTCTGAAAACAAGGTTTTGCTTGATATTCTATAACCTCGTAAATTTTAGAGACATGTAGACCATGGTTTAGATACCATTTCAGTAGGGGAGTTGCAAGCAATATTTTTTCTGCACGCATACCACCAACCAGCAACTTTTTGGGAGCTTTGCTTAAGTTATTACTCGAAATATAATCTTGCATAGGTTTGCCCATATCTTCGAAATTAATAAGCGTGTTCGCGAAAATGGGACTCATCTCTTGAAAATATTCTCGAGGTGGGATATGAGGTTTCTTTTCCATGTTTTCAGGCCATGTATCCGGGACGCTAATGTCAACTTCCACCATTCCAAATAAATCATTGTTAAGAACAGCTTTAATAATTGTATCTTCAGAGACACAACCTTTATGTTTTTTGTAAAACGTCGGTCTGCGATTATTTATAAAAGATGCTGCATCAGAGTCAGCCTTTAACATTGTTTTGAAATCGCATTCCCATATATCTCTCACAGAGTAACCTTTGGAAACTAGATACCTTGTCTTTTCTTCTGTGTGTTCAAATTTTGTCAATAATTTCATTTTTCGCACTTCGTCTTGTTCACGTAGTTGCACGGGACATGAGGGCCTCTGATGACCATGAAAAAAGCAACCGTTAAACTCAAAAACTTCTTGCGTGGCGACGCAAAATCCGTCCACGAGATACCCATCAATGCGAACTTCCTTGGAATTATTTCTTTTATGTAAAATTTGTTTGCCTTCCCTTTCTGCAATTAAATCTAACCAGTCATATGCGACTTGATACTGGTCTGAGACCACTGGATGAAATTGCTTGTCGTTTTGTCTTCTAACAAAAGGACCATGACTTAAGTCCTGAGCTAAAGCCCATAAATATAGTGCATTGGCGTCGAACCCAAGCACCTTTTGGCATATTTTGTTGGGATTATCCCTTAAAGCAGTCTTCCCAACTTCCAGCTTTCTTGTGAAAATTATGGAGGGACCACCTACTAAATTGTCTTTAATTTTGTCATGTAAGTCACGTTGTCTTTGTCCAAATAGAGCGAAAGTTGCCCCACAAGCTGCTGCTGTATTATACAAAAGTCTTCTAGCTATGCCTGGCACAGATATAGCCATTTTGAATACATCGATGTTCATTGATAAATAAAATTGCCGCATTTTTTCTGCAGCTTCGACAAATGGAGCAACATCCAAATTGTTATAGTATTTTAAAAAATCTGTGAACGTTTCCATTTTCATTTTCACCCACACTTCCTGTAAGAAAGCATAGTTAGCTTCTTTCGTCAGTGGGGTTTCTGACAACCCTAAGACTTTCAGTGCGGCGTCATGCGATTTCCCCTTTGCAACAAGAGCTGAGTATTTTAAAAACTCTTCTTCTAAAGTGTTAACTTTTTTGAGTTCAGAGTAAAATGTTTCCATTGGAGGAAGAAAGCATAAATCCAGTTTGTTACTGTTGTCAAACCAGTCGTATGGGAAGAAACCCTTCCCTTCTTTACACTGGAATGACTGTAAAAATTTTTGGTAATTTGCACCAGGCGCTAGAAAATGTGAAATGTCCAAAAATCTCAATTGGGGATTTGCAATACATGCATATCTGTTGTTTCTTTTGACCGTGAAGCAAGAACTATCTGGATGCAAATTGAGTTCTTTAGCTAGGTATTTTTTAATGATGTTCAAATCATACATCGAGCTATTGAAACCCAGCACCACCAACTGGCTACAATAGGTTTCAAATTCCTTTTTAATCAGCCTCAGTCTATTTAACGTCATTTTAACAACTCGCTCACTGTTCAAAGTTGCAAGATTGTCAGTCGGTAGTTCCTCAACAGGAGAGGTTGGTCTGTCGATGTCAAACACGTCACTTTCTCTATTAAGTCGAAGATGAAATCCTTCATCATCGTCTATATGAGTAAAATCATCGATAAAGTCTTCATCAGCACTGGTATAATCATAATCACAATCACTTTCGCCCACATGGCGTTGCTACAACGATGACTGAATGAACAGCCCATGCACACATAAAATTTGACATCGTCGCTTGACCCAACTGCAGCATCTTGGACTGGCATATGAGCTGGTGGCGGAGTAGAACTCTCCTCAACATAAGTTCTGATTTGCAAAGCCTCACCAGAATGCTCACTGGCAAAATGGTCCCGCATCAACTGAATGAATCCCGTGGAAAATTCACAGAGAAGGCACACATGGGTTAACTCGGAAATGCTACTCCCCGATACTTCATTACTTCGCACAGGATTCATTTGGATACGTATAGGTTACCTATGTGTACGACTTAAAATTCTGAGATCATGAACAAAACGCTATTGGTACTGTTTTCTCCCTTTTTTGTTTCGTATGAACACTTGCGCGATTGTGTTTGTCAGATAAAGTGTTAATCCGCCAATCTCTCATTCATTGTTTACAATGACCGCTAGTCAGCACCTTTCTTTTGTTTTTATTTAAATAAACTGATGGCGTCAGTCACTAACTTCTAAGTAGCCAGCCGTAAAATTTAGGAAGTCCTCTCCTGCGACTATCAAAGTTGCGATGCTTTTAGTTTTATTTAGAGCATCTTCAGGAATAATTTCCTTGTAACAATTATTGCTATATAAGCTGCTAGTGCAATTCCAATAACTTTTGAATAACAAGCAATTGAAAACCTCGACATGATCTATTAATCTTAGAAACTTACATATAGATATGTCACAGTAGTTAGGGGCGGGTCGATATCACATGGGTAACAATAAAGCTTTGAGATGAGGGCTATTATTAAATTAAAACTTTCGGGTTTTTTAACCATTATTATCTGATCTAAGAGTGATTACGATCGAGCTAGGTTGCTTAGGGTTAGTGTTATAATCAGGTTATGGTTATTGTTTTGTTTTATTGTTTTATAGATTTTAATATACCAACTGTTTTAACCAACTCTTTTGGGAGGATTTGGTTGACCCTTAAAAGAGTCTTTGTTCGTTGTTGTTGTTGTTGTTGTTGTTGTTGTTAAAAAAGTGGTAGACCTGTAACTTGTCTATGTAGCCTGCGTATTATTCTAGGCCAGAGGTAGTCTGTCACATCTCTGGGGTTGAAGACAGCGTGTCTGTACCTTCTGGCCAACCTGGCTGTTAGGCTTGATATGTCTGTGAACATCTCTCCACCTCCACCCCACCTCAGTTTGATCGCCACGATGTTTTGCAAATTGTCATCAGTAAAATGCCCCCTGATGAAATCGTACAGCTGGGTGCAGCATTCACAGGTTTCTTCCGATCCCGAGTCCAAGTGTATCGTGATGTCTGTGAAGACAGCATGGCGATACATGCGACGTAGTTGGTTGCTTGCTAATACTTCCAGACGCTCAGCCATCATACGGGTATAGCTGTACTATGATCGTTAGGTTGTGTTTTGAAGATATATACATGTAGGCTAATTATTTGTTTTCCTGAGATAACTATTATAATAAGTTGCAGAGCTACTGTATTAACATATGACAGTTGCCTGTCATTGTAATACATGACTATGAATAATTATCTATTTTCAGCTATAATATTGCTCACTCAGCTTACCCTAGCCGCCATCTTGGATGGAGCCATACAGCCGATATTGTAGTATTAGAGTATGATTGGTGTCTTATCGGTAGCAGTGCTAATGAGATAATGACCCGTGGGGGTAATTATCACACCTCTGACCGTCACGCTCCCACTGATAAGTGAGGCTGAATACACTGGCCAGCCAGAGCATGTGCCCACTGCCGAGTTCACTCACAGACTATTAGGGCCGTTTAATCGTATAAATGTGCGACCTTATGCCACTAGAAGTTTTACTCATGGCTGTCACAATCGCTATAAAATGGTTAACTTACCGAGTAATGTCTCGTTGTAATCCGCGGGGACAAAATGTCCAATGCAAACTATGCATATTGGGCTTGGGTTCGCACAGTGTTCCCTTCCTGTGTTCATCTTGTCTGCTCACTGCAATTCTCCACTTTAGCCTCATATTCTTATCCTGTGGAAACTCATGTCCACTACCCCTGACCCTACAGCCAGGTACACAACAATATCTACCCATCGTTGAGCAACAGTTTTCACCTAAAAACGTGCAAAAGGATGAAAATCCGCCTGTGTGTTACCGCGTGTTTGCAGCTGCTCAATGCGAATCCAACATGGCGCAGTTCAGGGAAGGCTTGCTGGTACTGCAGCGCCATCTATAGGCCAGGATTTTTACATGGTCTATTGACAGTAAGAGATATGTCTCTAGCAGCTGTTGACAGAGGTCTTTGCAAACATGACTGTTTAAAGATTGTGCAAAGAGAAGCGAGTGTCAGAAAATATCTGCCACACCTGGCTTCTTGTGCAAATATGCCTTGAATCTGGCAAAGCCGTTCATAAGTTAATGGTGAATACTGTACACATGAATCCAGCTTCTCCACAGCAGAAAGCCAAGTGAGTGTCCGACTTTTGTAGCATGTACCTGATACACACATTTTCAGAGTTTGTAGCATATGCCTTCTGTTTCTGTGTCCATAACATTTCCAGATATCTCTGATGGAGTTGAGGAATGGATTCTTTCATTGCTTCAGTCAGTCAGCCTATGACTACCACAGCTGAAGATAGCAGACTGTCCACATTTACTTCAACACTTTATATTTCCTTCAACAGATTCTTCAATTCTATGCAAAGTTTTTCTACAGAATCCAGGCTCTCCCTTAACTTAGATTTTTTCCATGCGTATTTCTTTTGTTCTGTGTATCTCACTTTCTCTGCATGGAATTGTGAAAACACAAATTACCTGATGACAGGGCTTCCTTTGTCAAGAGTGACTCATGTGACATCAAGCTGGGGCAGAATTTCATTGATATGCATTATTTTTATGCCCTGATCATGGGGTTGGGGGGGGGGTATATAGATTTGCCCTTGTCTGTCCATCATTGCTAACTCCCTCTATTTCATCATTTGGGTGAAGAGGTGACTTTAGTCAATTACCCTAAACACTCACTTCACGATCATTGTTAGTACATAAGTGTAACATACTAGAGACGTCTGTGCGTCTGTCCAACACTAAAATTGTCATGTGTGTCATGCATATTTTCAAATTCATATGAGGTACAACCATGAAACTGTGGAAAAATATATGAAGGCGTGCACCTGGGGTTTTGTTCGTCTTATGGGTTTATCATATAGTCTTAATTAATCAGGGCCACTGTTTGAGGGACCAGGGCCACTGCTTCAGGGACTAGGACCACTGATTGAGGGACGAGGGCTGCTGTTTGAGGGACCATGCAGGACCACTCTTTAAGTAGAGTGATCAAAGGTAACCAAAGCAGAAGCATGCCACGCACTAACAGAAACTGTGCCTTCTGTTCAGCTAAGAATTTGCTTAAACTTTCACAACATCTCATGATTGTATAAGCTAAACCCTGAAGAAAGGAGACCATGGATGAACTCCAAGATTAGCAAGCAAAAACGATTAATATTCCTGTGTCCCATTCCAGACTCTGGAGAAAAAGTCAAACAACTCCCTCAACATCTGTGGCAAGTACACAAGTTTAATCCTACTCAGAGGAAAGTCTGGGGTTCTGAAAACAAAAGTGCCAAGAAAGTACGACCACACAGTATGGTGACTTGGGGAATCTCCATCTTGGAATTCACAGACCATCCATGGTAGGAGAGACAGAGTTTGTTACCATTTCAACCTTGTAGTAGTATCATTGTTTCGGGCTGTACAGGAAGTGGCAAGACCCAGTGGAGCTAGCTACAGACTGTTACAGAACGCGTCTGGTATGTTTGATCCTGAGCCTCAACCTAAACAAATCATGTATTGTTATGGGATCAGGCAACCTGTCTGATCCCAACTTAAGAATGCATCACGGGCTGCCTGGTCAGGAAGAACTGAACAGTTTCACAATATATGGCAGACACAACATGATAAACATTGAGCCACTTGATCAAATCAGCTTGAGAAGGCATGGGGATGTCAAAAGTGTCTATTCTGTCCACTTGTGGACCATAAACACAGTTTCCAGGTTTTGCATTTTTTTTTATCAATATACCTCTGGCAAGCATCCCTAGAAAAGAACCATTGTTTACCCTCTGCCTGTGTTGATTCATACCCGTCCATATAAAACCATACTGCTGCCCATTTGTAGAGAGTTATTGGTGGCTCAACTTCAGAGTGTTGATCACTGTTTACTTGTGGCTGCTCAGCATCTGTCAAGGTAGCACAAACTTCGTCAAAGAGTTTGCAAAAAGTGTTTTTGAGGAAATCTCTTATCTCTCTCTTGAATTCTTGTAACATTTCATCCTCAAGCATACTGGTCACCTGTAAAGAGCTACTGACAGCAGATCAGGTGGACTATCTCTGTTTAGAGCAGCTGTGTGAAGTTTTGTGCACGCACACACACACACACACCACAACAACAGGAAATTGTGTTTTTATTTTGGCGAATTGGTCACCCCCAGTGTGACATAATCTTTATTGTACATTGTTTGCCTCATTATATAATAACTGCATCATAAAATACTTGCTTCATACCGGCTAAGCTAAATTTTGGGGGTGACTTGGCCCCCTTAAGACTATGAAACTTCAGCTGAGTTTGGTGGCGAAGGGGCAGGAGGAGGGATAGAAAAACTTGAGAAGCTGTTAAATCTGAGCAGGAAAACTTCCACAAACTAAAATTACAACGGAAATTGAAGAAATTCACAAATCGAGAAAGAATTTTTCAGGAACGGGTGCCAGATGTGCCGTGTTTGCCCACTGGTGAACAACTGCACAATGCTTGACTGAGGCTATAACCGACACTTGCCACACAGGTGGCCAATGCACCGCGCGTGTGCATGCACAAAGCCAGCATCGCACTTTGCACGTGACTGAAGTTTTGTGCACGCACACAGACACGCCACAAGGACAGGAAACTGTGTTTTTATTTTGGCGAATTGGTCACCCCCAGTGTGACATAATCTTTATTTTACATTGTTTGCTTCATTATACAATAACTGCATCATGAAATACTTGCTTCAAAGCCGCTGAGCTAAATTTGGGGGGCGACTCGGCCATTAGCCAAATTGGAGAATGTGGCTCCCCCCAAATTAGGTGAAAAGAAGGACGGTGGACCATTGCGGTTTGAGATTTCCGCAAAACTTAAACTTGCTGCACATGTAATGTGACAAAGGTGGAATATGGGCCCTTGCCCCTCCAGGCACTACTCAGCCACATGTGTGTCTTCCATAGCGTGCATGTATCTGGATTACATCCCATGGTAGCCTATAGTCCCTAGGCCAGGTGCTCTGTACAATACTGTGAAAAGGGGTCCTTGGCCTTCTCTTCAATGAAAAACACTAACTACTGCCTGTAAGCGAAGGATGCTTTCCTTTTCCATTTTCAATAGGGGAACTTGCCCTTCTAAACAATAACAGTTGAGTTAATGAATTATAATACTGGTGACCAATCGCAACACACATTATCCCATTTGCTACTACAATAATAGCATACATTCCAATAATCCACTTGTTTAATGTACAATACCAGGAACAGGGGTCCTTGGCCCTCTTTTCCAAACACTTGAGCTGTCTGAAAAATGAAGACACTTGTATCAGAACTAAAACCTACCCATTTTGATATACATTACCGAGAAAAGGGGTCCTTGTGCCCCACTTCATAACTGCATTGAAATTTAAAATATATCGCTTAAAACTGCAGCAGGCACACAAATGATACAGAGAACAGGGGTCCTCTGCCCTCCGTTCCTTAGCTAACACTTAACCCTGTCGTATGTTACAGACACTGGGAATAAAACTGAATAGGGGCCCTTGTCCCTCTATTCTTAAGTGACTGCCAATCAATGAAATATACTGACAGAGCATAGACAAAATTATATGGTTTTCCTAATACAATAGACCCACTACTGAAATCCTTCTTTCGACCTATCAAAAACTTAACTCATTTATTTATACCATTCACAAGTCATTCCTGGCAAAAGTCCATTTACCAACACAAATGAATAGCATACATCTCTGGCTCTGTCTACAGAGAACAGGGATCCCCGGCCCGCTGTTCCTCGGCAAACCTGTAAGTTAATTATAATGCATAAAAAGTGAAAGGAGGCCCTGTCACTATCCTAAAATTACAGTGAATATACTTACCCTTGCAGTCCTTATTTCAATCACCCAGACAATGAATAGCATATATTACAAATCCTGTCTCCATTACTGGGAACAGGGGTCCTCGGCCCTCTGTTCCTAAGCAAACACTCCCATACTATCTGAAAGTAGCAGATCCTTTGCATAAAAATGAATAGGGGTCCTCGGCCCTCTATTCCTTGTGGGGGGGTCCTCGGCCCTCCATTCCCACTGTTAGAGTGAGGGTCTCTCTGGAACAGGGGTCCTTGTCCCTCTATCCCTGAAAGTGATATCCCAGCGCAGACAATGGTGTTGCTATTACATAGGGGATCTTTGCCCTCTAATTCATAGACTGACGGTGTGGCCTTGCAGGGGTCCTCGGCCCTCTGCTCCCTGAAACAGATAAGTGCAGGTGGTCCTTTTCCATACGCCACTGAAAAAGACGAATTATCTGGCTATAGCTGGATCGAATTGTTAAGCAACCAGACTTCCCTTAGCCTGCAGATTTAGTACTTGCTGACGCGAATATATCTACGGAACACATCTGAGCTCCATCGGCCCATCGTTCGGATCTGGGCATCGGAAAACCCTTTTGCTGTGGCTTCTGTGGCGGCCCCCATTCTGAAACTGTGGCCTTTATAAAATCTAGAATTCAAACCTCAGAAGTCCACAGCGGACTTCAAAACTTCATGGAACCTTCTGTGTAGGCAAACTTGGCCATCCACCAGAAACAGTGGTCCTGGTTCCCAACCCTGTAGTCTACAGAACTTTTTGAGGAGTCTCACTGGACAGACGGCTCTATGAGCATGGGATTCTTTGTAGAGAACTATGTTCTGTGGACCCTGTTTGGCACTTGACTTTAAATTGCGGATTGTGATTATAACTTTAGTGTGGTGCCGCTGCCAGGATATGTCCCATAACTGCAGCACTTTATCCTTCTGGGCCTTAGTGGTGGGTGCCATTTCACCTATGCGCAAGTAAGCACAAAAGGCTGAACAAACATAGCCCTCAACATGATCACGCACCTTTCCGAAAAAACTATTTTAGGGAGCATGTGAACCAAATCCTCCAGCACATTGGAGGTTATTGGGAGCTGTATGTTGGTGGAGGGTTATACCTTCCTTGCCCCTGTGATCACTTTTGTCACCAGATAATGCTTGGTGGGATCTGGTAAGCCTGATAATTTATGGTGATGACTAATTGCTGACATTGCTGAAGATATGCAAGATGGATCACGCTAATGTCTGTGAAGGTAAGCTACAAAAATGACTAAATCTGAATGGGGAATTGGTAATTGGGCCTTTCTACCCAGTACCTCTGAGGAAAATTCTCTATATTTTTGCCAGACCCGAGCATAAGCATGCTGAGTAGACTTAGCCAGTGACGATTTCAGTAGGTACTTAGCATGTGTTTTGTATTTTTGGGTCTGAAGTTGAAAGGAACCCAGGGGGGTTCCAGAGCTCCCCAATGTGCATATTTCAGGAAATGGTCCATCTGAGAGAGCGTCCGCTAAAATGTTGCGTTTCCCCTGCAAACAAAAACACAAAAAGCAAATGTTATGCTTTTAACAGTACAAGACCAATTTCCTGAGGAGAAAATTCACCTTTTTTTGGGGGATGTCTGCTTTTCTATTATGGGGACCAATCCTTCGTTATCCATGATGAATTCTATTCTCTTGTTGGCGAGCTGATCCCCCAAATGCATATTGCTACCACTATCAGATAAAATTCCAGGACAGTAATGGAAAATTTTTTCCAGGCATCTGGCCAAGGACCATTTGACCATGCTGTGCCCAGTAGGGCCCTCCAGCCATGGGCTGCAGAGGCATCTGTATACAGTCTCAGGGACGTGGATGATACTACATTCTCGCTCAGGAAAAATGATTTCCCATTGTATTCTTACAAGAATTCCAACCAGATTACAAGGTCTTCTTTTGCTTCTTGGGTCATGCATATAAAATGGTATGATTCCTTGATGCCTATGGTTAAGTCGTGTAGCCATCTCAAAAATGGCCTACCGGGAAGGACCACTGAATATGCAAAATTCAAGAGGCCCAGCACTGATTGGGGCTGCCTCAATCTCACCTTGCTCTTTCGGAGCAGGTCTTCTATCTCGTTCCTACATTTTAACAATTTGTCTGTGGGGAGACGAGCCTCGCGTCATTCAGTATCCAAAGTTATGTTATGGCCTGGCCTGTTCCTGCCTTGAAAGGGCGTTTGTGCTGGTCGCGAGCTGTACCTGCACTGCATGTACAATTCAGCGTCAAGCTCATCCCAAGCAATGCTCTCCAAGCAAGTACGTGCCATTCTACTGTACTGGTCGTAGGATTTCCTGTCACCCCCCAACTGTGCAAGCTCCATTACGGAATGCATGTATTGAAACAAACTTTGGGCTTCTTTTGGAAACTTTGCTACATATACCGCAGCGTATACCTGAAAAGCATGGGGCCAATCCAAAATTGAGTTGATGCTCATGTGCGACTTTTGCCTGGCCTTGGACTCAAAAAGAAAGCCAGGCCTTCGGGAAGCTGCCAATAAATCGTTGTATTCAATGAAATCATTGGCCCAAATTTTTCTCTTTCTTTTCTGAGGAATTCTATCTTCAAGCCTGATTTTGGCACTGTTGAATTGCTTATGTTACAGCCCATCAGACCTGACAGATGAAGATGATGAACTGGAACTGGTGGAGGATGATGAGGTGGATGATAAAGATTCGACATCTGAATCACACAGGATCCCCTTAAACTTCTTTGCCCTATCTCTTAGTCTTCCCTCCCATGACCCAGACGATTCATCCGAAGAATCACACTTACGTTTTTCAGCCCTCTGGCTCTTACAATTTGACGCTTTCCTGCCCTTGGCCCCCCTCCTGTGAGCCATTCTCTTCTGTTTCGAGGGTCGAGATTTACCTGTACCCCTAACTTGGGATACCACACTATCGTCAGACTCATAGTGTGAGCTGGAGTCTTCACAAACAAGTGAGATAATGGTTGATTCCCCCCCCCCCACCCCCCCACCCCACCCCCCATCAAATTGCTGGGCAGATGTGCTTGGCACTGGGGTGACCTGATTTGTTGATTCTCCTGCACCTTTGCTTCCAGGTGGGCAATTCACGTCTGAATGGCTGATAACAAATCCTCGCTGACTGTCGCCAGTGGTTGGGTTGTGGATCCTGTCTGTGGGTGTGGGCACCCTCTCTGTTTTTTGGCTGCTGCTGACTGCAAATCCACAGGCAGTGCGTTGCGCCGACAGCGTGTCTTGGGAGGCATCTGCAATAGTGAACCAACAGCAGACAATTTGTCCCAATAGGTGTGCACTAATGCTACCCCTGCACAATTGTAACCCTGGGCTGTTGATATGACAGCTCTGTCCCCCATGAGCAATCTAGCACAGTGGCACTAGCTCTTATATAATGGTATTGCTAACTTGGTCTACTTGTATTGTGACACTTCACCATATAGGCACTGCTTACTGGGCTGACTAGTATTTTGTGATTGATTACCTTTCCCCTTTCACAAAGGGTTTAATAGGTCCAGAGAGAATGTTAAAAACAATACCATGTTGCCTCACAATGAAGCACAGTGCCAATGGAAACAAGACATACTGTGCCAATGAACACTAAATACATGCATATTGTGTAAGACATTCAACAGTGAACCAGCAGCAATAGGACTGAAAAATCACACAAACTCCAAGCATATTCCTTAAAATTTTGAAATTGGCTACATGTAAAGACTGTCAGTTGGACCCTGGTGAGATGTGACACAAGCCAAAAATGTTATAACAATTTACCAGTGGCACATTCATATCACAAAATTTAAGGCCAGGGAAGGATGGCCTAGGCTGCCGTTCTGATGATATCATTCACCTCGACCCCCCAGGGGAGGTAACCTCTCCATGTTGAACCATAAGATGTGGCAAACCATTCAACCAAAAGTGTACATTGCACCCCGATCTGTGTGGAAAAGTTAATCTGAAAACTACAGATTGAAGGCGTATCCAAACGTTATACCCACACCTCCATCCATCAAGGAGAGGTAACTTGCCACTGTAAACAAGAAACACCTCAATCCAGCAGGAGAGGTAAATGGATGTTAAAAACCAGAACCACCTTGATCCAGTTAGAGAGGTCCATCAAAAATAAAAGCCAGAACCACCTTGATCCAGACGGAGAGGTAAATTGCACCTGTGATAGAAGAACGCTTCGATCCATTTGACCTGAAACACAACAAAACTGGACTGCAAAGGTTGAATGTCAAGTTTGCCCCGACTTCCTTCAAGTTAAAACAAAAATGCCAGTCACAGTAACACCATGGGTTAATCTACATTGTACGTTTTACCGCCTGTATCAACAGGCTCTTCAGACTCTTGTAATACTTTTCATTACCGTCAAAATTGAAATGAACACCGTTGTGAGACATCAATGTTGCTCGTACCGACAGTTCCCAGAACCCCTGGTGGCACCAAAAAACACCACCAGAACCCTTGTACTGCTCCTTCACCTTATTGCTGATGCTGGTGTTAACACAACATTATTGTAGTCAGAACGACATGCCGAGTCCCTGAAAAGAAGCTGTGATATCACTACTTAAGGTACATCTAAACCAATGTGAATGTATTCAGCCGCCGCTAAGATCCTCTTAGCCAGAAACTCCGCTTCTATTTCTCGGGTGATGTCATTCCCACCGATCTGCAACATGGCGACCAAAACTGGGTCATTGATAGCTTGGATGACTTAAGTTGCTAGGTCAAACACGTGGCTGAGATGTCCACCTCCTTTGCTCCGTGGAGTAACATTTAATCTGCCCTGAAACATGGCATTTAGCCCAAAATCTGAACAAACCATGGGGTCAGAGGAATTGGCAATATACTGGCCCAAACGGTTCACAAAACTGTGGCCTGGGATGACTATATTGTGTCGTGCCATCGTGACCTAGATTTCCGTGACCGTTTCCTAATTGAAATTCCAATGTAAATGCATCAAAACCCTGACAAAACAGCTAAATGTAATTAATGTAATGTCGATTGTTTAGCAGACAATGGCTCAGAACTCCTTCCTCAATAGAACAAGACACTTACCGTAGTCAATTCAAAAGAATGAACGAGTGATGGGATCGGAGTCGAAGAAAGGATGATTTCCCTGGTCAGCCGATGTTAACCCTTCGGTTGCCATTCCAAATGTCCTTAAAACATAGAAAAACTTGAGAAGCTGTTAAATCTGAGCAGGAAAACTTCCACAAACTAAAATTACAACGGAAATTGAAGAAATTCACAAATCGGGATAGAATTTTTCAGGAACGGCTGCCAGATGTGCAGTGTTTGCCCGCTGGTGAACAACTGCACAATGCTTGACCGATGCTATAACCGACGCATGCCACACGGGTGGCCAATCCGCCACGCGTGCGCATACTCAAAGCCAGTCACGCACTTTGCATGTGACTGAAGTTTCACCAATTAAGCACTGGACATGGTCGATTTAGCCTCTGTGAAATAATATTGTCCACAGCGTCCTCCCTATCAGGTATCAATTAAGTCTCCCTCCATGTCTTCACTGCTCAAGGCCTGTTCAAGAGTCTGATCATTTGTATCTCTCAGGGTATCAAGAGTCTTCTTGAGGTGGTACAAATAAACCATTTGATCAGTTCAGCTTGTGATGGCATTGGCTTATCTTGAGTATTGTATCTTGCATTGGCACATCATAGTTGCATAGTTCACGCCTATGGCCACTGTTTTTTTATTAATTGGTTTACAGATTTTTTAGACACTGTTTGTAAGTAGGTGTTCGAAATAAAAATTTTTAAAAATTATTTTTTTTTTTACATATTTTAAAATTTTTTTTTCAGGGTAAACTTTAAATGTAGGACAGAGAAAAAAATAAAAGGACCAGAAATTGAATGACGGAGGAAATAAATTTAGAAATATGTGGGGTATATGATACATGTATATTACTCCACTGGAAATGAAGATTTTTAATAGGTTTAAAAACATTAATCTTTTAAGGGAACAAAACAGGTATGAGAGAGGCACAGGAGATCTCAATTCAATTCAGTTTATTCTCTAAAACCCACAAGGGGATACATGAGTAGTTGTTTATAATGTCAGTATTCACACATTGCCGGTAATGTAACACAGGTTGTTTACTTCAGGGGGTTGATCTCAGAAATGAGTTAAAATTACTTGACTATTCCATTAATTTCTAGTATAAATCTACTCAATCTCTTTAAAGTGTCTTCTTCATTGCACTGGAAGAGAGAGTTACAGGTGAAGACATTTGGTCTAGTTCTGTACTTAGCATCAATCAAGTAATTTATTTGGTAAATGAAAATGAGCAAACTGGAATATATAGTTGAATTCATCACCCATTTCATGTCTTGTGCATAAAGAACATGTCCTTTCATTTCTTGGTACATTTTCATATCGTTTCACCTCCACTGGTAAGCGATGGTTAGGTAACCGAAACCTAGTTAATCTTTTGTGTCCCTGGTGTGGTAGGCTCAACAGGTATTGCTCCAAACAGATGTCTGTCTTGATCATACGATAAAAGCAAAACTTATTACTGTTCATAACTTGATCATTCCATGTTTGTAAATACTGGTCACATAGTCTATCTTTGACCACCTTTTTGAGCCAGTCAACACTAAGTACACTTTGGTTCATCCATATAAAGTTCATACCAATATTTTGTAACACATTTTTAATATTTGTGATCCATGGAGCTGTGTAGACACCAGCCTGATCCATGCACAGTAATATCCTATATAATACAACTGAGAGCTTCTTGTTATTGTTTGACATGATCAGTTTGCTCCAAAATCCAATCATCCTCACTTTGACATTGATCTCCAATGGCGGCCTGCCAAGCTCACTATAGACCATGCAGTTGGGTTTAGAGCTGTTTACTCCCAGAATCATTTTGCAAAAGTTTAGGTGCAGTCGTTTGATGAGCTCTAAGTTTTCAAAGACCCATACCTCAGACCCATATAATAAGATAGGCAGTACTGTGGCATCAAACAGTTCAAGCTGAATATCAATAGGTAACGACAAGTACCTTGCTCTTTTCAGTATTTCATACATTGCACGTGAGGCTTGGGCTTGCAAGTTTTTCTTTGCCTTGTTGAATTTGTCGTTAAAGTTAAATTCCACACCTAGGTAGGTGTAGCTGTCCACTATGTCGATCAAAACATTATCAAAGTGAAATTTTGGTGTTTTTTTTTCTGAGTTCGCCTCGGGAGAATATGACAATCTTTGTCGTTTCAATGTTTACCGTCAATTTCCAGCTTTTACAGTATGCAAACGTGGCATGCATTGCTGTTTGTAAATCCTCAGGGTTATCAGCCATTATTCCGATATCATCAGCATACAACAGCAAGCATAGTTTCAGATACTCATCTACACCATATGAGCCATGCATGTTGACTTGGCTTGCTAAGTCAGATAAACCATCATAGCAGTTACTCATAAAGTCAGATAAGTCATTGAGAAAAATGGCAAACAGACACGGGGAAAGATTATCTCCTTGTCTCACTCCTACTTTGCAAGAGAAAAAGTCTCACAGTTCCGATTTTAGTTTTACACAATATTTTGTATGTTCATACATCTTGTTTATAATTCTTAACATTTTCTGTTCAACATTATGGGGTAGTAACTTTTTCCACAGCGAAATCGTATGAACTGTGTCGAATGCTTTTTCATAATCTACAAACCCACAGTAGAGTCTCTTTTTACATGCTAGATATAGGTTTATGATTGAGTACAGCATAATAATATGGTGTGTAGTAGAATATCCTGGTCTGAAACCTACCTGTTCTTCACCAAGTACGTTGTTTTCTTGGAAGTAGGTATACAGACGATCAATGAGTGCTGCTGTAAACACCTTGCACATGCAGCTTAAAATTGTAATGCCCCCGGAGTTATCAGGACTAGAAGGGTCTCCTTTTTCTTTGTACATGGGGTAAATAATTCCCAATGCCCAGTTATCTGGTATATAATAGACACAAACTATGAAAATGATGTATGAAAGTTTATCATTTTGAAATGTTGTATGTTCAGAATGATATGTGAATAGTTTATATTTTGAAATGCTCAAATGTTCAAAATTATAGTATGGCCATACTTGTGGCCCAAGCAATAGCTATAATATAAAATTAGAAATATGTATGGATGCAGACTATTTCAGTCTTGGGTTTACTATCCATATATTTCACTTGCTCCTTGGCTTTTTGCCCACTTTCAGTGCATTTCTACAAACAATGTTCTTTCCTGATCCAAGACAGTTGCCACATCTGATTTTGTCTATTTCCTTATGAAGTTTACATCAACTTTATAAAGTTTTAACAAAGTCTTGAATATACGTCAAAAGAAACCTACAAATTCTTAATCCTTGCTGGATCACAATTCGAAACACCCGCTGTTGGTGACGCCTGTTTCAGAATGGCTGAACCAGGGTTATGTGACGCTATCTGCTATCCATCTGATTTGCTCTCAACAGCACGTGACCTAAATGTGGGAACTTTGTATCTGCCTAATTATTGGCCCATTCAGCATCATACTACAGATAAATTTACTGCGCTGACCAGCCACTCATAAATGCAGTTAAACTACGGGTTTAATTGCTGTTTTATGAGATAACCTGGCCACGTTCGTTTATGGGGTGGAGCAAAATAAATGAAGCAATTTCGTGACCGGAAGGGTAAAAAATCAACCCCTGCAATTTGTCTTGACCAGTATGCCAGCATGTAGCTAAGATGTAGTTTTTAAAAATATATAATATTATGATAACACTTTGAGGAATGTGTCTTCTATCATATGTCAAAGACCATCATACCTCGATAAAAAGTGTACTTTTTTGTAGCAAATTCTGACCATATAAGCCTTTCAGCCCTCCACAATTTGTTCAAAATATCTGACTTTTAGCATGGTGTTCATGTTTTAATGAGTATACAAGGGCAAATGCAGCAACTATGTGCAACTGGATCATAAATTTTGGAATTTAAGGCCAAATTTCAGAGATGAGCTAGCAAAGCTGTCCAACATTTACCTTTATTTATTATTATTATTATTCTAATAAGACATAATAGCTTTTTGGTATAAATTGTGTACCCCCTATGCTCCATAAGACCTTAGCAGTAATTGGTTAAAACTTGGAAATGAAATATGGTATGGTTACAAATCTAGAGAGGTTATTAGTTAGTGTATTCATATAGCAAAATTTGGTTATGCTTGGGACATTTACTTACCTATGTATAATAAGGTATAAAATGCATTGTGCTGCTGAAAATTCTGACCTTTTTGTACGAAATTCATATTTTTGTTATTATGCAAGGGTCGCTGCTGCAACTACGTGAAAGTAAATCAATTTTTTTTTTTTAAATTTGAAGCCGATTTTCACAAAGGCCAGTGAATCTAAGCCAGATTTACAATATACTTTTTGTGGCAAATATAAGGACAGCTTTCTGGAATAAACTTTGATCTCTCTATGAACTCCAAGACCATAGCAGTAATTGGTAAAGATTATGAAGTGATATGTGGTACCGTTACACATGCAGAGAGGTTTAAAGTTAGTGTATTCATACAGCAAAATTTTGTAACCCTTGGGACACTTTCTCACATATGTAAAATAAGACGCATAATGAATTTTGCTGTTGAAAGTTTGACCTTTTTGTTATGAATTCATGCTTCTTGTGATTAAACTTGAAGCCAAATTTCAGAGAAAGGCTAGTGAATGTTTTCTCGATTTACCTATTACTGTTTTTTGGCGTATCAAAAAAGCACTGTCTGGGTGAAATTTTGATATCTTTAAGCACTTCAAGACCTTAGCAGTAATTGGTAAAATTTTGAGGTAATGTGTGGTAGGGTTAGCCTTTATCCTAGCCGTATCCAGCAGACATACAAATGTTACATTGCTATACAAATCTAACATCATCAAATTAGTACGCATCACTTCCATGATTCAGTGTTTGAAATATTAATGACTAGAAAACATGCAAAGCCCAACTGTATTCAAACAAACGTATAAATTTGGTAATGCTTCGGACAGCCTTTGTCCTAGCCGTATCCAGCAGACATACAAATGTCACACTGTCAAGTTATTTGGTAGTATCCGACCCATGTTTCAGTGTTTGAAACAATGCTGATATCTCATCTGTATATTTGACACCAAATGGTTCAAAGTGACCAATAAGTTTGAGGGGTCCACACATTAGAGTTTGCAGTGCACAGCATTCAATATCACTTGGTTTTGGCCAGTAGTGACCACGGTTGTTTTGGTGGAAGAAAGTAAATTTGATGTGGGGTTCCTTCAGCCTCTTCATTCCTTTTTGGCAAGTACAGTAGGGGTCTTCCACTCACCCTACATATGGACGTTGATCAAAATAAACTGCCTAGTACTCATCTGAAAAACAAAGAATTTATCTGTCACTAATAATTGATGTATATTTTTATATTCACCAGAGTGCATCTTGTTTACCTACCATTTGGGGATGAAATTTTTTAAAGTTACCATTCATGTTTTATATACATGTATTTTTTACAATTTTACAACATGATGCCATAAATAATGATATTTTGGAGATATTATGTACATTAAGTTTACCCATTGTGAAATATACATGTCTTATCTGTGATGCTGATATTATTGAAATTTACGCATAATCATGTATCTTATCTGTGATTCTGTTTTGTATATAAAAATTGATGCAACAGTCTCAAGCTGGTTGTTGTTATCAGCAATCTGAACAAACATGGCAAAGTATGTTATGTGACATACAGGCTAGCACAAAAGAGGGGACCAAAACCATGATCTTGAGATCTCTTGCTGATGTCTTATTCAAAATGTGAACCAATGCCATGTTATCTGTGTGAATGATAATTTTTTTGTTGCAGATGAGTGGGCCCCAGATGTGCATTGCCAGCACAATGGGAAACAGGTCAAGTAGTGTCATATTCAGAGAACACCCAGATTCTGGCCATTGGCCCTGCAGATAATGGCTGCCAAATACTGCACCAAACCCAACACTTCCAGATGCATCTGTCTCTAGCTGCAGACAGACATCACTGATCCATTCACTGTCCATAAATTTTTTTTTGCCATTAATATGGACCAAGAACTGTTGCCAAGCTTCAAGATCTGCTCCTGCTTCTTTATCCATACGAACCCTGTGCCAGCTTTTTTTCGTAAGATCAATAAGGCGTCTCAGAAATGCCATTCCAGGAGTTCACAACATAACAAGCAAAATTTAATGTATCAATGAGAAACTGTAATTCTTTGAGAGTCACTTTTTTTCCGCTTTACATTTTCCCTCACTAATTTCTGGCACCTTTCTAGCTGGTCAGCATGTAAACATAACTCTGAATGTACAGTATCAATTTCGATACCTGCAAAGACCATTGTAGTGTCAGGCCCGAGTGTTTTTTCTGGGACAATTAGGATTCCAAGCTCTGGACACATGGTTAAGAATTGTTGTAAGCAATAATTAGATTGTTGCCAAGAGGACCCCCCCAATTAGGAAATCATGCAGTATATGTATCATCTCTACAATGTGTAATTTTGTTGTTACTAACCATTGCATAGCAGTGCTTAGGGTCTCAAATACAGAGCATGATATGGAACAGCCCATGGCCAAAAGTTTTATCATAATAAAATTTGTTATCCCACGAGAAACCCAACAAAGCTTGATTCTCTGGATGACGGGACAAATCTTGAAGGCATGTGCAATACCAGTTTTTGCTAGGAAACATGAGGGGCCAAGTTTCTGTATCATGGCCATGGCATCATCTATCGTATGATACAAAACAGAAGTAAACTCTTTTGGAATGCTTTCATTGACTGACAATCCAGGGGGATAGGACAGATGATGAATCAACTTGTACTTTTCAGGCTCTTTCTTTGGAATGACCCCAATTGGGGAAGAAACAAAATTTGACAGTGGTATTTCATGGAATGGACCAGCTATTTGATTAGCTTTAAGCTCATTTTCTAATTTTGCATTCACTACATCTGCATGTTGCACAGCTGGAGGAAAGTTTTGGGGTATAATCGTGGGTAAGTCACCAGAATGTGGGATTGGAAACCTGCTGAGAAACCCTGGTACAGAATTTCCCTTAAAACATTCCTGTACCCTTCTGTGAAGCACCTCTGCCCTGACTGGCATGACTACTGCCATGTCGGCCTGAGCCCGGACGTCTTGTTGCACCTCGTCCTCTGCAAGCCGTGACCCGGTGCCTATTTCCACATTTTGGGCTATTGTGTGAGAACTTACATTGGTTATGGTCACAGAATTATCCTTTTGTGGAAAATGTAGCAAAAACTGGGGGTTACAGTTGTGTTGGATGTTCTACGACCCCCTCGGCCATGAAAAGTGGCACCTCTTCCAGTGGACAAGGAGGTATGAAAAAGGACTGTTTGGGTAATGACAAGCTGCACGCATCTGTCTGAACCGTTTATAATATTGTTGCCAGTTTGCATTTGTTTGGGACATGTCTCTTATTAATCGTTTTCATGGACCCATCTACACAGAGATCCAGGGTCTCTGGACAAAAAGGCAAAGCCACACCCCCAGGCCACATGGACACCGGACACCCAAGATGTAGCTGCCGACGACTTGTGGCAGCTGACAGCCTCATGCTGGATGGGGTGTGTGACTAAGCCCTCTATACCTAGCCCAGTCCCTGGAGCCTGTGTAGCGAGTGACCTTCCTTTGGTCAACCCTGTTGGCATAACCGCCACCTTGTTACCTTTACTAAAACTACTGCATTTTGGATGTCTCTATGTTCAATAAAGCAGCTATGCCCTACTCTTTTCACTAAGGCTATTGCATCGTCAATGTTTTTGTACCTAACTCTACAAAATTAGTGGGGGATACCTTCGTTGACAGAATCAGAAGTCCCTGCATATGAAAGGTTATGTATGAGCCGGAAACCTCCAGTGCTTTTAGGCACAAGACCCAAAGGGCTAACTTTCAAATTTGGGGGACGAATTTTGAAGGGGCCAGCTACTGACCGGCGTCCACTTCTATTCTAATTTTAGCTGTTACGACTTCTGGGTTGTCTAAGGCACTGCGGGAGTTTGGTGCGGACTGGGGCCCACGTGTACCTTCCAATTCCAGAGAGAAGCCATGCGTAAAGCCATTTATCAGCTATTCAAATTTGTTTTTGGGATAACCCTTGAGCCAAATTGCCAGTGTTTAACTTCACCGGGAGTAGGTATTTTGCTTGGAGGGGCCTGTTTGAAAGTTACTCTGTTGGGTACTCTTGATTTTGCTGGCTGCGGCTCTTGACCATGGTGTGCTGACCTTTGTCACACTTGAAGCACCTGTGACTGTGCCTGCAGCGGTTGCTGAAGTTGCAGGAACCCCCTTTGTGGAATTTGATGCAACTGCCATGTGGGACATGGAGTGGGGAATTGGAGTTGGGCCCTGGGCCCTGGAACGAAAGTGCTGCCTGCGAGCGCTTCGCACGAGGGCTGATGCAAATTGAACATGATCAACCTGATTCCATACTATTCTATCATCTTGCTTTGATTTGTGGAAATCTTCATCATAATCCCATCCAGTCTCCCCCATCATTGTTAATTCTGTGGATAAGGTGCTGGTAATTCAGCAGGGGGGATGCTTGCTCGTGAAATTTCTCTTATCAGAATAGCAGAAAATAAATGGAATGCATCAGTCCATTCATCTATCGAGAGTTTCTTTGCCCTCTCCTCCTTCCATACCATAGACGGGACATTTTGGCCAGGTCGAGCCTCGGTGGTCAGCCGCAGGGTTTGCTTTTGCTCAAGGAGAGTACTTGGGTCGATGTACTCGCCCCCAAATCTTCTTTTTGATTTTTTGAGGGACACGGTTAGCTAATGGAATTACCATAGAGTGTTGAGAAGGTGAGGGGGGGGGGACAGCTATCGGGAAAATGTTAGATACTAAAGATGCAGCGATTTCCTGCTGCTCGACCACCGAGTCTACAAAGCTGGCCTCATTGTCCTTACGCGGACTGGCAGAATTAGTGGGCAAATCATGAGCTGGGGTACTGGCTGTAGTCTTACCTGACTGAGCTTCTATAAGGGCCCCAAAAGCCTCTGCCAAGGTGGACTGGAGCATGGTGGCTAGCCGGTCAAATTGTGCTGCGTCTATGGTTGTGGTGCTGCAGCTGCTGTGCTGGAAGTAGAGGCTGCCGCATGGGGGCAGGGCGGGGCAGGTGTTGAAGGGGGCTTGGCGCAAGTCGCTCTTCTCTTTTTTTGCGGATGGCGCTGCTCTCTCTCTCACTTTACAGGACAGCTTGGCCTTGCGCTTACTACGCTCCATCTGAGTTTAAACTTAAAAGAAGCGAAAATAAATGCATAGTAGTTGTAAAAAAGCAAATAATGACTTTACAGAGAACTCTCCTTTCATGATTGTTTACATAAACTACTTGCATAATCATAGCTCGCCATTTAGCCTACCAAAGCTGGGCACTACTCTTCACAATGGGATATATACCCAAGGGAGGGGGGGGGGCTATTCATACGACCCACTTGCGAACAAAGGGTAAAGGAACAAATTCTTCACGCAACATGCGAGGACTGTTACTGTGACCTACATTCACTGCTTTGTGAAGTTTGATGTACAATGTAAAAAATATTGATAATCCTGTTGCACAGAGCTGGCTATTACAAGACCCATAGCCATGACTCGGTACACGGTCACTGCCACTGGCACACAAAGTTTGGCTGGCCCTGTCACATAGAGCTGACCGTTATTAGTTGACCACAGTTATTCTCTGTACACAGGCACTGCCATAGGCACAAACAGTTTACATGATCCTGTTATACCAAACTGACTGCTATGAGACCCACAGTCAAGAGTCTGCACGTGGTCACCAGCACTGGCACATACGAGGTACTAAGCTCCTATCGCACAGAGCTGATAGCTATGACTGCTATGAGACCCGCAGCCATGTTCCAGTTCATGGTTACTGCCTCAGGCACACACACAACAACCAGTAATTAATACTAGGGCTGCAACATGGTGAAATGGTCACATAAAACACAAAATCTTGGAACATATATCAACGGCTTGAAGTAGGAAAGTATCAACTTCCATTTAAGTATATGCATCTAAAGCCATGACAATTAATTAAACTGCGGTTGGTGTGAGAGCGCCAGATTATTTACTCGATATCTGATGCGATGGGCACTGCCATGTTGGAACGGGCGCCACCAGTGGGCGAACATTTGCAATGGTAAATGGTGAGCATGTATTCAAAAACCCACAGCGTTAGGGCTGAGGGCCTTCTGAATTGAACCCCGAATGCTGCGATAAAAGCACTTGAGACCATCGGCATTTAGATGTACCACGTCCTTGTCGAACATGTTAGGGGCGTACATCAGATGCCTGTGCCCCCAGAAACGAGCCCTTTCCATAGTGTTCACAACCGTGGCAAGGTAATCATTGGCCATGTCCCGTTTCACCGCGTACTGAATAGAGGTGATGTACCTGGGCAGCAGAAAGCAGAAAATCTCACATACCATGACTTTCTCCACCCCAAACTCCTGAAGGAGACACTTGACCATGTTTGTCATGTGAAAGCCCACTGTTTGAGGCGACAAATGTGGGGTAAAGAGATTGTTCCCACTGCTTTGAAGCACCAAGATATGTGGAGGAAAACTCCGAACAACAGAGTTGTGGCGAGGGATGGACCGCTGCATCAAAGAGTCAACCGTACTGCCGCTGATCCCCTCGTACGCTACCTGGCATTCCCTAAGATCCATATGATACAGTCCTTTCACCACACAATAATCCTCGAGCCTCCAGATAAAAGTGTGGTTAAGAATCAAGACGCTGGGAAGGTGCATACCAACGTTAAGGTAAAAGGCCATGATACCTGCTGCACACTGAACTCGGAAGCAAACCAAGATGCACACTTACCTTGCGCTTCAGAAACCAAAAGATACCCACCGAAAACTTGCATTAAGAACAAGGGAATTCAAAAATTTCGAAAAAAATTTGACCATTAAAACATGCGAGAATAAGCTTATGAAAGTACGTCTGAACTGTTTGGCTGCTGAGGAGAAACAGAGGTCGGAGACAGAATTTTGAATTGGGAGGTAAAGGGTGTAGCCAATCAGCACAGCTGAAACATGCACAGAAGAGGCCAGAGCTTTACCCTGATACTTATAAGGCTAAGGAATGCACCGAATTCTGGGAATTGCTTGAAGATCCAGATGCATAGAATAGCTATCTAAAGGTAGCTTCTATTGATAAATATACTGGCAATGTATTAGGCAGTGCAGTGAACTTACCTGGTTGATTTACCAATTACTCTTACAGAAGTAGTGAGGTGACTCACTCTATGTGCTCACACTTACCCCCACCACCCCCACCCCTAAAATTGTCAAAGCATCCTGGCAGGTGTCTCTGAGGTTTGGGTGTGTTCCTATAGTTTTGTACAGGTTTTACCGATAGTGTAGACTAAACATGTGAGTCGTTGAGCTCTGCATTGAGAGGTGATAAGCTATTGGGTTTAAATTTGTGTAGTCCTGTAAAATTACATAAGAAAATTTGAAAGTATGTGTCAATATCTTGACTTGGTTTATCGTTGAAATATTGTTGCCTCATTTTTGTTGAATTTTCCATAACCTGAGAAAAGTGTCAAATATGCATCCATGTAATTTTCAGAAGTGTAATGTGGCTCTAAATCTCTGCCTGACCATCCAGTAAGAGCTCAGCATAATTCAAGTGGTAGGGAGCAAAGTTGAACGAATTTTTTCCGTAACGTCCATCATACACAGCTGTGCTGACCAGACCAATCACGAATCTCTGCGGCACCGATCCATTGTATAAATCTTCGCAGTTAAATGCATACTGTCCCACGGCAATAGAAAATGACTTGACATTTGTTGACACGAAAGGATAGAGAGCATGCATTGTTTTTAGTCTTTCCCCTTGAGCAACCAATACCCCAGGACTCATGCTGACATAACAAATCTTAAACACTGCATCCACTTTTTCAACTTTATAACCTTGAGAAGCATGTCCAGTTATTAGTTTAAACGCTTGCTTACTAGGCCATAATTTGGCTTGTATATTGACCACATTCATTAAATAGCAATCCAAAGAAATTATACCTGTGCGAAGAGCACCTTCTAAATCAACTTTCTGAGAATTTTGGGTGTATCCATAACGCTGCATTAGCCCGAAGTTAAGTCCTGAATGAGAGCTTGTCTCATCAAAGTAATTAGTGTTGTCTTTATGAAAGAACTGACTTTGCATTTGACTTTGCTCCTCTCATCTTGATTCAACCTAGTCTTGATGTAAGCAGTAGAGGGGTAATTAACCCATTTGCATAACCTGACTTTGACCTAGCCAAACTTCAACCTGACACCACAATGCTTGTAATGGTATATTAACAAAGGTAACGTCATCTCTATTACTCAAATGGCTGCCATCCCCCTTGACGATCTTGCATTTGATGTGCAATCTGGTTTCTCTTAAATCATTGAACTAGCCGACGATCTTGCTACATTGAATTCGAGTGCACTTGAGCTGCTAAGCTGGCCGACGCTTCTATGTTGAACCCAGTAAACATTGCAGATACCTACCTCAGTCGGTTTCTTCCTAAACAAGCCTAATTGTTCAGTATACCCCTCCTGCTGTTTTCCAGATTGAAAGCCATGGTTCGACTATATTTTACATGTCCCCTTTGCTCGTTGAAATATATCGAGTTCCCCATATGATGTTTTTTCTTATGCTTCTTACATGATTTTTTCACCTTGGAGTTGAAAGTTGGTATTTTTTGCCTTTTCTTACTAGGCTTTCCTTGAGATGTGGCTGAGCTTTTGTTGCGCGTCTGCTTTCTATTATGAGTTAGTTTTGCCTGGGCTTGGTCCACTGATTACTGGGTAGGAGTCACTAATTTCATGGCACAAGTTTTACCACCAGACATCTGATCTGCTTTTTTTTAAAGAATAAACTTGCTCTTGTGCCCCCTTTCACTCTTGGGCCACATCCAAACTGATTTTTCCATTTCTCAATATTATCGACATGTGGGTGAACCGAGCTAGACATCATTTTACTGTGAGAGTACTGACGTAGTTTCTTTTAGTTGTATTCTCAGCATATACGCTTCAGATGCATTGTACAGTTTACTATTCCTGAAACCAGTGCGACCTTCTTCTTAGATTTATCCAATATAAACACTCTTATCGAATTAATTTTACCACGTGACACAGGGACATAAAAGGGATTGTTAAAATTTAAGCCAAGTGATTCCATTTGGCTATTGTCTTGATTGTACACTATTTTCCTTAACACACCCAATCTTATACCAGCAATAATAGAATCTTGATATACATGTACATGTATATTAGCCCCTATGACAAGATTATCTGTTGACTCAGCATATGCTGTTGTTAGGTCATTGTACTGGATTTCCATCAATCCACATATCCAACTACCCTGTTTACATATAAGATCAGGCAAGCACACCGTAAAGTCTCTCTGGCCCACAGTACTAGACCAGTCCTCTGATGATAAGAATAGATATTCTTCCATCCTATGAAACTGATTTCCGAAGATCATTCATGTCAACAATCTTAGTAAAGTTCTTCTTAAGAGACTCAACACTGTTAATATTGAGGTGTTATGTTTACCGATGAGAGTCTTTCTGCGTTTTAGAGATATTTCTCTATCAGCAAGGTCGTGTAACATGGATTTTTGCCGCCAAATGTTGTGTATGTCAGTCTAGGGGAAACTTAATTGTGCCGAACAACAGTTTGGTTCTTTGTTAGGTTCTTCAATAACACCTCATGATTTGTACTTTGGCTGTCTAACAAGAATAAAATGAAATGTGTGTTTCTGATGAGATGCTTGCTCATAATCCCAGGGTAATCACTGATAAGCTTGTTAAGCAGTCAACAAGAAACGTGGAAGTGATCTATTGTTCACATTGTTAGGTTATTAGTAAGCATATATGACGGTATCCTATCCCGGGAATATGCAAGATCTCAGCCTGTATCTGTCATCAGAATGCAGGCTTCAGTCAATTAATAAGTAGCCAAACTTTTCCTTTATACAATCGACATATGCTTTCAACAAGGCCTTAGGATTGTCCAGGAATATCTGTCTAGCAAAATACCTAATCTGTGTAACATCCCAAGGATTTTTCAGTAAGAACTGATAATGTGTGTTCACAGCTATGGACCTCGTCCTCAGAGCTTTGTAGTACAAATTTTGATTAATGTAGATAACGTTTAATCCTCTGTGATGTGCCCCATGTGAAAATAATTTTTCTACTTGTTTGCTGGACGCAACTTTGCTCATAAGATGGTCCAATACTAGTATTGAAGTGGACTTATCTGTAATAAATTCATCAAGCACACTTTCAAAGGGATGGCCATGGTGGAACATAATATTGGGTATAATACGCTCCATCTCTTCAAATATATTTTGGTGAATACTAAATGCATACAATATATGGAAAGGTTGATTTCCTTCAAATAAATATGCGACATTCCTCAAGAGTCTGGATACCAATGTAGTTTTTCCAACACCTGTGGCACCCGATACAGCTATTGTAGTATTAGCTGTAAATTTTATCTGAACTGCGATCCTTGGTGTTTACTGGCGAGAAGTTAGATAAGAAATGAAACAACTATCGACCGCAAACACTTTTTAATCAATACATATATATATATATATATATATATATATATATATATATATATATATATATATATATATATATATATATATATATATATATATACATATACATATACATACATACATATACATACACATATATATACATATATATATATACATATATATATATATTAGGATATATTAAATCCCAGTAAGTGACAGCTTGAACTGCTAAACTTGTTGTTAGTCAATTACACAAGTACAAATATAAACATTGTCAAGCATGCACACCTAGCATTGTATTGTTTATCTCACTGGTGTTTCATACTCAATGAGTTCTTATCCCAGCAATATTTACACTATGTATATATCCACAGCGGAGTAAATAATCAAGCAATCCAGTTTGCTGTGTCTAACATTACTTTAAAGAAAGTCTGTAACTTCTTGCCAAGGACAAAGTGTGATTGAAAGGGGTTCCGTATGAATACCATTTTCACACAGGAGCCGTTTGCAATACAAATAAGAAAAGCCCATTCAAAACTCTGAATAGGTGAAAATCTCATTGCTTTTCACTCTGAAGCCTGTGTTAGCAACACCAGATGGAACTTTTGTTTCTAATACGTTGCTCGTGATTCCCAGCTGATCTTCAACACACATTTTGTTCACACCTTTACAACTATACTTAACTGAATCGCCTTGTGCTGCATATGTTCAAGAGCAGAGATCTATAATTTCGTCACCGACGAATTTCAGTTTAAACAGTCCTGGGGTAAACAGATTGTGATTACAATGCTCCCGACAACATTGCCTGAGGAACCAAAAGCCCTCAGATGGAAGTATATCAACGCTATGACATTGACCTATCAGCTTCTCAAAATACTCCCAATGCATCTCAGGTTTTATAATGAAATCTAAGGTGGTATTGGAGATTATGAAATAGAGTGTGTATCCATTTGAGCTAGCTCAAAATCTTGCCATGAGACAGATGTGTCCAGAAAGTCGTAATAAAATCCGAGCATCCACAATTTAGCTTATTGTAGGACAAAATAGCCAAGCTGTATTGGTAAGTTCATGACATTTACTTGTTTGTGCATTTGGATCTTATGAAAATCATCATCATTTAATTCAGTAGCTGAAACATATCGCGGATTGTTGACATGTTCTATTAGTTTATCAGCGTTTGAACAATAAAAAGTGTTCATGAATTTCTTCTTGTCCATGATTAGTGATCCATAACCAGAGTTACCGATCAACTTCATCATTTTGTCCAATGTGTCTAGATTAGAATCTCGCTTGCCCCTACGTCTGGCATCACTGACTCTGCGCAAAACCTTCAAAACATTTCATGGCTTGAAACTCCATGACTTGGAGTATTTTAGTCACTTCAAGACCGTGACTGAGATACCACTGTAGGATGGGGTGGCTAACAATAGTTTCTCTGCTTTCATTCCACCTACTAAGAGTTTCCTAGGAGCCTGACTTAGATTGTGATTCACAATATACTCTTGCACAGGTTCGTCCATATCTTCAAAAGAAACTATTGAATTGCAAAACAAAGGACTCATTTACCGGAAGTATTCATAAGGTGGTAATTGAGGTTTGTTTGTCATGCTGTCCAGCTGAACATCAGAAACTCTTATGTCAATTTCTAGCATGCCAAATAATGTACTGTCATTTACCGCCTTCAATATAATAGCCTCCGTCATGCATCCTTTATACTGTTTAAGTTGGTTGACTTTCAGATATTTTTGGGCAGCAGCGAAATCTGAAGCGACCATTTCTCTGAACTCGCATTCCCAAATATCCCGAACTTTAAACCCCCTATCCAGAAGATACTGTTTTTTCTCCCTGGTGTGGCGAAACATGTCAAGCATATTCTTTTCCTGTACTTCATCCAATGGTTTACAAGTCAGGGGACATTTAGGATTACAGTGCAAATGCCCATGCCAATAACACCTGTTAAACTCAAAGACTTGGTTACTGTCCACACAATAGCCATCAACCACTTAACCATCAAGTCTGACTTTGTGAGAGTTATTCCTTTTATGCAGGATGGTGATCCCCCCCCCCCCCCCCCCCCGGCCACCAAGTCCAACCAGTCGAAAGCTATTTGGTATGTGTCCGAGACTTCTGGTTTAAAATTAAACTCAGCCCTTCTGTGAATGAAAGGACCATGTGGTAAAGGTTGAGATAACGTGGAAAGGTAAAGAGCATTCGCATCCATCCCAATTACTCGTTGACAGACCTTGCTGGGATTTTCCCAGATAAAAGTTTTATCAGAGACATGTTGTCTTGTGAAAATAATAGAAGGTCCGCCAATGTTGTCTTGATAGTAGTATGTAAATCACTATCTTTCTCACTAAAAAGTGAAAAGTAAGCACCAGCATCAGAACCTGTTTGGAACAAGAGCTTTTGTGCGACACCTGGCACAGACACAGCATCTTTAAAAATATTGATACATACCCATATCCTAATAGAAGAGTCTCATTTTCTCAGCAGCATCAATGAAGGGAACAACATCTAGATTGTTGTACCAAACCAGAAAATCTTCAAATTTGGTCATGCTTCTGTACTCCCAAACAGACTGCAGGTGAGGTGAACATAGTTTTTCCTCAGTTGTTTTATGTATTTCCGAAAGACTAAGATGCTTGAGAGCTTGTTGCGGGGATACACGTGCTGACAGACACTTCATATACTTCACATGATCTTCTTCAAAAGTATTTACTTGCTTTATTTCTGAATAAAAGTATTCCACAGTCTAATTCATCGAGGACGGTATTAATAGATCCTTTATCAGCCTTAACTTTGATTGGTCTTTGTATAGTTGTTACACCTGTTTCATGCAGGCTCAATATTTGGTCTGGATTAAAGCTTCCTGGACGTCCTGATACCGCGTCTAGATTGTCCATGAACAGGGCTATGTTGTGAGGGTTGAATTCAATCATTCTCTGAAAATACATCGCTTGTGGTGTCCTTATGGATATATCCTTTTCCCTTTCAAGAAAATCTGGTGCCCAATCTTTTCCAGCAAGCTCATTTTCAGTCCAGTTTTGTTGGATGTTTTTTACTTTGTTAGCAATGGCTAATTGCTGTGTTTCCAGACCTTAAATAAAATGCTTTACCAACTTTCCAATCTGAAGCTTTACAAAATCAAACATAAAATTTGTGACAATAATAGGTATTCATATTCAACTAGATTAACTGCAGACCTGTTCTGGTCTTCTCAGTGGCTAGACAACCAAACTATGCTGCTGCCATGGTAAGGGCAGTTGTACCAGTAATGTTACTTAACCTTTCAGAAATAACACTATTTATACCAAACTACATGAAATATAAAACACCATTTGTACCAAACTACATGTAATATAATTTTCTAAAAAATTCTAGTATCATGTTTTTTGTTTTTTTGTTTGTTTGTTTGTTTTTTTAAACTGGGTGAATGACTTCTTGCTTTCTCAAGCTGTTACTTTTATCATAGAAGTTAACCTGGTGTAACATAGGAATGTGTAAGTACAAAAGTGGAGTGGCTGTTCATCTTTGATAATAGCAAATGGAGATTTAAATGTGCAGTGTGAGGGTTTTGGATGTATATTATTCAGTTATGGATATATATCTCTGAAAAATTTGTGTAAGTCTGAAATCAAGAAATAAAGTAGTTGGCGCAGTTTGTTGGCCAGAAATGGTATTCAGTAACACCTGCTGCTATGAAGTAGAACAAAAACTTTCAGTTTGATTTTTCAGAATGAACGCTTCAAAAGCATATTTTAACTGTTATTGTATTTCCAAAACTGAGTACATGTGTAAATTGCAAACCCAAAGTCTGACAATTTTACTGAAGGAACAACTTTGTATGGATTTAATCAGCTGAAATAGTACTTAAAACCATCATATCAACTCTGATCACCAGGAAAAAGATAGGTTTGGAAGCAGTTCGATTCAGATGATTGATGTAAAAGTGAAGCATTCTCGGGTGTCCAGCTGGTACAAGTATAGTTTGTTCAATCTTCTTGATAGTGTCTTTCTTAAAGTAAAAGATATGGTCAGCAGGATCTGGCCATCTCCAGTTCAGGCCTGATTTCTGGATAACATTTACGTTGATGCCATGTTCCTCTCCAAAGGAGGTCACCTGCCCTGGTTACCTATTATTATTATACTGAACAACAATCCAGCCACCAATAGAAATGTTTATGTCACAATTTGCAGCATCAGGCGTGAGTGCTTAATGGCCATGGTCTCCAGAGACAGGCCTTTCTGGTTCTGTGGCGCACTTGGAAGGACTATTGGCTGTGGGCTTATCTGTTTCAATAGTGGAATGGGCAGGGTTTTCCCTGGTGGGAGATGCCACATCATCATGATCATCAGAGTTTATACCCACAGATGTATCAATCTCGGAGTCAGAGTTAGTTTCGGAGTCATCAGGGGTTGATCTGATTTTGACTTGAGTCCAGTCTTTATGATCCGAGGTTTTGGCCACTAGCAGATGGTATTTGCCCTTTGTTTTCACAGAATGCAATTGTTGTGTGCTTGGGACTGGAACAGTCTCTTCCTAGGACTCTAAGAGCCTTGCTTTCTGGGAGCTTATAGCTTCTTTTGTTATGAATTTGATTTGTGTGCCAGGAATCTGGGCAACAGCAGCATCATAGAAAGCTTGTTGGGTCATGGCCAAAGCAACCTCAGTGTGCACATAATGCCACACTGTGTCTTTACTGGTTTGCCTATGCCATCCACCACCCCTTTTCGGTGCAACATTGCATATTCTATTAATATATACACTTGGTCACTTTATTTTTAACACAATAATATTCAGTGGGGCATATTTTCACAAGTGGGGTTTGTTGTCACACACTGTGACAAGTCACCCCTGGGGACCACAACCATTTTAGCATACTGTGCAAGGTTCACCGTGTGCAAAGAGTTGGAATTTGATTTAACACTTGAAAACCAACAAATAATAAATGTTTTGGTCCATAGGTCACTCTGAATATTAACATCAATATTGCTACATACAGTTTTCTGTTGAATGCAGCAATGTTGTGTTCACACCATACAAAAACCAGACCCCATCTGTTTCTTCGGTTTCACTGCTGCTATAGAAATCTTTGTATGTTGCACAACATCCAAGACTATGGGCTTAAAGAATGAATAAATCATTACTGGGATTCCCCAAAAATATGTTCCTAGAAAAGTAGGTTGTGACAACTTACCCCTGTGACAACCAGTCCCCTCCTCCCCTACTATAAACAATGAAAAGTCACAGTTCTTGTCTTGTCAAGCAGGTTGATAATCTTTGGAAAAACAGTTCCTAACTGTGACATGTTTGTTGTTATCATATGTTGGTAGACCATAACATCCAAGAATAAGAAAAAAAATCAAAATTGGTTTGACTCTATGATATGATCATTTCATCATATTCATTCATCGTTCATTGAAAGAGGTGGCCTTGGGGCTTTGTACCTCAATACTCTCCACTTAATTACATCATTAATTGAGTAAGGAGGTATTAATGAGTGTAGTACTTGACTATACTCTTTGTTTACCCAGTCAGCAAAGTTGGTTGAATTGACATTGATACAATGTTGGAATCTTTGAAGAGCTGGAGCAGTAACAAGGCATGGACAGATGTGGAGATGATGGCAATACCCCTTGGGCCTAATATGTGATATGCGGAGGTTTACCTATAGAAACACTTTTTTTGGCAGTATCTTGTGTCATTCATTTAATACAAATTTGTCCAATGCTGTAATTGAACAATGTTTGCAAAACTTGGATATCCATGTAGTCTCAGGATTTTGCTATGGACAACAAAGCTCTGAGTTGAAGATACCCTTTACCTGTTTTAATCTGAGCTGTTCTGTTCATTCTTTCTCCCTTCTTGAACCCACTGTAGTGCTGTTGTGGCACCAAAATATATTTCTGCATAAACAGTGGGTACTTTCCATGTTTTTAGATATTTTTCAAAGTTATGTAGTTTATGTACTTTTGACTTATCAGTCTTGGATGAATGAGATTCATGCAAATACTCAATACTGTGTCTGTTTGTGTACTTTCGTTTGTGACCATCTTGTCTTACCCATGCTAGAACAAGAAGAGGACCATGACTGATCTATTCTGTGCTCAGCTCACCAAAACAAGATAGCTCACTTTTGCACAGAGATGCTTCTTCTGGTACATTCTAAGCCTTTTATGGGCAGTTTTGATGTGTTTGAAAACTTGCAGTCTACACGAGAAAAGTTCCATAATTTTGCTCATTTTCCTTTTTTCAGAATTTGGTAGGTGCCTTTTCTGCAGTAAATGACAATGAATGTGAACTGAGGATTGCCCTTCAACAGACACAAGGCTTGAAGCATTGCTTTCCTGAGCTGTGCTTTCTTCTCAGGCATATGTTTTCCACTGTAGCCTTTAAGAGTGTCTGGATTTTGCCAGTTACTGTCCAAGTTTTACAAGAGATGACCACAGCTGAAACTGGTGATTCAGTTCACCAGATTTCAAAGAATTGACCAATTCGATATCATGCACTAGTGCTCCATGCTGCAGCTCTGTGACAAGTTTGTTTTGTTGATGCTGCCATTTGTTTCTGTTGCGTTGTCTACCTTCAGCAGCTTTTTCAAGCTCAGGAACACCTTTTTTCCACAGTTTAATTTCTTGATCAAGTCTTGTGCCCTGTCTCTTCCTCTTTTTATTTGCACATCTTACTGCTGTGTGCACAAACATTTCTTGCATGTCAACACTGTGATGTTTCACAAAGTCAACTGGGTTGTCTTTCTTGGCTGTGAAGCGAGCAGACATGTTGACTGGATTTCTCATGGGACACAATCTGTTTGCGCCCAATCAAAGACACCAAAGCAACTCTCCATATTATCATTTGTTGCCTGTCCAATAAGTCAGGCTCCCGCAGTGTCTTTTGTGGAAAGCTCGGCACATCTTCCACCTGGAAGGTGTTCTTCAGCCTGACATTTAACCCTTTCCCCCTCAAACCGGCCAAAACCGGCTGGTGGTCAAATGTCGTCTGCTTCAGTGTTTTCAACTAATTTCAACAGTTATGAAAAACAATTTGACTGAGAAATGTACATGACACTTATCAAGATCACATGCCCCAGGTCAACAGCTTTCCTTGGCATGGGTTGGGCACTTAGTGCCCAACCCATGCCAAGGAAAGCTGTTGACTCAGTCTTAATTCAAGGGGGAAAGGGTTAAGCTTGTAGCGACCTGCCCTGGACATAACTTGCAGATCTTCTGTTACAGACTCACTCAAATGATTGGCCCTTTCATGCACAACTTGCATGAATTCTTAGAATGCATCATCAACTGGAACTGCTGATGGCCAAATGAGTGCTTCACCTGAAAAAAGTTCAGAAGCATCTTCCCCATATGTCTCAAGTTTCATGATGCTGCCCTGTAGAAGCTGTTCATTTCAAGAGGGCTTCCTGCTGCCTTGAATGCTTGCCTCAACAGAGGATTGCATTTATAGTAATACATGATTGCAAAGGAGCACAACTGTGCTGTTGTTTTCTCATCTAGATATGTTTGAAATACAGAAGCCTCAAGTCTGTTCAGTGGTTTTGTGTCTTTCAGGGATTCAAGATACAATAGTACTACATCCTTTGAAAGTAATGTTGGATTGACATTCAGGAAATACACCAGGCATTGATTTCCAACTATAGGCTGAAACATGGCAGCTCCACTCTCTTTGTACATTTCAGCATCCATGGCAAACCTTTTGAAATGTTTTCCTAGGCTATACTCTTTGCCACTTTGTTCACAAATTAGCTTGTTTTTTTTTCATATATTAATTTATGCACCTCTCATTCCAAGCCACTCACAAAGAACACTCAAGATTCATACAGGGACATAACCAGTGATTTGCTTGTTGCCAAGTGGAAATGACCAACACAACACAGAAATTTAGGTTGGATTTGGGCCGAGGGCTGATCTTTTGGAAACTTGGTAAAATGCCCCCGGCCAGGTTTAATGACTGATATTTACAGAGAAATTGCCAAAGAAGAAAAAAGTTTTGTAGAGTTAAACTTGGCAAGTGGAAGGGCTAAACTGGCCACAAAGCCAAAGGCTTGCCCCCACCAAAACACTGGTTATGAACCCTGGACATAGATTAATAAGCTGACATATGCATTTTAACAATGAGATGAATAAATACATGTATTGAACATTATTTACAGTATCCTTAAAATGTTGAGTTGAAAGCTCAAGAAAAAGCCATTAAAGTCTTCTGGGCTGAGGAAATCACATATTACAGCTACTGATACTGCATAGGCCCCGCAGTCCTTACCAGCAGTATACCTACTAGAGTTCTTCTTTATTCTGTTCAAACAAAAGTCCTGCCATCAGTGCAAGGCACAAGCTAACACTATAAGTTGAATGTCCAGGTCGGGAGAGATAAAATAAAGTCCTCTACTATGTGAAGCACACAGCCAACTGACACGATAATATGTACATAAAGTTCCCAAGGCACCGAATGTGAAAGTTACAAGAGTTTCTGCTTTCATACATGGAGTGCCCCCTGGTGGTCAACGGGTGAAGCCACAGAGCTGCTCTTTGGGTAAAATGTACATAAAGTTCCTGAGGCACCGAATGTGAAGGTTACAAGAGTTTCTGCTTTTATGCAAGGAGTGCCCCCTGGAGGGTTAACCAGTGAAGCCACAGAGCTGCTCTTTGGGTCATCAGAAGTTCTTATTGCCCTGTAAGTAAACACGCAAAAGGAGCCCATAAGAGTGCAGTCCCAACAAGAACAAAAGGGGCCTGAGTGAATTTTATGTACAAATTACTAATTCAAGTCATGAAATTAAAATTATAAGCAATTAAACTTAATGAAAATAATTTGTGCAATCTGCAAGGGCACATGATGCCATCATACAAGTGCCTTAGCAGAGTACCTACAAGCTGAGTATGAACACAGTTCAGAAACTTCAAATTATTTCGCAATATACATGGTGTATTTTATAGCAATCCACACAGTGTATGCTGTAAGAGGTGCATTATGCCATCATACAACAAGTACATCAGCCTTGATATACTAGTAAAATGTTTTCCCAGATTGGAAGATTACACCTACAGCTTAAGCACTCTGCGCTACACGCTATAAGCTGCTGAGAGGCACTTGATACCATCATGTAACAAGAACCTGAGCAACTATAAATTACAAGTGGAAATTCTCGCCCAAATTGGGAGATACAAAATGAATGTTAGTAAAAGGGGCTGATACAATACCAACAATCTACAAGCTGAGTGTGAACACAGCTCAGAAACTTCAAATCATTTCGCAATATACTAAAGAAAGATAAATTATAAAAATTTATATATGACAGTGAATAGTGCCATTTAATAGATTATCATAAGGTGTCAAAAACAAAGATGCGAACCTGCAACTTAGCTCTTCAACATGACTGTACTGATTCTATGTACAGTGGAAGGATGGTTATCAAGCTAGGGGATGCAAAGATGCCAACATACAAAATTGCTGTCCCCCAGTGATTAAGAGAGGCCATATCAGTATAAAAAGCCTCTGAAAGTGCAAATACCTTAATTCCCTGGTCAGCTAGCCCACACACCGACCTGTGAAGGGGGAGGGGGGGGGCTGCCCCTGGATGAGAAATAGCTGAGTTCAGAGAAAGTGTAGAAATTCAGTGCCAACATGAGCCTAATTGGTTGATATTCTAATACGTTTCCGAAAAGCGTCCGATTTCCATCTTCCTTGGAGTCTGATTGTACTGTCTGGGGTATTATTGAGGGCATGAGCTTAGACAAGGCAAAAGGCGGTTAAGTCTAGAGGCTAATGTCCGACCGGTTTCGTTGATTTATTCAACTTGTCAGGGACGGTTAGGAAGACTGCCTGAGCCCTTTTATATCTATTTGGAGTTACGCTTGTTGTTACGTAACACATGTGTATTGTGTTTACGTCTTAAGCGTGATTGGCCATGATTGACTGATTATGTCGTCATGATCATCTTCAAATCAGACTAATGTCTAATTTAAAAATCAGGATCTCCCAAATAAGGAAATCCGATCTGGGACTTAACTAAGGTTAGTTAGTATAGTTTTTGTTGGGCTGGGTCAAATCGGGACAACTGAATAATTGTGCTGATGCCCTGAATAGGGACTAAGAAGTGCATGGGTAACAATTTCTTGATTAAGAAGGTGTATTTGCAGTGTTCCATTTTTTAACTTCACAAAGATATGTGGAAATTATACTGGCTTATTAAGGGAAAGTGAGCTCTGACAGTAAAAAATTAGCATTATACAGAGCAAATGTGCTCACTTTCCCATAATGTTGAGACCGAATGGTTCGACTGTGCGTAATTGATGCATCCAATGTTTTGCCCTGGTTAGACGCAGCTCTCTGCTGCGTACTAATCTAGGGGGTGTGGGGATGTATTCAAGAATATGGACTTCTATGTTCAGTCCATCATGGTCCCTTTGTGCAAAATGTCTGCCTAAGGGCTGTTCCATTGAGCGGTTACTAATGTACTAACGGAAATGTTCCCTCAGTCTATCTCTGAGGGGACGAAGGGTCTGCCCTACATACTGTTTTTTGCAGATATTGCACGTGAGGAGATAAACTAGGTTTTAGCTTTCACAGCATCCTCCTAGGGGGACTGAGTAAGTTCGCCCAGTTTCTGTGCTCATTGCACGCCCTGTTGTATTCATAGGTGTGCAGTATTGACAATTTATGCGTGTGCATTCATTGCGGTGTTTCCTGCCTGAAATTGCAGGATTGGTTTCTTGTTCCCGTGTTGTCCTAAGTCTAGATCGGACCAAATGATCGCGAAGATTCTTTGGACGTTTAAACCCAACAATGACTTCTTTCTCCACTAATACTGATGCACATCGTGAAGCTTCAAGGATTTTCCAATTGTTCTGGATAATTTCCTTGATGGGGGGGGGGGGGGGGAAAGGGCTGGGTTGAAGCTAGTGATTAGATAAAGTCTATCTGTATCACTGTTTGAGGTGGTGTTACTTGTGGCCTGATCATTATGAAGCAGGCCTTTCCGGTCTAAAGCATCTACTTTATCTTTACACTTCTTGAGACTGTCAGGAGGGTAGTCCCGTTCCTCATAATATTTGAGGATTTTCAAAGAATTGTCCTCATAATCTCTGGGTTTGCTGCAAATTCTTTTGACTCGCAATAATTGACTGTAGGGTCCCCCAGTTTTTGAATGTTTGGGGTGTGCTGACCAATAGTGAAGATATGTGTGTGTATCTGTTGGTTTGGTGTAAAGAGATGTGTATGCCTTACGTTGAGAGTCTATTCGGACTGTGGTGTCCAGAAAATTGATCTCAGTTTGGGAGGAACTGCAAGTAAACTTGATAGTGGGGTGACAAGAATTCAAATATGTAATGAATTCATTGAGCAGTGGTTCTGTATATGTCCATATACAGAAAATGTCATCAATGTATCTACACCAAACTATCAGTAAGATTGGGTGTTTTAACAGAGTGGTGTCTTCCAGTTCTGCTAAAAACAAATTTGCAAAAGATGGAGCTACTTTAGTACCCATCGCTGTGCCACTTATTTTTAAATAATGTTCACCATTAAACTCAAAGTTGTTACAGTTGAGGACTAATCTTAATAGATTAATCAGTTCAAAAATGCCAGGTTTGAGTGAGTGTTCTCTGTTATGCAGTAAACACTAGTAGATTTTAACGGCGGCGGTGGGCGGTGGATGGCGGCGACCAGTGGTGGATGGCGGCAACCAGCGGCAGTCTGCTGCTACAAGCGGTGGTCGGCGGCGATCGCCGCTGGTGGCCGCAGATCGCCGCACTCATTCTCACCTGCTGTGGAGTCTCAACAGGAATGGGCGGCGGTGGGCGGCGATACTGCCTATCGCCGCCGACCGCCACCCTGGGCCGCAGAACGCCGCTCATCGCCGCCTTCTGCTGCAGACAAACTCAAATCAGTCCAGGGAACATCTGTTTCTTTCAGTTGTAAGCTAAGAGAACAAATATATGCACCTTTTTAACAAATGTGTGCACTTATGGACCCAGGCTGGGTGACAATAAAAGTCAATATGTATATACACACACACACACACACACACACACTGTGTATGGGTGTATATATGTGTATATATGTGTGTATATATATATATATATATATATATATATATATATATATATATATATATATATATATATATATATATATATTTCATAAATTATTAATCAAGACATCATTATCAGAATAAAGATCTTTAATTATGACAGCACCATGCTGACTGCAAACAAAAGCTTACTGTCAGCCAAAAACACACAATACAGTATTACACATGCCAAACTACAATTGTAGAATTTGAATCTTAAACATACATATATTGACTTCTGACTGGCTTATAATACATTAAATATAAACAAATACTGTCCACAAAAGACACACATGTTGGGTGTAATTAATTTTGCATTGTTACAGCCAAACACACAATACAGTATTAAGCATGCTAAACTACAATTACAGAATTTGAAGCTTATATTTATTCTGATAATGATGTCTTGATTAATAATCAACTCCACCTGCAACAGGGCATTGGACTGTTTCACAGTGTTCAATTCATTTTTGAGATCAGCGTCAGTTGTGTTATAAACTTTTCTCTTCACCATACTCTTTTGTTTAACACCAAGTTCTCTCATCTTTGTTTTTAGCTTTTCTGCTTGTAGTTCAACCTGTTCCTTCTCTGCTAGGAGGTCTCATGCTCTGACACCAACAAGATTTTTCAGTTTGTTATTTTCCGTGTCGAGAGACTTGCTACGTTTTTTTACAAGCTGTAGTTTTCTTTGCAAAGTTTATTTTCTCTTTGTAAACAGTCTTTTTTAGGGGAGACAGATGGTACTTGAATACCACTTCTTTATGTCTGGTGTTTGCAGTTTTTCTGATCATGCTGATGTTGCAGGTTGGTTGTAGTGTTACGTTAGAATCACAAACTAGCTTTATTTCATTTGTGACTTCTGTCAACACAAGTCTGGGTGAAGGTAATACATTTTCTTGCATTATTTTTCTGAAGTCCTGTTGCCAGGTAAATTCACAGTCCAGGAGTTCATTCAGAGTTTCACACTGCACCAGTCCTTTCCTTGCAATAAAAGACTTGAGCCACTTCTTGTATTCAGTTTCTATTTGGTGCATTTTGGCATGTACTGGCCCATAGCAGTCCTACTGAAGCCAACAAGGGCCATACCAAGCCACTGTGCAAGTGTCTCACAATATTTTCTGCGATGACTGTCACTGAATTTCACACTTGCATAATACAGCTCCAGCAGATCCTGGTTCTTCAAGTAGACCTTGCTGAACAACGGGTTGCAGGACTGATCATGACTGTACAGTCTTTCTGTCAGTAAATTCACAGGGGTGAAGCCTTGTAATATATCAGGTGCACTGATGGAGTCCCTTTCTCCTGAATCACATATGGCACACAAGCTTGTGCTGGGAAGGGTAGATGGCTGAATACACTTGGTACCTGCAAAATAAAACAAAGACTTAATTGAATGAATAATCAAATACATAAGTGTACACATTTTTTTATAAATAATGTTCACTTTTACGTATGCGTTTTGACCCTGCCATTTGTTGTGTTGTATATACATGGAACATACATATGAAATTTAAAATTATTTTATAAGTTGTAGAGATTTTCAACACTGGTTTACAATATGGTAATTGGCCAAGCTAATACCAAGGTGCAGAGACTCAGATACCCAAAGGGGTGGCCTCTTGGCCCATGAATTTTGCATTTTCTCTGGGACCATGCAAGTGAACCAGAGAAAATGAAGATTATGCTTTACAACTTGACCAGATTATCTACCAGCATTGAATCCTGAACAACATATATATTAGCCAGTATTGTGAATATGGAATGCGAATGTGGAATATTTTCTCAGAAATGTTGAACATTTTGAATAAAAATGCAATTTCTTTTTTAGGCAGCTGGGAGCAATACACATGAGTACAATATTACTTGTATGTGGGTGTGAGGATAGATGAGAATCCAGACATTTTTTTTTGGGGGGGGGGGGGTCATATGATATTGACCTTATCCTTGACCAACTGAAAGGAAAGTTGCATGTTTAATCAGCTGTGTTTAATGACTATGTACACAATACATTTTCTTTTTCATTTCCATTATACTGTAAAAACACAAAAACTGCCACATATCTTCTTTAAAATTAACATATTCCTATTGTAGACCTACATATACATATTCTACATGAAATTAACATCATTTTAAAATCCATCAAAAGTGCTTTCTCGTATAATTTTTATTCTCTTCTTATCCTTTACTGTATTGCTCAATAAATAAAATAGTGATACACTAGTGGCAGTGAAACTTCTAATAATATGCTCACACCAGTGATAATACGATTCAAGATGATTTAAGATTCATGTCACTGACACTGTTTTTTGATAAAATCATCAAAGCATGATTATTTATTTATTTATTTATTCATTTATTTATTTATCTGTTCATCTATCTATCTATCTATCTATCTATCTATCTATCTATCTATCTATCTATCTATCTATCTATCTATCTATCTATCTATCTATCTATCTATCTATATCTACCTGAGCTGAGCAACTATTGATTACCATGCAAGTTACAGTTTGACAACAAGGGACCCAGGAACCCCAATTGGAAGTATCAAAAAACCTTGAGCCAAAGGGTCCTTAAGGTCTTCATTATACCCTGACTAATAACCTTCCAATACTGTACATTTAATTGGTATCAACAGGGAGATTTCCTGCTGCACCCTGTCCCCAACTGCTCTTATGGGGTTACAGGATGTGGGGTCAGAGTTGCTATTTTTCCTGTTGTACCCCCTCCCCTCCCCCCACCTGAAAATGTGTCAGTCCTGCTCTTCATTTTGGTGTTGGTGGCGTTGCTGGAGATTTCAATGGCAAACACCTCATCCCTACTGTACATTACATGAAAAAATTGGGTGATCCCATCCCCCTCATTTAAAGTAGCTGTGTGGCACTGGCACCCATCACAGGGTTTACCCCTGTGGAACCTGAATGAGACCTGTTGAGGGGCAGTGACTGCTGCCAAAAGGGCTGAGCCCCTGAACCATTGTTACCCCCCCCCCCCCCCCCCCCCGCCAATTTTTTATTAACTTTCAAACATTTTGGATACAGTTCTAGATGGGTGCTAATAGACCAGTCAAGTATCTTGCCATCTTTTTCAAGCCTAAAATCAAGGTTGTACATGTATATCTGCTAATGAAACCCCTAGCCATTTGTGTGATGTGATTGACATAATGTACATGTATCAGATCGGGGGCTGCATGCTTTCAGCTCTTCCAGTCTCAGAACTGGAAGATACAAATGAAACACTCACACAATCACTTACTGGCTTCATTTCTAATTCTTGCATATTCTTAACATGTTTACTATTTTGTTTTGTTTTGTTTTTTGTTCTCTGTAATTAAATTGTGGGATGCCTATTGCCTGGAACAGCAAGTCTTTGTCCTCATATTTGCCTTGCTATATTTTTTCTTGAATTGTTTGGCACCCGTGGGTTAAACTTAAAGCTGGAATAACACGTTGGACTTGAGACATTGGGATGTCATTTCTTTGTGCCCTTTCCACCATCCTCCTCTTCCTGATTATCTGCGTCAACATTTTGAGCAATAGCCTTATTACCTGCCCTACCTGTACTAAATCATCTTCTGTCAACTCAGAGCTGGACCCATTCTCTGAGTCTGTATCAGAGTTGATGGTATTATCAGAGTCAGACTCTGCTGTGTTCCTCACACCCTACAATTCCTTCAAATCTCTTGATGTCTGTTGTTTCAGAGCACATGTAGAACTTACTGCAAATTGCTTTATTTTGGCTAATTTCGCTGATGGCACAAAACCCTGAAAATCTAAAAACACCATGAAATAGTTTTTTAACATTTTATGAATAGGAATTATGTCCAAAATAGTGAAATTAAAACTACCATGAAATGTCAAAAATAAAAAAGTGACATGTTAAACATGTGAAAATAAAGCAATTTGCAGTGATGTGTGTTTTAACAATATCACTCAATCATTTAGGGATATCACCAAATTATTTGGAGACATTGCTAAATCATTTGGCTTTATTGCTAAATGGTCTCATTTACTGATATCCCTAAATCATTTAGTGATATTCCTAAATGATTGAGAGATATCGCCTGATAAGATGTATTTAGCAATACATGTATTGCTAAATGAGTGAATCGGTGCATACTGGGTAACTGTAAGTACCTGTGTAGTTAATGGCTCGGAGTGAGCATTTGGACATGTAAGTCTGACTGTTAAGTTTGACGACAAAATTAATAATTAGGATACACTGTCTTTGCAGCATGATAATAAACCCTTTGAAAATGCCAGAGGAGAAGATCAGTTCTCAACAAAACACTTGAGAGGATGCACCATTACATTTCCCTCCAAATCAGGAACCACATTGGACAAAAAAATAGGACAGGAAGGGAAAATACATTTAGTGTTAATCTTAAATGATGTAGTGATATCTCTATTAAGGAACAAACACCTGGGAGAGGGGTACAGGAAGCTTTATTAACTACAACTAACTAAGAGCTTCATACAATACAACACAATGCACGTGCTAATGCTATGAGTTGCTTACCAAGTACTTAGATAAGAATAATGTCCATCGACTGTATGCTACTATAAAGTCCAACTGGTCCATGCTAAATAGTGTCCTTCATCATTATTGCTGTCCCTATTTGGGCCCCCAAGGGCCCAGAGTAGTTATCAATGTGGTAAGAAGCCTACAGGTAGTTTTGCATCTGCTGTATTGATTTATACAGAGAAGCTGTGTCCATCACAATGTAATCCATATATGCGTTAGATCGCAAGTCACCTAACTGGCGTATAGCGTCTACAGATAGACCAGCCTGAAAGGCCCAGGAGGCCCCACCACGCCTGAAGCTATGTCCCGCGTAATACTTGGGATGTGGAACACTGGAAACCAGACCTGCTCTGATACACTGTACAAACACAGGTGGAGTTAGTGGGGTGCATCCTTTCTTGGCTGGTACCATGAACAGCGGGTAAGGCTCCGGCAAGCGTGGGGCCAACGTGATGTAGTTATACAGGGCCTTGACTGGACATAGCACATGGTTTGGCACTGATGGCAATGGTAAAATCCTGTTTCGTTGTGCAAACTGATTTGTTTTTGAACCACTAATACACAAACTCGCAACCTTAGAATCAAAAGACAGGTCCGTCCTGCACAGATGCTTTGCTGGATTGAATAGTGCCATTGATGTAGCCAACACATTTGATCGTCGCCCCAAGCCGTAAAACATAATGAAGGCTGCTGCCCACACTGCTGCATCATAACACACACTAACATCCAACTGGCTCAGGATCGAGACCAATAGTTGAGGAGTAATTGGTAGCTTGCATGCTGGTGGACTGGCAATGGATTGTTGTATGCCTCGCAACACATAATGTATTTTAAAATTGTCTTCCAATGGATTAGGCAGGCCTGAGGCACGGTGCATCAATCTAATAATATTCAAGTACTGTTAAACTGAGGAAAACTTTAGGGTCTGAGCTAGTAATGCCGCATATTGAAGTATGATCTCAGGTGTGGCTGGCACTGGTGGAGCACCCATAATGGTGCAAAAGGCTATGTATGAGTCATGATGACAAAGATACGTAGATTTTGTATTGTCAGCCAAAGCCCGAGACAAATGGCCACTTACTTCACTGGCCAACTCATGTCTTAGTTTCCGCTGCAGTCCACCTGCAAGAAAAGGGGGACAGAATCATGAGACTGGTAAGTACACATGAAAGTCTGTGGTCCATGCTAGGTCACACAAAAGTTGAGTCAACCGCTCTCTGCCATTAGCTTCATGTAAGCGGCTGACAGCATCGGCTAACTGATTGCGGGGTGACGGATAATAAATAGCTTCTAGTGTATAATTATACACTGCCGAACTCCAAAATATCCGACGTAGCGCATCCATCACTTTCACGTTTTTGCAGGAGCCCTTGTTTATAATTGCTACTGCTGCCTGATTGTCACAGTAAACAGTAACTTTGTGATTTTGCCATAGGTGGCCCCAGTTTACTACTGCAGGTTCCAGGGCCAATACTTCCTTATAGTTAATACACAAAGATGCATGGTCCCCTTTGAAGGGAGTGTAACACCAATCACCCAGGTAAGATGCACCACTAGCTACAGGGCATGCATCAATAACAACAGGTGTTAATGGTCGGTCCTCTAACAATTTGACTGTTCCATGAAAAGAATGCATGTAAGTTATCCACCAGTGTAGGTCTGCTCTCCTGGACTGAGTGACACGTGTACGGTGCCATGGTTTTCTTAAACCTTTGATTTGGTCCAGTATCCTCCTCAGGTGATAACGTCCCCCAAAAATGCACTGTGTGCACCAGTTAAGTTTACCTGCTAATGATTGCAGTTGTTGCTTGGTGACTTTACCTTTGGTGTAAAAATCTTGTAATTGTGTATGTAGCTCATCAAGTTTGTCATGTGGCAGCTCCATAGTCATACTGGTACTGTCCAACACAATGCCAAGGAAAGTGAGCCACAGTGTAGGACCCACCACTTTGTTGTAGTTTATTGCAAACCGCAGCTCACGCAGCAGAGCAATCAACTGGCGCAGGTCTTCCACACATTTCACATGTGAGTCTGATACTATGCAATAAACATCAAGGTAGGCAACTACATCTATGCCATGCATTTTTGCTATATGACAGACAGCTTGAGACAACTCATTAAATATCTCAGGCGCCCGACGGGCACCAAACATGAGAGCCTTGTCAATCATATATGTATATTGTGCGTCACCTTAAAATAACCTCTTCAAACCTGTGAACTGATGGTTAGAGGGTGAGTCCCAACAGAATGATAAGCTGACTGCAAATCCACTTGGGCCAGGTACTTGCCCGGGGTAATGATGTCTATAGCATCTTGGAGTGTCTGGTACTTAAACGGGTCATGGAAGCTGTAATCATTCAGTGCCTGACCCTCCAATTGGCTACAGTCATGAATAATCCTTACCCTCCCGGGGTCTTTTTTTGGAATAGCGCCAAGTGCTGATACGATGGTGGGTTTTGTTGGCACTGGCACATACCATCCATTTTTTATTTCTTCTTTGATTTGATCCTCCACTGCGACTTAAGTCAAACTCCATTCCATAGAACAAACTGCTCAGAATTGTAATGGGAATGCAGGGTTTATATTCCTCGTAAAAAGACATTCCATTCCAGTACCAGCATGCCTGAAGTTACATAGAGTAGTCCAGGTCAACAGCTTGCCTTGACACACTTTGGGTGCATTGCACCCAAAGCACACCAAGGAAAGTTCTTGACTCAGTCCAGAATGTGGCATTGAAGGAGCTGGCCCCACTAGTTCTGTATGCTTCTGCCCATGTATGGTCTTGCATGACAACATGTGACCTCCTGTGACCCCTCAGACCAGCCCTTGACTTGAAACCAAGGCCAAAATTGCAGTCACTTGTCCCCCATAGAGGGCACCACCTTCTTTACTTGCAGTGGCCCAATTCAGGTGTTCATTGCGGTAACAGTTTAACCACTCAAATTGGTGTCAAAATCCACCTTTTTAAATTATATAGCAGTATAACATCCATATAACCTGAGCATGTTTCACTTAAAATTTACAAAGTGTTATCAGTATCATGATTTAAGGGATGGCATTGTACACACGTCAGTTGATCCTCTTAACTTTAAAATTAGCCCACTGTATGCTCTTGTAATACATTCCTTGCATTTGTGATGGCAGAGACCACGGAAACCTTAACTATCGCAAAGCTGGGACAGGGTGAACAGTAGTTAGGTCATGTGCCTTATAGCCACAAATCTGGGGGCCTAAATTTAGACCCCTAAATTTAGACCCCTCATATCTAGTCAACACAACAAGTTTAAACATGTTTAGTATTAACAATAGTCACAGCTTTGATATCTAAACTGATTAGATTAAATTTTCATATAGCTGGCGATGCAGATTGTTGATGTAAATATACCAGAAATCAAAACACAACTAGGTATATAATAGATGGATATTGTGAAAGCATTTTACGCGATCACTTTGTATATCTGGTGAAAAATATAGCATTGCAAGAAATACTTCTGCATATGTATCAGTCGCGAGTTCTCACAGAGATAGAGGGATTATATATAACATAAAGTAAAGCAGAGCCTTATCAAAATCTATAAGTTACTCATTGTTTTGTTGTAGAAAGATTACAATAGTCATATATCATAGTCCATTGTGTTAAGTTGCCTGCTTAATGACTTTTCATGCTTTGCTACGTAGGCAGTAGCCAGTGGATGCCCTGACCAGTCTGCTACTCAGACAATGTGTTAAATAGCATATGCTTAATTCTTATCAATGGGCGAAAACATTGTAAATAAAAATCAAAACGGGAGACATAATTATGCATTTACAATTTTATTGCAATTGAAACAATTTGTGATATATAAGTTATAACTACAATGACTACATGTGATAAATGTGTTATATAGTCATGCGATATTTTACGCATCATTAAAGTATAATTTATAGCTTCAGAATAAAACTTTATCGTTTCTATTTTGAAGAGTCCGCGCGGTTTACATCATAACATTCCTTGATTCGTCTATTTTCAATATACATGGAAATTCCGCACAAGAAATCAATGAAACAGTTTCTGGTAACGCACTACTGAATCGAAGTTCCAATCTAGTATTTGCTCTTCTGACCAAGGGTAAATAATCCTCTTCTGTTTGGCTATCTAGAATGAAAGCATACAAACAATAACCTTGTGAATAATCACAGTGAGTGATATCATTGCCAAAGCGTTTGTTGAATTGACCCACTGCTGAGAAAAGAGATAAATACGAGTTTGTGTAATGTTCATCAGCGTAATTGGGCTGAAATGGTCTAGCAGGAACTGACTGCCCATCCACTAAAAATGTTGCATAGTTCAGGGTATAATGCTGGAAATTGAAGGGATTCTTGCTATAGGCACCATTATAAGCTGCTGACGAGACCAGTCCAATGATCAGGCATCTGGGTACCACACCGTTGTATAGATCTTCCAAGCTATAAGAATACTGTCCCATAGGAATTGAAAATGACTTGACATTGGTCGAGCGAAACGGGTACAGTGCATTAATCGACTTTAACCGTTCGTCGTGTGCTACCATTACCCCAGGGCTTACGGTTACATAACAAATTTTAAGACAAGCATCTACAATCTGTAATTTATATTGAGCAGTTGCTTCTCCACAGATGAGACGAAAGCGTCTTTACTAGGCCAAATCTTAACGAGTAATCCAATACCATTTACAAGAAAGCGATTCAAGGTAAAAATGGCATTGTATAATGGACCTTCCAGTTCAACCGTTTTGGAAGTTTTGGTGAAGGAATGTCTGTTAGTAAGTTCAAAGTTCAATCCGCTCATTGAGGCTGTTTCGTCCATATAACCACCACTATCTTTGAAGAACAATTGACTTTGCAATTGTGTTTCTTTGCTCCCTTCATCATTATTCAGGATGGTGTGTATGTAAGCACCATATGGATAATTAACTCCCGTTTGCATAACTTGTTTGTCACCTATTCAAGCCTCCACCTGGCTCCGCATAGATTGTAACGGTAGATTAATCAGGCTGACGTCATCGCTACTTGCCAATGCACTCCCATCCGCCTTCACAATCTTACATTTTACATTGATTCTGGTCTCTTTCAGGTTGATATAATTTGCTGTGGATCCCGTGATATTAAACTCTAATGCAGAGGCATCCATTAATTGACTAACTGGTCTGTGCTCCACCCAGCTAACGCTTCGCACGCCTACTTCTGTCGGAATTTCTTTGAACAGATCCAATTGCTCTGTATAACCTTCGGCACTATCGTTTAATTTAAAGGCCATGTTACTATTATTATTATTTTATTTCTTGCTGCGTTTGAGAAAAATGTCCCCTGGTAATTGCGTGCTGTCTGCTTTTCGCTTCCGTGAACTTTTGTTGGTCTTTCTTCTGCGTTTAGTCCTATTCTTATTAGTCTTGCTTCGTCTGCTCCCACTGGTTTTACCTTTGCGTTTGGTGTGCCAATGCTTGTGCAGTGTATTTTTCTTGGCTCCTTGTGGCCATGTGATTTGACGGATTTCAGATTTGGCCTGTTCTACTACTTGCTGCGTAGGGGAGATCAATTTCACAGCGCATGCATGTGGTTTCTGTTCCGGTGTTGAATACTTTGGATTATTTAAGAGTATGATTTTTCCCTTGGAACCCTTCTTTCCTCCACCAGTTCCTCTCGTAAACTGATTTTTCCATTTTTCAATATTGTCAACATAAGGTTGGACAGAGCTAGTCATCGTCTTTATATTTATATGTATATATTGAAAGAAATATGAAGAGACTAATTAGCAAACTCTTTTCAGATGAAGTGTACAGTTCAAAGTCGCCTGAGACAATGATACATTATTCATACGTTCATCCTTGATAAATATTCTTATAGAATTTATTCTTTCACGTGACACTGCAATATAAATAGGTACTTTGAAAATAAGGGACTTCAAAGTTTGTTGATGAACAAAAATGAGTTTCCTAAGCACGGGCAAACGTGAAGCACAGATAACAGAGTCTTGGCATATATCAGCTGCTATAACGATGTTATCTGGTGTCACATTGTTTTGAAAGATAAGGTCTTTATACTGCAACTCCAACAATCCGCAGATCCATCGACCGTGTTTGCACGCCAGATTAGGTAGTGAAACTGTGAAATCGTTTGATCCCACAATACATAATGGATCACGTGACGATAAATATAAATACTCTTCCATGGTTTTGATGCAATAACCCTAACTATTATCGGTATCTGGAAATCTCTGACTGTGGTATATAGGAATCAAATTTAGGACCATATCCAGCCCACCGCACAAGCAATTGTTTTCCTTTACCACGGCCTCTGCTACCGAGCACCTTATCTATCTTGAACAGAGTTTGATCAGTGACTACGACAGGTGTCAGTTCTTGTTCATAGAAGGTCCCTTGGATTTCCTCATCAGCATAATCTTTGAGTTTATATACTGGAATTCCCGCTCGCCTTCTCCTTCCAGATATGATAAAAATTTCTTGAGTATATCGTTGGTGGTATTCCCTTGCAAACACGTAACGCAAGTGAGAGATACGCACGTGGTCATTTAAATTAAATTTGTATTTGATAGTTTTGCCCATCAAAGAAGCAATATCCTTCCGATGTCGAAATAGTTGTGCCCAGAGTTGGTCTTGGTTCGCTGTATTGACTTTTGCTGGTACCGATTCAATTGAATGATGATAACTATGGTTGTACTTGTCAGTAACCTTTGCTAGAATATCGATCCACTTATAGGTCTGGTGATGAGAAAAATATCTGTATATTATCGCCTTCAAGGTCCGAATACAACGCTCTGCAATAGTGGCCTTAGTCTCGTTTTGTGTGGTGTAATGTTTTATATGATGATTATTGAACACCCTCTGCACAGGCTTACCCAAAAATTCTGTACCCATATCTGTGCGTGCGCTAAAACATTTTCTGCCTTGTCGCAATATATCTTCAAAGGCTAGCGCTACTTCGCTACATGTCTTAGTCTTGAAGGCTCTGGTCCATGCAAACCTGGAAAATGTATCGATAGCTATCAGAAAATAACTATAGCCTTGGTTGTATTTCTTAATTTCCGCCATGAAAGCAATGTCCAGTTTCCAAATGGTATCGAGACCTCCGGTGAAAATAGGATTGCGTTTGAAACGTCTCTTTATTGGTCTGAATGTGGTATATTCCTCCTGGGCTCTCAACCACTCCTGTATCTCACGCCTTTTCACTTTGTGCTGCCCTTCTTCCTTTACAAAATCACATAGTTTTTTTAATCCCCCAAAACTTGCGGGTGAGGAGGGATCGTAATGAATTCTCCTAAGATATTCAGCAACTTCGGGACTCATGTTTGTTTATTATGCCCCCCTTCGAAGAAGGTGGGGCATATAGCGTTGCACATGTCGGTCGGTCTGTCGGTCTGTCGTTCGGTCGGTCGTTCGGTCGGTAGACTGTGGTTTCCGCACAATAACTCAAGAAGTTTTTGAGCTAGGACTTTGATACTGTATAGGTGTATTAGTCTAGTCAAAAGCTAGGCGAAGTTCGAAGATGGGTGACCTTGACCTAATTTCCAAGGTCACAGTGGTACCTGAGTTAACTTTGGTTTCCGCACAATAACTGAAGAGGTTTTTAAGGTAGGACTTTTATATTGCACAGGATAATAGTCCATATTTGGGGCTAGGGGAAGTTTGAAGATGGATGACCTTGACCTCATTTTAAAGGTCACAGAGCCACTTTACTGAATAGGGTTTCATGCTTTCTGCATGATAACTTATACCTTGGAGCTAGAACTTTTATATTGCACAGCTTTATGGTTCTCTGTAAGGGCTAGATTGATGTTGAAGATGGATGACCTTGACCCAGTTTTCAGGGTCACAGAGAGATTGTAGAATTCCTGTGGTTTCCGCACAATAACTCAAGAAGTTTTTGAGCTAGGACTTTGATACACTACAGGTGTATCATTCTAATCAAAAGCTAGGCGAAGTTTGAAGATGGGTGACCTTGACCTAATTTTCAAGGTCACAGTGGTACCTGAGTTAACTTTGGTTTCTGCACAATTACTGAAGAGGTTTTTAAGCTAGGACTTTTATATTGTACAGGATTATAGTCCATATTTGGGGCTAGGGGAAGTTTGAAGATGGATGACCTTGACCTCATTTTAAAGGTCACAGAGCCACTTTACTGAATATGGTTTGATGCTTCCTGTGGTTTCTGCACAATAACGCAAGAAGTTTTTAAGTTAGGACTGGGATACTTTACAGGTCTATAGTTTTTGCTAAGGGCTAGAAGAAGCTTAAAGTTTAGTGACCTTGATTTAATTTCCAAGGTCATGTTGGTACCTGAGTTAACTTTGGTTTCCACATGATAATTGAAGAGGTTTTTAAACTAGGACTTTTATATTCCACTGGATAATTGTCCGTATTCAGGTCTAGGTCAAGTTTGAAGATGGGTGACCTTGACCTAATTTCAAAGGTCACAAAGCCATTTGGTTGAATACTGTTTCTGCATGATAACTTGCATTTTAGAGGTAGCACTTTTATATTGCACAGCTTTATGGTTGCCTATAAGGGCTAGTTTGAGTTTGTAGATGGGTGACCTTGACCCAGTTTTGAGGGTCACACACAGACAGTAGACTTCCTTTTTTGTTTTTTGCACAATAACTGAAGAAGGTCAAGTGAAAATGAGTGACCGTGCCATAATTTCCAAGGTCATAAAGCCACTTTGCTGAATATGGTTTCTAAATGATGACTAATTTTTCAGCTATAACTTTTATATTGCCCAGGTTTTTAGTCGTTTTTTAAGGGCTAGGTTAAAGTATAAAGATATGTGACATTGATGTATGATCAACCTTCACTAATTTTGTAAGGTCACGAGTGCCCCTTCTACCACTATCAATAGGGTAGCGAGTGCAAGGGTAGTGAGGGAGGGGGGCATCTATGTTTTACAAACATATCTTGTTTTAATTTAATCCAACTACGTTTCAATGTTATATTTGTTTTCTTTACACAATCTAATTTGACTTTGGGTATACCAGGTGGTGGTGGTGGTGGTGGTGGTCTTGTAGGACCTATTGTTCTCTCCTCTTGTCCGTAGGGTTGCTCAATTCCAAAATCTGTATTGTTATCTGGGTTATCGGGAAGCGACTCAGGCAAATCCTTTGTGTTTGGTTGCACGTCCGTACTAGACTCTCGTGTAGCGTGTCGTCCTGGCTCGTTATCACTTAATTCATTAGGCCAATTCCCGGCTTTGCTTGTATGACTTTGATACTGCGCTACAAGTGCTTTCCATCGCATATATTTGTCATAGGGCAACAAAACAGACTTTTGTATGTCACTCATTGTAATATTCTATGTAGTGGTCTCTGCATTAATTCAAACGAGGACAGTATCAACGCTGAATATTTAGCAATTAATTTCCTTCTCCGACCAGGCGAAGTTGAATTGTCTGCAATTAACACGCAACGTGACTTTATGACGCCTTAGTTTATTCACGTTGTTCTGTGAAAATGGAATAGTACCACGAAGTAAATTATGCAAAATTTCGGCTATGACATGGACCTGTCCTGTAGTGGGATGCTTCAATAGCCTGGATTTGTTTGGGCTATGTTCACTCAATAAAAATAGGATGAAGTACTTATACTTGCTTAATGATTTACTCATGCTCGCTCGATGTTTTACACTTGGCGAATGATAACAAAGGAATGTGTCTCGCTATTTAATAATCATATATGATCATATCTTCTCCCGGGAAAATACGAGATCTCATTCTGTAATTATCATCGGAATGTGGGCTTAAATCTATCAATAGATAATTATACTTTTCTTTCATACAGTCTTGATAAGCCTTGATTAATGCTTTAGGGTTTTCGGGGAAGACTTGACGCGTGAGGTGACTTATCTGTGTGATATCTCTGGGTTTCTTCAATAAAAATTGGTAGTGTGTGTTTAAAGAGATCGAGCGTGTACGTGGTGCTCTGTAGAACAAGTTCTGGTTGATGTAGATTAAATTAAATCCATAATGATGCGTACCCATGCAAAACATTTTCTCCGCTTCTCTGCTGGTTGTAACCTGGGACATTAAATCATCCAATATGACTATGTTAGTTCCAGTAGTTTGGGTCAATTCATTGAGCAAAGATTCGGAAGGAATTCCTCAGTGAAATTCAATATCAGGTAATGTCGACTCCATTTCTTCATATAATTTTTGATGGATTCCATAGGCATAAAGTATTTTTAATGGAGCTTCACCATCAAACATTTTTTCAGCATTTTGTAAAAGTCTATATACCAAGTACGTTTTTCCTGCTCCAGTGGTTCCAGTGACAGCAATAGAGCTGTTTCTCGCATTCGAATTCCTCAAAGTCAAAACATATGGCCAAGCATTCAGACAACAAAAGATGTGATGACCAAACAAACGATTAAAACAAAATAGTGTGAACAAGTCACTCTTCCTTTCGCACTTCAAACGTTGCCCAAAACATGCGGTATTCAACTGTAACCTTTCGATGATTTTGAAACACTATGTACTTCTGTTTGAATTACACGCCGTAAGACAACAAATAGGTGATAATTATACTTTCTCACACCTGTACGTATAGTCATAATTGTCCTTAAATATTTCTGTAAGGGACGTCAACCATCAGACGCGCATTATATTTTCAATCAGTCACAGACATGTCGAGTTACGGACATCATCATCATCAAGGCGCAGTTATATTATGTTCAACATGCCTCAAATTCACCCTTAGTTCCTGGCCACTGTTCGGCTGGCGCGAGTGCCGCGACCTCGCCATCTGCCCCTGCTGTCGGGTAAGTGTGTGTGTGTGTGTGTGCATGCTTGCGTGCGTGCGTGTGTGATATATATATATATATATATATATATATATATATATATATATATATAAATATATATATATATATATAATATATATATATGTATTTCATTTAAATGCGCATTATAAAGCCTAAAAATCAACTTTGTTTCATGTTTTGCTGTGTAATTGACAGACTGAAATGGTTTCATACACATTACTTTCATACTTTGTGTCTCGAAAGGGAGGGTCTATGACCTGTGACCAATCCAATGTATACTTGGTACTTAGGGTCCCAAATATGGAATACCATGTAAAATAGTAAATAATCACAAATATATTTCGTGTTGGTTGAAGTTCGCCTATAACGGCTATTTCTTTTGACCTTAGGTCCAACCTTTTATTTCATTCTCAATCAAACAGGGATAAATATATATATATATATATAATATTCACATGATATTTACATAATTCTCCAGCTAGAGCATAATGATTTCATTCCTCGTGAGTACGTCTGCTCAACACAACAAGTTTAAACTTAATCTTATGTCAGTCTCATTGCTATATACATATACATTTCCATACAAGGAATTATAATAGCGTATCGCGCAATAAAATTTACAATATTCAAACTATTTTACGAAACACGTGTGTGTGCAATACCGTAGACATTTAGCTAAACATACATCTCATCCATATATATATATATATATATGTATATATATATATGTATATATATATATATATATACATATATATATGTATATATATATATATATATATTGGAATCTGAACAATATACATCAGATCGGATTTATAAAAGTTGGGATGTTTGTCTGTTTGTCTGTAAAAAGATCATGGTCACTATGCTCATGGCAACATCGTCTAGGAAACCAGAATCCCTGATCTGGGATGATGTCTGTCCTATCACAATGACCGATTAATTTCTCAATGTAAGCTCCCATCATTTCGGGTTTAATTACAGAGTCTAATGTAGGTCCCGTTATAGCGAAGTACATAGAATCTGTATCCATTTGTCCTGATTCAAAATTTTCTCGCCCGAAAAACTTATCCAAAAAGTCGTAGTAAAATTGCAGCATGCGAAGTTTCGCATATTGTAGGTCAAAATATCCCAATTGGATAGGGAGATCTAAAGTGACGCTCCCTTTCCTCATTTCGATATCATAGAACCCCTTATCATTAAGGTCTGTTGCAGACATATATTTGGGATCATTCACATGTTTTAGCATCGTAGTCTCGGTTGAACAATAGGAAATATTTGTGAAGCGTTCACGATCCATTAGGAGACTACCATAACTAGAATTCCCTAGTAGTTTCAATAGTCTGGCCATGGTATCTGATCCAGATCCGTTTTTTCCCGCGCGTCTGCCAGAGCTAACTTTATTTGTAAAGTTCTTAAAACATTTCATGGATTGAAACTCTACAACTTGGTAAATGTGTGTAACTTTCAAACCAAGAAATAAATACCGCTGAAGTAAAGGAGTGGCAACAAGTAGTTGCTTAGCACGCATGCCTGCTACTAAAAGCTTCCTCGGTTTCTCACTGAGTTTCTGTTCTCTGATATAATTCTGTAGTGTTGGGCCCATGTCTTCAAATTTAACCTGTGTGTTAGAGAAGAGAGGACACATTTCTTCAAAATAATCGTATGGATCTAGGGAGGGTTTTTCAGCCATAGTACTTTCCCAACTGTAAGGAACCTCGATGTCTACTTCTACCATTCCAAACAAAGTACCCTTTTCTTTTTCCCCAACAGCTCCCTTATGAGATTTATAAAATTGTGGCCGTTTCTGGGATACTGTTTGCTTTACTTCAGGGTTTGAGTCGATTAGTTTTCTGAACTGGCATTCCCAGATATCTCTCACTTTATACCCCCTTTCAATCAAATATTGCCTTTTTTCCTGTATAAAAAGATTCCTCTTAATCATACTATTCAATAGGGATTGATCTTTTATGTTCCGCGTTAAAGAACAGTGTGGATTTTCAATACAATGGCCGTGGAAAAAACACCCATTCATTTAAAGAATTTCACACCTCTCTGGACAAAATCCATCGACGAGATATCCATCAATCCTCACTTCATGCGAATTGTTTCCACCGTGTAAAATTGTGATGTTTTCAGTTTCCGCTATCATGTCTAGCCAATCGAAAGCTATTTGATATCTATCGCGGACCTCTGGTCTAAATCCATTCTCGACACGTCTTCTCACAAAGGGCCCAGTGGGCAAGTCTAGTCCTAAACAATACAAATATAATGCATTGGCATCAAATCCTAATATCTGTTCACATATTTTATTTGGATCCCCGCGTATATTAGTCCGTCCTTTTTCATGCAACCTAGTAAATATAATAGATGGTCCACCCACGATATTTTTCTTAATTGTCTCATGCATGTCCCTATCTTTGTAGCCAAATTGAGCAAATGACGCCTTAGCTTTGATTGCTGTTTGGAATAGTAGTCTCCTGGCAACACCCGGAACAGATATAGCAATTTTAAAGACGTCTACTCCCATTGATAAATAAAACTGGCGCATTTTCTCCACGGCCTCTACGAAAGGAACAACATCCAAGTTGTTGTACCACACCAGAAAGTCACTAAACTTTTGCATGCCTTCATTTTCCCACACTGAATTCAGATAGGCATAATTTTCCTCCTTTGTTTTAGGTTCCCTAGTCAACCCCATTGATTTCAAAACTTTGTTCGGGTGTTCTCCATTGGCAATTCTCTTGGAATATGTCACGTGATCTTCCTCTAGCGTGTTTAACCCTTTCATCTGGGAAAAGAAACTTTCTATAGGAGGCAAAGCAGGATAATTCAGTTTGTCTGCAGCGGTAAACCAATCATATGGAAAGAATCCCTTCTCTTGTTGGCAATTGAAAGAGGTTAGAAAATCTTTATAACTAGTTCCAGGTGCGAGAAATTGGGCAATATCCATAAATTTCAATCGTGAATTTGAAACACAAAGATATTTGTTTCTTCTCTTAACAGTGAAATTTTCTTCTTCACTCGCCATATTTAAATGTTTGGCGAGGTAACGCTTTATAGCATTAACATCATAGCTGGCACTGTTAAACCCTAGAACAACCAACTCCTGGCAATACTTTTCAAATTCTTTCTTCAGCCTTTTTAACTTTCTCAGTGTCATGGCAGTAACGCGAGATGAGTTCAGATCGGCTAGCCGTCCCCTGTCATTTTCAAGTCTATGCATATCAACAGATTGATTGGCTGCTGAAACATTTAGATGATGCTCAAATTCATTCATGTAATTAGCTAGAAATGTATCATCATCATCATCATCATCATCATCATCATCATCATCATCATCATCATCATCATCATCATCATCATCATCATCATCATCACCATCACCATCTTGAATAATTACATCTGGACTCCACCAATCTATTATAGTGTTTAATTCATCTAGCACGTGCCCCCATCTTTCATTAGCCAAACGTGCTACCTCTGTTTGAGCGGCTTCCAGATTTGCTACAAACCGCTTCACCAAAGTTTCTAGGTCAGTATCGATTTCACATTGTGGATCTCCGATGCCATCTATGTTACTAGAACTACTAACAGAAATTGGTTGGTGTTTATGTGTCCATGTTAGTGAATTGTCCGATTGGCTGTCAAAAATTTTGATCAAAAAACATTCGAAGTCATATGTCGCAAACCAGGGAAAGTTTCGAAGTTCATCCTCGACATGTAGGCCAAACTAATCGATTTTCTCAAATATAGTTTTTGGTGGAGAATAAAATCCACCTGGATATTTCAACTTAGTCACATTCTGACAACTCATTTGGTGTCTTGACCAAACATTATATTTCCTAAAAGGTTTGTTGCACGATTGACATTTGAATTTCTGTGAAAAACTATTAATGTTGGTGATATAACTTACATGGTCCCCGTATAGATTAACATTCAGGTTGTTAAGTTGACCATCTGATTTGTAGTTACATTGTGATAGCCTAACAGATTGGACGGTGCCATCTGCATATCTGGAGAAAGCATTAACATTAACTTCAAACATTCTTTCAAATGCCCGAAGATTGTGTAGGTCAACACCATCAAAATCCTCCTCTATACCACTAAGTTCTTGCTCTAGCCATTGTCTAAAATCAATATCAACACATTGTTCCAGATTTGAGACAGGTCTACCTTTGTGTAATGCGAGGCATCTGAATAAACATTTATCATCTACATATGGCCTTCCCCTGAAATCTTTCTCAAGACCTATTACACTGCGACATTTTTTTAGATATTCGGGAAGCTGAACCATTCCTCGACCCAAAGCAAAATCTGTGCGTGACAGAAAAAAGATAATATTAGTAGTCATTACTACTTCCCATTTGGTATCTTCCATTTCATTACGAGCCCACTTGTCTTTATCAAATGTATTGTGTAAAAATGCAATGACCCTTTCTAAATCCCTCATGTTATTAATACCACGGGGCCTATTGAAACACATGGTATTATAGCTAGCATAGTAAAATCTATACTCTCCCGTTTCAACATGCCGCAAGATCAACGACATTGAGAAATTGATTTTAAATGCACGATCCTGCATATTATAAACTTCCCGTAAATTTTCTATAATTGTATTGACGTCCATATTTGGCCCCCACCGGAAAATTGTACTGGCGGAGAATACTCCCCTCGTTATGTGGCGCCAAAATCTCATCACTGTGTTGACCATAAAATTGGCGTAATTTGGAATCTTCCCTCCATTCCAAAGGTAAACTATGAGATGGTAATACATCATATGGTGAAACCTGATGTGTAATTTGTATATGAGTTTCACGCCTATGGCGATGTAGTGCAGAGAATGATGGGAATTTCTCTTGACATAATCTACATTGTATAAGCTTATCTTGTGGATTGTCTCGAGAAGTACTTGCCACTGCTCCATCACCAACATTATCAGTCATATCAAAATGAGCTGGTTTATCTCACGGTTTGGCAACTACCGCATCATCATAATCATTATTAGTTTAGGACTTTCATTCAAAGAATTAGATTGATTGGGCGTGTTGGTTGAATCATCTCCGCTATTGGACGTGTGAGCCTGAAGTCTGTGTTTTATCATTTTAGCTCTGGATGGAAAAGTTTGTTTACACCCATTACATGGAACATGACTCCGATTTTTGTGGATATTCAAAACTTTCCTGCTTGAAAACGTTTGATTACAGTGTGAGCATTCTAGTTTTGATTTCTTTCCATTATCATGATTAGATGATTTATCTAATCGATTATGATCATTTAAATGACGCTTCCAATTAGCTTGTTTAGCAAACACCCTTCCGCATATATTACAACTGAATTCACTCACCCTATTTGCATCTTTTTTTTGTGGGTGCATGATCATGCGATTGAATATTTTGTTCTTTCTCTTTGGCATCTATCCTGTTGTGTTTGGTAAGGTGTTGTTCCCAATTATGTGAATTTTTAAATCGCATGTTACATCTAGAACATACATAGTCCTTCTGCTTATTCACTGGTTTGTAGTGAGTCTGGGCATGGAGTTTGAGGTTGTGTGCATTACCACAGTCTCTGTCGCATTTGAAACACTTGAAGCCTGCCTTGGGAGTGTTTGGTAGGATGTGACTTGTTCGGGCATGATCCATCAGCTTGCTAATCTCCACAGCGTGAAATGAACAGTCCGGGCATTTGAATCTCCCATTTTCTTTTTCTTGACTCATGATGATGATGTGAACTGCAGCTGTAAATTAATAAAAATACTAATAATGATGATGATGATGATGATGATAATAATAATATAATAGCTTATACTTACTTTATCCTAGTTCAGCCCAGCGTGATAAGATTCAGTAGATGTAAAGTAGTTATGCGCTACCTGGTGATGTGAACTGCAGCTGTAAATAATAATAATAATAATAAGTAATGTAATAGCCTATACTTACTTATATCCTAGTTTGGCCGAGCGTGATAAGATTCAGCAGATGTAAAGTACTTAGGCGATCCCTGCTGAATGAATTGAAAGGCTTAGAAGCAACGTATGTATGGGAAAGCATATGTGTCACATATGCAAATCAATGATATAAATCGCATTGTGATATAAATTTGAATTCATTGTATTGTATTGTAATGTTGACTTTATGATAACCATGATTTACCGATAATATGGTCGAATCCTAAACCTAGTTTTGTTCATATCTATTATCATGCAACAAATTAGAATATGTCGGGAGAAGTAATATACTCATGTGACAGTTGATCGGTTTGGAGAAATGGGAGGCCATGACAAAAGAAATAATCTTTATCGTTTTGAATGGATTAGAAGCTTATCGAAGAACAATTGAAAATTTACTCCGTATCAGGTACCAAGGAGATCCAGTAGATTTGAAAGAGATTCAGATTCATCCTGTATCTTTACAGCAGTTGTAATAGATGTGAAAATGGCAGGTAACCCAGAGTTTGAGCTATTGATGAATATCTCTGCGGGGTGGGATGAGAATGTCGAAATCTTTTTCACCGCAATAGATTTCCATTGGATCGATGGGGGAGAGAGCACAGCTGTAACTGTTGCAGGACACTAACAGACTTCCTCAGAGGTCATGTTGATATTGATGACTTGGAAGACATCAGCGGTTTGGAGTTAGAGTGGAGAGGTTCAGGAGGACCCTTTTTTGTGGATCTGCGCGAGGACATCGCGAACCTGATGCCTCTCTTAGAAGACTTCCGGGACAGTGAGTTTATGCGTGACTATCTACGCACGCGGATGCTGTGCATGGTGCATGGGCAGATAAGAGGGAGAAGAGCCTATCGCCATGTAGGCAGCCAGACCAGAGGAGATTGAGGACGGCTGATCGACAACAAAACAAACCCAAGGCTCTTTTCAGAGCCAACCAAATATTCCCAAAAGAGCTGGTTTCATATATGATTGGTATATTCTTCCTTCCCTAATTAATTAATTAATTAATTCTAGTATAGGTTTGTTCAAAACAGAGTTAAGTACAGCTTAGGATGATTGTGTTTTTCCGTACTTTAAATCCTTTCTATGAAGTTTACCTAAGAGAACAAACAAATCTTTTGGCTGGTATCCTTCTTAGAACTACACACTAGGTTTAACGCAGGTCGTCAGTAGATTTGATTGACAATATGTTAGCAGTATCAGGAGCTTATACCAAAGTTTAAAAGTTTTCTTACTTAACTGCTTTTTGCCAGCTGGTTTTAATACTGGTGATAAAATGACTTTTCAAAATACGAGTTGGAAGTATGACTTAAACAATATCCTTTGATAATTGTATATTGTTAATGCATTTATCGAATAACCAAGACTACCTCCGCGTGTATGTGGACAAATTAGTGGAAGACCCTGACGTCGATATAGAGTATGCCTAGGACTATAGTTTGATGTGGTTATGTGTACGGTTCACGCCTAAGCAATGGGATATAAAGCATATTGCAAAATCTGACGTTTTATGCGAGGGGACGAATATTTGGAGCAGACTTCAGCAGCTATGGAAATGGACTTGAATTTGGCTAAGGAAATGTACTCGACTTTGAAAACTGTTGTTTTCTAAACCAAAAGGCTCTTTTTAGAGCCAACAAATACCCGGAAAGAATGGTTCAACCAAAGGTATTCATCTCATCTCATCTGCTTCCTTTCCTTCCTTCCTTCCTTCCTTCCTTCCTTCCTTCCTTCCTTCCTATCTTCCTTCCTTCCTTCCTTCCTTCATTCATTCACCTCATGCATAAGTTTTTATTCCATATCTAGCTATCTTCGTATTCTATATCTAAAATAGTACTTGGACTACAATGAAAAACAAGGTGATTTTTTTTTTTTTTACAATCTGCGAACTTTATTGAATGCATAGTGGTTACTAAAACTTAGGTTAGATTGTAATGTATATTAAATCATACAGTCTATATCTATATCTAAAGTATATTTTACATCACTTTAAGGGTAGATAATAATAGCACCATACCGCGAGGAGCTTGGGAGCTTCTTTAATTTATATGGTTGGAATCATCTTCCAGGTAAAACGGCACGAAGCTTGATATCTCTGGTAGTGCTTCATTTATTATACTCATTCGTTTCATGAACTCCTCCCACTCCATCAAACGTAGACCGATACCCTTGCGGGTAGGTTTAATGTTGTCACAGTCCTCTGGAAACCACCATTGTCGCACATCAACTGCATGTATACCAGTGTTCACAGACACATAAACATTATCGCCTAGGTGTTCAAAAACTTTAACTTCTTCATCAGCCATTACTTTCTGAGCTGCTCGCATAACAATAGGAGCAATCTCAACTAATTGTTTCCACTTCTTAAGGCTTAAACTCATCCCAACTTTAGTCGGTTTAGAGACCAAAGTTTCTTGGTCTCCATCATATTGTCTAATGTCTATCCGCACCTGTTGCTTCCAATTAACAATAGATACAAAGCGATAGTGTCCTAGGGGTAATAACATTCTTGGTTGTTCCTTATCACGGAAAAACCTATTCACACTTTCTGTTTCAGCGTCAACGTCCATTTGATGGTATAGGTTTCTTGATCCTGATTCATCGTTCAGACACAAGAAGAGTTCTGGCTGAATAATTTCCAAACATTTCATGAACACTTTGGAAATCGGAGTCTTGCTCTCCTCCACCGCATTCATCAAGCGCAATGCCTGGGCTTTTCTGCCTGGAACCGTTATGATGCCGTCGTAAGTATCCATGTCCAAAGCATTGTGGTGAAACATGTAGCAGGCAATGGTTAAAACGTCTGCTTGTTTCACCAACAAAATCCTATTGTCTAAAATCTTCTGCTTTGCATCCAAATTCCTCACCTGCAAATCACATAAAACATATGATAAGTATATGTCCGTTTAGTTATTACATATCTATTCGATATAGCTAGATAGATTTTATTTCTTTCAAATATACATAGTTGTTGTAAACCACGGTAAAACATATAACTGTAAAATAATCGTTTGGATACCGCATCATAAATAAATAGATATGTATATATATGTAACAATCCTTCAAATTCAACAATAAAATATAAATAACTTTTCATAGAAGTGACGACAAAAACGTTTAGCGTTTAAATGTAAATTGACTCACCATAGCATCTTTCCCGTGTTCTTTCACAAACTCTGGGCCTCCAGCAATATCCATATTCAACTCAAATTGCTGGAACTTAAGAGGACGACTATAAATGCAACCTCTTGCTGTCAAACGCAACGAAGTAATGAATTTTGTCATATACTTGTAGCATCGTGCTACTAGAACAAAAGCCAAACTTATCCATATCAGAGATTTATACAACAGAAATGTTTAACTTTATGATAATAAACAATTCATAAATAACTATGGGAAAATTTAATCTAATCAGTTTAGATATTAAAGCTGTGACTATTGTTAATACTAAACATGTTTAAACTTGTTGTGTTGACTAGATATGAGGGGGTCTAAATTTAGGGGTCTAAATTTAGGCCCCCAGATTTGTGGCTATAAGGCACATCACCTAACTACTGTGAACCATGATGGAAAATTTGTTTAAATCTCTGCTGGAGACTAGATGGGAAACTTCACCAACACTACTGCTGCTGGGTCTTGAAAGTCAGAACAAATGTAATAACTTGCCAAAAGGTTAAGTGGGTATGTACAGTTTGTTGGCTAAGGCTCGTCTAATGACTTACGTATTGTCTTTTTTGCTTGTGTCATGCAGAGTCAACTGATGCATGGAGTGTAAAGTCCCGCGTCATGCAGCCATTAAGAGACGGAGCAACTTCCAAACACACCAACCAGTGTGATGATGCAAGTCATTACACCTGTTGAAGCAATTCTCCTTATTGTGAGTCAAATATGATTCTCTTACATGTGCTTTATTGAAGTACATGCATCATGATCAGATGGATTAATCTGGAGGTGTGCCTGTCGTTTTCAGTAGCAGGACAGTGGCTTGTAGTATTTGTTTTGAAAGTGGCAACTGACAGTTGATCAGTGGTGTCCCCTGGTGTGGAGAAGAGAAAACAAGAAGTCAAAAACAAAACTTACATTAGCTGCTGGAACATGTAAGAATTACATGTATGTGTAGATCAGTTCCAATATATGATGCATAAGTAAGGGAATGATAGAACTGAATTTGACAATTAACAAACCAGCAGTGTGGTAATAAATTAATTAAAATTTGACAATAATGATTGTGAGCTTGGATTTTGATTGCTTTGTTATTATTGGTAAGGCCTGATAAACAAAAGACTATACATATTATTTTGTAGCAAATTGCTGAGTGCAGTGTGGTGAGATTCAAACTTGGATCACAGCTAGGCCATTGTCCAAATAATATCAGTTTTATAAATGTTTTTACAGAATCACAAAGTGACCCTGCTGTACTGCTGGAGGATATATTTTCCTGATAGCCTCTTAAGATGGATGGTAAGTGTATGGGAAATGTTGAATACCAATTTAATTTGAGAAAATTACCAAGCTTTCTAAAGCCAACCACCCATATGCTGATTTTTTTCCCCTGTGGGCTCAATGTTTTTTTGGCAGTTAATTGAGCCTGTTAAGTTGCATTTTAATGGCCGGCATATCCCCTCTCACCTACCAATTTTCAGCAGTTATCACTACACTTTCACGGTTATTTTGTTCATCCACTGCAGCTACGGGTCCATGTTGGTTTTATGTTCTTTTCAACATGGATGACACAAAGAATACAGCAAGAAAGAAACTATTGTGGGTGAATTTGGCTGCTAGGTGGTTTCTCGGATGCATGAAAAAGTGGAGACAGAAGGGAAAATTCTGGATGAGGTCATGGCTCAGCAGCAAGAACCATTTTGGGTCATTGGTGAATTACACAGTGAAGATGATCTTCATTTATAAATTTCCTCAGAATATCTGTTCAGGTATTTGAACTGCTGTTGGCAAGCACAAGCGCCTATACAAAATGTCATGGTGCCAGGTTCCACAAGGCCATTTCACCTGGGCTGAGGTTGGCAGTGACCGTGCAGTACCTTGAAGCAGGTAGAGAAACTCAGTCTGTGGGTGCAGTGTTTAAATGATAAATGATATGAGATTGCCAATCAAAGCTACAGGTCATATCTTTAAGTCGGAAAGTAGAATACTGATAAAATTCAGTAACTGAGACGAGGGAAGGAAAAGTGCCGCCCATCTTAGTTGTCCTAAAAGTAGGGTCAATAGTGTAGTCAAAATTTAACGATATTGTACAAATATGATGGTGATGATGATGTTAGCAAACTCAGTTGTTGCTCAAAGTTGTATCATTTATATGTTGCACCTTAGTATTTAAAATACAATTGGATCCAACTGGACAAGTGAACTACACATGACAAACACACACAAGCACCCCCTTAATGCCCACCCAGCTGTCTCACACTCACACACAAACACACACACACACACACACACACACACACACACACACACACTCTCTCTCTCTCGCTCTCTCTCTCTCTCTCTCGCTCTCTCTCTCTCTCTCTCTCTCTCTCTCTCTCTCTCTCTCTCTCTCAGGAGGAGCCTACCTTATTATGAGCAGGGTATTAAGAGGAACTCCTTTTATGGAACATACATTCTGACGTGGAGGTTTGCATATATAACCTGTACCATGAAGGGCTTTTCACAGCAGTTCTTATGTGCACACTGCTGGTACACAGATCACTGTGTACTTCACCATTTAAAAACCTGGAGGCTAAAAAAAGGGCAAGTTGAGGTGAAATGGATAGTTTTAAGGGATTTTACAGTCAGAGAGCCTCTTCTAGAAAAATCTTGATACACATTTAACATACAGAATATCCTTCTTAGTATAGGCAGTTTATGGTATCAAAAACATGCCGAGAGTCCACATGTAGCTTTCGTGAATTTTCGTCTATGATGTGGCTTGGTTGTTCAAATCCAGGAGCCCAGTTGTCCTGTGTTTTCAACCAGTACACTGGCAGTTCTGATCAGCTTGGTAGGCCATGCTCTTTGGTTTCCATTGCCATTCTGGCTGGAGCAACATCCTGGGGGTAAATTGCAATGGTACCTGACCTTTGTATTGTATTGTATTGTATTGTATTGTATTGTATTGTATTGTACATACAAAGTCATGAGAATACATGTTGCACCAGAAAAAGACTCATACATCGAAATAAGGAAAAGAGTGTTATATAACTAAGACAGGTTTAACGAAAGCAAGATTTTCAGCTGGAGGAATGAAACCCCTTGGGGCTTATATTCCCTCCCGGCTGAGACAGCACTGATTACATATAAAGTATACAATAATTAATGAAATGAAAAGAAGTACACAAATTTCTTAAACTTATCCAAATACATGTCAGTTATTGTTGATCCAAAATAAAAAATTTAAGGCGCTTTTTGAACAGATGTATTGAAGTAACATTTTTAATATGAATGGGCACAGATTTCCATATGTGCGGTCCAGGAGATATTATTGAAAACTTCCCTACATTAGTCCTAACTTGCTGTATATAAAAGTCTTGTGTTTGTCTAGTGTTATAGTTATGGACACTTGATACTTCAGGAAAGAGGATTCTAAACACAGCAAGAACAAGATAATATTTAACTTTATACATGAGCAAGCTTGTAAGATAGGTATCCAAACTTTGAAATTTCAATAATTTAAATTTGTGGAATAGAGGATCAGTATGTATGTGAATTAAAACCTGAAAATGTAATGATCCGTAATATCTTTTTCTGAAGTTTAGTAATCTTATCTATTGTACTAGGATATGTGATGGCCCATGAATTATGACAGTATGTGAAATATGGATACACCAAAGCATAATACAATTTGATTAAAACATTGATTGCAAATGTGTGTCTGATCTTCTTGAAGATCCCGATTATCTTCCTTACCTTTTTAGAAATACAATGGTCCCCCTCTTATAAGGCCACCCCAAATGCAGCCAAAAAGTGGCCTTATAAGAGGGGTGGCCTCTCTTGAGGGGGACAATATAACAGAAATGCCTTTTTTTAACAGGAGAATGCTGGTCTTTCAAGAGGGGTGGCCTCTGGTGAGAGGGGCCTTATTAGAGGGGGACCACTGTATAATGAATGTGTTCTTTCCAGTTTAGATCTTTGTCAAACCAAACACCTAAAAATTTGAATGTTTCAACTTTAAGTAACTTTTTTTCATTTATTTCAATAGCAAAATCATCTGAAATTTTGTTATTATTGCGAGATCGAAAAATCATATCATTAGGTTTACCAATGTTTACAGATAATTTATTTGTATGAAACCAACGAATAACATCTTGTAGAGTGTTGTATATTTTATGCTCTAGAGCATCTACATCTCTATCACTGAATAGTAAACTTGTGTCATCTGCAAATAATAGACATAACATATCCTGAGACACAAAGCGTAGGTCATTAACATATACGAGGAATAACAAGGATCCTAAGATGGACCTTTGAGGAACACCACAGTTAATAGCTAATATGTCAGAATCTTCATTCAAATAATGTACCTTCAGGTATCAAATCTCTGTGTGTGCATTTGGTATGTAGCCACCCCTGAGTTTGGGTCTGGCTAATTGTGGATGTTATTCTCCTGTCAGCTTGGAAGTTTGGGGTTGCTTTTGGACCTATTTGTGGTATGATTATTTTCAGGGATGGAACCAATCTGATGATTGTAGATCTGATGAGATAGTTATGTCTGGCTCCTCTACATTACTGTGATGTTACACTCATTTCTGGCGTCGTTGTGGAAGTAGGGTTTCCATGAGTCCAGGACCCTGACTAGTGTTATTGCTGGTATATGGATGTCACTATGATTTTTGGAATCATTTAAATATAAAGTATTGTTTCTTGGGGAGTCTCATTTTTGTTATGTCTGTTGAAGACATACTGCAACCCTCAGGTGTTGTTTCAGGTGTTCCAAAAGTAGTTTTCTGATGGAATATGAGTAGCTGTAATGGCAGCCACAGCAGACAATAATCTTTCTGAATGTTGCTATCAGAGCTGGAACCAAGTGGCAAGTTCACGTGTACCTCCTCCAAATTAGTGGTGATGGGATCAATATTGACGTGCATTATCTCAACAGAGCTGTTCCTATCATTTGCTGCCATGCCGAATGCTAAGCAAATGAGAAAACTAAGCAAGGGCATGACAGCAATGAGGTATAATGGCTATTTAATTTGACCAGTTTTGCCACTAATTGGGCCTCATCAGGAGCTGTCTTGCTACAGAACGCACCTGTTTACTACAGTGGTGTCACATGTCAGGTTGCTAATGTAAACTAGGCATGCGTCAATACAGGTCACAGGCTGTGCTCATTTCAAATACCCCAACCTTTCTGGTGACATGGTGAGGAGTGTGTGTCATGTCTTGCTCTGTTTCATTCTTGTAACATCATAAGTTTTAGGTGTACTGCCCACCAGGTTGCCCCAAGACTGCAGGGGTTTCCCTGTGGAATGAAAAAAGTTTTAATCACAAAACTATGAAAGTGGGGGAACACTGCCTGGAGATCCTGAGTGGGAGCTGGGAGTGTTCAATTGAATAATCAGTGTGCTTGTTTTTACTGTAATCCTAAATATAAACCAGTCTTTGTATATATAAAACTAATGTTAAGGATACCCATGGCGAAACCTGTGGTATACATGTATGCTGAGGGAGCCTGCAGTGACACCTTTGGTAAATGTTGACGGTACCCTCCATAACATCTATGGTGAATTTTAGATTACTTCCATTTGGACCTGTGGTGAATATTGAGGGGATCCAAAATGGTGCCTTTTACATGTATGAATGGTTATGGGTACCCAGAGTAGTATCTGTGGTAAATAAAGAGCATGCACAATGGGATCAGTGGTAAATGTTACTCATAATGTATGCATGTATGTATGCTGTAGTAACTGGAATGTATGTGTGTGTGTATATATACTAATTTATACTAATTGGCATATGTGTGGTTGACTCAGCTGTTTTGTATATGTCCCTATTTCCAATAATTCACCAAAACTTTACTAAATCACACTTATCAGCAAATTTTCATCACAAGTTTAAAGACTGAAATGGACGATCATCATAATACCTAGACTTGCTCAAGTCTCACTGGACTGTCTTCCGTATTTTATTTAAAATCAAATTCATTGCTGTTTAAGTAAACACACGTTGTAGTCTTATTGTTACAATACAGGTAGGCCCTTAAACCTAGCTATTTGGCGTGGAACGTGTCTATTACCAGATAACATTTACTCCAGCTGATAATCGCCGGGCGGTCTGCACTGTGTTTCTCATCACACAGACAAGCGAGCGGTCATAAGGCACCCCTCGTAAGAAGCTGTTAATTGAGCTACTGTGTAATGAAGGATTAATTGCAATGCACCGCGCCAGGCGGAGGGGGTCCAGTGAGACTTGTAAAACTTGCCGGCATGTTGCTGCTATGAATTATTCACGAGCAGTCAAGCACGTGACAGATTCAAGGCCATCTCAAATTCCTTGTGTTGACTGTTGTTTATTAATCTTTACATGCAAGCACGCACATTTTATTGTAGAGAAACATCAGTTCTTGCCGATGGCTATTTCGATTTTGCGTTAAAATGAATATTTTCCTTCTACGATGATTTAAATCAATGATCGGGCTGTAGCTTGTGACAATTTGAATGATGGAACTTTGCAAAACTGCGCAAAAATAGGGTGATTTCATCGTCTCGATCTCGATCTTTTTTTCGTCTACGCGCTATGTTGTTTATATCGTTAGAATGCTCAGAGCCTTGTCTATTTTAACAACAAGCTCTCCCATCGACTGAAACAAAAGTAAAGTAGGGGAAATCCCTTCAAAACTGCTTCTATTTCAAACAGATGCGTCGTTATTTTAGTTGCAAACTACAGCCCCCAGAATCGATCGCATGGGGTTTGCTGTCCAATCAAAAAGTTTTTCTACCGCTGTTTCGTTCGGTAGTACTCGCTGCCTCATGTTGTGAAGTCTGGCTTGAAAGATGGGTGACATTTGTCACTTTGTGTGAACACAAGTGACGATTACGGACAATTTATTAAAGCCAGAAACAAAATTTAACGCTGTAAATTGACCAAGAAAAATGTGCGGACCGGCACCCATGCAATTGTATTCATAATTCACACAGGTTTGACTGCTTTGATCAAATCGTGATTGAGATCGATATATTCCCTTTGTTAGGGTGTAGGGTTTTTTTGTTTAAATTGACAAAAGAACCACATAGAAATGTAGAGGTCTTACTCAACAAAACTTAAATCAAGACGTGGATCATTTTGCATTATTGCAAAAATAAAAAAGCTGTGTCACTTTTACGCCAGCATGTCGCATGTTGCGCAACAAAACCAAAAACGCCCAGTGGCTGGCTTTGCCAGATCTCCAAACTGCCCAGAGTGCTGGGGGGGGGGGGGGGGGGGGGGTAAATTAGCACAACACAATGAGACCACTCAAATATTCTGGGCGTCTTGAACTTGATCTGACCTCTGATTTGACTTCTCGGATCCCGCGAAACCGCGGATGTTGTGACGTCACTCCCACGGAAATGATGGTAGTCCAGAGTGGGCTTGTGCAAGTTTGACAAGTCCCTGGTGTCGGCAGCCGGAGGGACATGGTCAGATTTGTCTCGCTTGAGTGGCCAGTGAACTGCTATGCATTCATTTGAAGACCACTTTGCCTTCAGCCTTATCGCGATGATAATGGGATTAGAACTGACTAGTACTCAAAAGCTGCTACTGTTGAAACCGGCACGGCGACAGTGTCGACCAGTTTTAAAAAAAACAAAAAAAAAAACAACAGTAGGACATACTTAATAACACCATGTAGTTGGGATAATATTATACAGTTAACTTTGGAGGGGAAAATGTATCGCACTTCTGGGTGGGACCGCGGGATGGGAAAATAGGGACATGCACCAGGGACTTGTGCAAGTCTACATAATACCTTTTTTTCATGATTTGTAATATTTAAGGATATTTATAAAAAAAAAAACTGAATTTTTTTTTGGGTCTCTAATTGCAAAGTTTTGCAGAGCTTTTTCCCAAATTTGTGAAAATTGCCAACAAAAAAAAAAAACAAAAAACAAACAAACAAAAAAAAAAGCTAAGTTTCATACAGCAGGTGTTTTAAAATACATGAAAGGTGTACAAATTAGGAAAATTTTCCAATGCATTGTAAGAAAAGTTGTAACTTTTACAGCATCTGACAGGGGCCTATTGGAAATAGAAGAAGGTTTGAAAGTGTTATTATACCTTGTATTTCTAGTATTGTGTCTGGAGTAGCTAATGAACTAAGCATCAATACTGTGAAATTACAAAAGCATTTGATCATTTTCTGTGTTATATTTTATGAATTTATCTTATGTTTAAAGTCATCACCTTTAATTTTGATTTCCTCATACTCATCTTTCCTTACAATGAGTACAGGTTGCCCAGATTGCTTAGCCTATCGGAAATATGGAGATCTCGCATATGCATATTATGGGGTTAGGTGATACAAACTTGACCTTAAAGTTTATTATAACAGAAAATTTAATATAAATCCCAGTATTCATGGCTGTTTGAACCATAAATACATGTATATTTTCTTATAATTTCCAGTAAATAAGGGAAGGTTTATACCCAGGGGTTTATATCAGAAACGGTACATGTAACAGTAAGAGCTATGGGCTATGATACTGGCAATGGCTCTAATTTCAATTTAGAACATGAAACTAGTTCCCTCATTATAATTTAGAGCAGTCTGTTTTAAGTATGTAGTTTGTTAGTCGCAGTTGGCATTGAAATAGTTGGGGGGGGGGGGGGGCAGAGCTGAGGCTTGCCTGCTGGATCTTGGCATATTAGCAACATCTTAACCCTTTGAGTGCTAACTGTGACAAAAGGTACATTTGTCAAAATTATCATTATTGATCCCACAGTCCTCTTACAAAAGCCTCTCATTCAAGGAGCTGCATGCAAAATTTTTGGTATATTGCAGAAAGTAAACGATTGCAGAGGAACAGTTTTCCTTGGTAAGCTTTGAATTTCAAGTGCTCAAAGTGTCCAAGGAAAGCTGTTGACTCAGTCTGCAAATTAGCACCTTATGGGTGAACATAGTGAACAAAGCACAGGAGATTCATTCAAGCAGGACAAAACACGTCTATATTGAGACAGTGACATAGACGGACTGTTGGAATCTTGTAATGTTGAGCCACCGTAGATTGTCACAGAATGCATGTACAACATATATGCCTAGTTATCATGTATAGCATTGTGCACATTGACCCAGAATATTTTGAACACTGTGTGTGTCTTCCTCCCATGTATTGACGCATTCAAATCTTGACACATTAGGGATGATTGCACACCTTTAATAATGGGAGGAAATTTGCATTTTCTCTGGATTTGACAAGTGTGTCCCTTCACTTTATTTTTGACCGTGTGGCTGATGTGGTAGAGTACTACATGTAGGTCTGTCTATAAGTTATTTGTACATCTTCTTTCAATTTCTTATGACTGAACCTTGTATATCTTTTTATTTGATTTTTTTTTCATTTGTGCATACTCAGTTTATATGATTGCAATGCTATGAGTGCATAAGGGTATACATGTAAGAAGCAATAAAGAATAAGAAAGAATTATAAAAACAAAATGCCTGACTGAAACACATAAAGCCTGATTGCAAAATAAAACATAAGTGGAACACAAAGGCATGACTGCAGTACAAAAGGAATGATTGGCATGCATATTACCTTGAAACACATGACTGCAACACAGAAGGCAATTGGTGGCAACATAAAATGGATGACTGCAAGAATTAAGGCATAAAGGAAACCGAAAACAAAGCTGGAGCACCAAAGGCATGATTATGGCACCCCTCCCCCCTTCCTGAGGAGGAGGGGGCATATAGCGATTACTTTGTCCGTGTGTTTGTGTGTGTAAGGACTGACAGTTTTCACATGAAAACTTGAAAAGCTTTTTTGCTTTCATATTGCACGTGCTTATAGTCCTGAATAAGGTCTCGGACAACTTCGAAGATGCATGACCTTGACCCAATTCCTAAGGTCACAGAGTCATTTTTGAGAATTTGGTTTTCACATGATAACTGAAAAAGCTTTTGACATAGGTGTAGGCCTGTCAAATTGAAGGTGATTACAGCCCTACATAAGGTCTCGAGTGAGTTTGAAGATGGTTTTAGTCTGCATGGGTGACCATAACCCAATTCCCAAGGTCACAGAGCCAATTTAAGGAATTCGGTTTTCATGCGAACTTGAAAAGGCTTTTTGCATAAGGCTTTCATATTACACTTGCTTATAGTCCTGAATAAGGTCGTAGACGAGTTCAAAGATGGGCGACCTTGTCCCAATTCCCAAGGTCACATTCATTTTAGTGAATTTGCTTTTCTTGCAATGACCTCAACCTAAATCCCAAGGTGATAAAGCCATTTTAGTGAATTTGGTATTGATGCGATAACTTGAAAAGTTTATGATATAGGGCTTTCATATTGCACATGCTTATAATTCTGAATAAGGTCTTGGACAACTTTGAAGATGGGTGACCTGGACCCAATTTCCATGTCACAAAGTCATTTTAGTAAATTTGCTTTTCACAAATTATCTTGAAAAGTTTTTGATACAGACCTTTCTTATTGCACATGGTTTTAGTCCTGCATAAGGTCTCTGATGAGTCAAAAGATGGCTGACCTTGACCCAAATACCAAGGTCACAGAGCCATTTTAATACATTTGGTTATCGTGTTATAAGTTGAAAAGTTTTTAACATAGTCCTTGTTTATTGCACATGGTTGTAATCCTACATAAGGACTCAGACAAGTTCAAAGATAGATGACCTTGACCCAAATCCTAAGGTCAAAGAACCAGGAGGGGATAGATCTTGCAATCTCTGATTGCGTTTTTAATATAACATAAAACATGATTGTAACACAAAAAGTATGATCGCAAAATAAAATGATTGCAACACTAAAAGAATTACTGGAACATGAAACATGACACAAAAATGATTGCAACGGAGAACCGCTGACTGCAACATGAAAGGTATAACTGCAATACGAAAAGAATGATGATAAAATTTCAATGTTTTTGCACTAGTGCTACCCAGGTTGGTAAAGTTTTTTGTGTTGTAATTAAACTCTCTTTTAATTGGTGTTCTATTTTATTATCATATTATGTCATGTCATTCATATTGTTTTACCATGTGTCATCCAGGGCCTGTGGAAGACCAGTACAGTAGTCCCTGTCACGAGAGACCCCTGTCGTGAGAGACCACCCTCTCATGAGAGACCGTTTTTCAGATTCCCAAGTCCTATACTTCCCATGTTAATTTACCTGTCATGAAAGACCACCTGTCTCATTAGACCACTTTTTTGTTGCTGTAGGGGTGGTCTCTGGTGACAGGGACCACTGTATTGCCATACTGAGCCAGTGACCCTGGTACAACAATCAAGAAATCAAATCAAATCAAATTGTGCCTGCGAATGAGTTACTGCTTGTCTGCGTAAAATAAAACTTCAACAGCTTTGCTTGATGTGAAGGAGAGCTGTTGACATAGGGTCTGTTATCCTGATAAGGAAAGCTGTTGACAGAGGACCTGTAATCCTGATAAGGAAAGCTGTTGTCATGGGGTCTGTTATCCTGATAAGGAAAGCTGTTGTCATGGGGTCTGTTATCCTGATAAGGAAAGCTGTTGTCATGGGGTCTGGTATCCTGATAAAGAAAGCTGTTGTCATGGGGTCTGGTATCTTGATAAGGAAAGCTGTTGTCATGGGGGTCGGATATCCTGATAAGTCAACTACATTTTTCATTGAAATATTTTGTATTGAAGAAAAATGTGTGTAAAAACATGGAAGGAAAGAATATTTTGAAAGTGAATGCTTTTGTGGTGAGTTGAGTGGGAAATAGGTTAATATTTTGCAGTGTGCTAAGTACATGTACATGATGTACAATGTATCTGCCAATATCTGCTGTAAAGACTCAGCTGTTGTAACAAAAATATCTTTTGTAAAGATTATTGTAGACATTGTATTTATCAAAAGGTTAAGTGTCAGACATCTGCCATGTGATACCTGGTAAGGGTTAAGTAGCAGGTAAATTGTACGTTAGAATGATCTCAAAAAATGTGAACAGATGCAAAAAAACACCAAAACATGTACTGGTGCAGTATCACGTTACTGCCACCTAATGCTGTACTCTTGTGTTGCCTACTGTTGTGTCTCAATCAGGAAGATACTGTCTACTCTCATCCCATCCTTAAAGTGTGATCAAGATTTAATCCTTAATAACAGCTCAGGGATATTTGTTTCCCTGATTGGACTTAAGTCTATGCAGAAAAATTCATGAAAGTGTAGGTTTTCAAGTGGCTGGTGCAGTCAATATTAATGCTATAAAAGGCCTGCACACAGAGCCATGTTGAAAGGTTTTATATTTTGTCTGAATTCACTTGCCAACATAATGCAATTTAATCCAGGCAGCATCAATGACTTTCATGTACAACACATATCAATGATGTGATCTAATATTCACACAGCTTGCCTTTATATCCATTAATAATTTCTGCATGGAAAGCTGTCAGTTCACAGAAGGGGCTTGGATGTGTTGAAGTGGTAAGGGTCAGTGGAATTCAATCAGAGTGTGAGTTGACAAGGTGGTGTGCAGGCTTGCCGCAGCATTTCCATGCCATTGCTTCACATAATAACCAGCAAATTGTCAGACACAATTACAGTGCTTTCATTCCAGAGAGTCGATCAGTTTTGGCAGGGCTTCAGGAAACTTTTTTCTTCTGCATATTTGTGTGCCGAGAATTGGCCAGTGAAGCCAGGGAGTCACAATTGTGTTTGCGTGTGGAATGTGGAGCACGTGGAGAGGAGAGTGCCTGCTTACCATGTTACTGTGTGTCCACTGTCCACTGATACAAGTCGATATTATCAGTATTACGTGGTGTGTTCATCGTAGCTTCGATGTGTCTTTTTAAATACTGCCATACATTGGAATTGGTAACTTAATGTCTAATTACTACCCAAACGGACAAACAACTTTTGATTACTTTTTAAATTTTCACAAGGATTTACCCACTGATGGCGATAACAGCATTTTTCAAAATCTGGTTGCGCATATTACCAATGAGCTCCTGAGGCTGTGGAGCAAGGAATTCTAAGCTGGCTTTGTTGATGCATGCTGCCGGCAAATGCAGGTAATTTGAAACCTTTTGTGTTGCTGTGTAGAAATGTTTACAAATATGAGTGATAGTGAGAATGGAAATTACAACAGAGACGTCTAGTCCCTGCTGCAGAGAATGCTATGACACATGTCATCAGGGAAGACTGCAGAATATACACAAATATATGATGTGGAGCTACCGTTTACAGTCTAATGTTCGGTGAGGAAATAGGATTTATCCAATCTGTGCTGATCTGTTTTCATATTGGGTAGGATGTAATTGAATGTATTTTTGTGTTAAAGCTGCTTTCATTTGAAGCGAAGCTGTAGGTCAGCTGCCGCTCACTTGTGCTGAAAGTGACCTTACTCATAGAGGCCAAAACCAAGAGACATGGGCCAATTGCATGAAGTTATGAGTCAGGTCCATGTATGTAGATTTGCATCAACTTCCATCTCTGTGAAGGCCAACCAAGGGACTGGAAAATACTTTGTGGTAGTATATTATGATCATACAGTTGCCAGCACCCCCAACCCTTAACATTAAAAGTATCACATTTTGTTGTGATGATTCTTATTTCAACCAATGTACAATGGGAACTATATGTTTCTGGTGGTTTACTTTTACTTTAGTATTTTAATGGCTTTTTTTAAGTTATAATGTATTTCTGTCATTGCAGAAAATTAAAGATAAAAACACAGCAGAAACTTATCAGATTTAACAGGAGTCATGTGGAAAGCATCGAACTTGTAGCTTAAATGAAGAATCTAAAATGTAAAGACTAAAAAAAGTAAGTTTTTGGGCAGCAAGTCCATTTACAATATAGTTGGCACTCGGTGTAGATGCAGGTGTCCACATTGTCTCACTAGATTCAATAAAGTCAGAAATTCATGTGACTGACAATTAAAAAGAAATTGATACCAGCAACAGATGTGGATGATCAGCAGTTAGCTAGAAATGTATGTGACCAACAGTTAGCTGGAAATGTGTATGACCAACAGTTAGCTAGAAAGGAATTTGACCCACAGCTTGAAGCAAATGTATAGGACCAGCAGTTAGCACAAAATGTACATGTACATTAATATGACCAACAGTTAGCACAAAATGTGCATGTACTTTCCTACATGTACATGTATATGACCAACAGTTAGCACAAAATGTACATGTACATTTGTATATGACCAGCAGTTAGCACAAAATGTACATGTACATTTGTATATGACCAACAGTTAGCAAGGAATGCATATGGACAATAGTTAGCAAGAAAATTTAAGAATTGATGAGAATGATAGAACTGGACAGGTGATGAAAAATCTCAGTCAGTTAAGCTGTGTGCAATGGGCAGGTTAGACTCAGAGGTCGAAATCATGTAAAAGTTACATGTATGTTTCTAGAATGATGATCAGGCTTAAGTTGTCAAGTCAGCAGTTGGAACATGGCATGGTAGGTTATGCCAAAACCACTGAGCAACTGCTGTATTCAAGATGGGTCAAAATAGCTCCCTTTGTCCTTGATGGCTTTATTTAAAAGTATGTCTTCCAAAACATTTTATGGTGTTTTCACAAAACTAATAGAAAATAACTGGGGGAAGATGTACAGTCCCAGCCAAAGTAAAGTTAATGGGTTCTACACTGTTGCATTGGCCCAATGCACTGTCTATGCAGTCTCTCTGTAAAGTGTATGCAGAGGCCATGCAGTGTCTTCATGGAGGCTTCACATTGTCAACGCTGGAGCTGCGTAGGTAGCTACACACATTCACTGCCACACAGGGACTTGTACGCATTGTCTTATGCACGATCTCCTGATTTCCGATAGGCTAAGCAAACTGGATAAGGTGTACCCATTCTTATGGAGCATGAGATGAAGCGTATAAAAATTCAGGGTAATAATTTTAAAGATATGATAAATTGACAGGGATAAAATCTAACCAAGAAAATGATCAAATTATTTCATTAGTTCACGGCACGGATGCTCAGTTCACTTGCTATCCTAAACACAATAACAGCAATGTAACACTTTTAAATCGTCTTGTATTTCTGATAGGCCCCTTTTTTTCAGAGGCTCTATAAATTAAAACTTCTCTTAAAATGAAGTTAAAAATATTTACCTAAGTTGTATACCTTTCTTTTCATGTATTTTCAAACCCCTGCTGTGAGAAATCTGTTGGGTTTTTTTTTTTTTTTTGGGAAATTTTCACAAATTTGGGAGAAAGCTCCGCAAAACTTTGTAACAGAAGGCAAAAAACAAAAATTCAATTATGTTATTGATTAAGGACAGGTAGGATACCAAAAGCCTTTACATGAGCAATTTTGAGATTTTAGCAGTTTTTGCAAGATAAATGTCCTTCCTATAAGTAGGCAAAATTTCAAAGTCCTAACTTGCGTAGTAATATGAGAATAACACAAAAAACCACAGAGGTATGTGGATGTTTGAACATCCATGTGTCACTCTTTAGGTTTTCAGCCGTCTCGCAGAACAATGCCACCTGTCAATCATACTTAACAGTCTTTCACGTGGCTGCAGGTAGCAACGGCCCATGGCAAAGCAAGAGTGGTATCATGGTGGCGCGGCAAAATCAGGTGGCATGCCAAAAGTGTGTTTGTGGACAGGGAAATGATGCAAACGTATCACAGCCGTAGTGGTTTGCTTTATAGTTGTCTTGCTTAGTTTGTGTTCAAATGGAGAAAGACTTTGAATATTCAGGAGCAGCGGGAATCGTAAGATGATGTCCCTTCAAAGGCAAGGCCACGATGTACGATCACAGTGGCCCTGCACACCAAAGACAGGCGGAAAAAGAACAGCACTTAAATCACAATATCCATGTACATAATAATAGGCCCTATTTTATCGAAACCCAAGGATGAGGAAATAAAAGTACAAATAAATACATCTAAGTAAGCATTACCATGAACACAAGAGAAAACACAATAGCGATACAAAACTCAGGTTGGAAAGAGAAATGAAACTCATTGAGAATAATGACAAGCTAACTAAGTAAAGTGTACAGACAAGTCTAACAAGCTAACTACACATAGTATACAGATAGGAGTAAATGCAATAAAACACTATCCCTGAAAACAGGATGAAGAGTTAGGGGTGATAGAACAAACACGCCACCCATCCACTGACCACGCGCAGCCATAGGCTGCCCCACCGAAGCAAGGCAACACAACTTTCGTTGCCAGGCTTGAGGTCACAGGGCCAAAGGGCTACCTCCATGACATCACGCTTTGAAACCAGATTGTCGCTGTAGCCATTTGACACATCCCTGAATAATGTTTTCTGTACTTCAAAGGCTCTTTTATTCATGTGATTGGCCAATAATTGATTGACAACTTCACCAAATGTTAAGAGATGATGTTGAATATTTTGCTCAACTTGAGCAAGTGGTATTGTTTCAGAGGCAAATGATCAACATCAAAGGCCTTTGAAGCTTGTTTTCTCAGAAAGGATAATAGGATGAGAACCCCACCTAGGAATGATTATTTCAAGAAAATGGCTGGGTGAAATTTAATCTGGCTAATGGCTTTTGATTCTGTAATGTCTGAACTGCAAAAAGGGGTAAGCGATATTCAAAATTTTGCTTCTTTCTGTTTCTATGAAATGAAGAAAATGAAAACCCTGGAAATTAAAGGGAAAATTGAAATGTCAAACTTTGAGGATGGATAACAGAAAAGCTAAGCCAAGCATAAAAAAATCGCAGGATCGGTTTTTGTTGCCAATATGTCAAGATTAAGATGCAAGTGTAATTATTTTATCACAAATAATTAGTAACTTTTATCGACATTAATGGGGTGGATGCTTTGCAGTCAACTTCCAATTGTTTATTCAACAATTAACATCACAGACACGCAAATACAGGACATATAAATGTTTTTGAGTACGATGATTGTGCACATATATGATTTGATATCCTAACGCAAATACATTTTCAGCCAGGATCAGTTAATATCCTGAAATATCGCAAATCATGAAAAAGAGGTATTGTGATGATTGTCCATTTGGCAGTCTTTAAATTTGTGACAAAATTTGCTTATGAGCATGATTTTGTAAAGTTCTGACTGTAATTATGGGAAATAAGAGCATATTGGACTTAGATGAGTCGACCATAATTTGTATACGACTACTGTGTGTGGGTAACTATGGTGTACTGTCTTAGTAATTGTTTGTAATATTGATAAAATAGAATCTTACCTTTACCATCCACAATGAGTTAACCAGTTACCTGGAGACAGGCTGTTAGTTTTTATATGCTGAGCCAGCTTGGCATGGGAGTATGTGAATCTGCATAGAAAAAGTCAGAACTCATCAGTAGGAATGCTTGTGGCCTTGTTAAAATATTGATTCAATGGTGAAGTACAAGTACACTGTATGCTACAGCCTGTACTGTATTTCTTTGTCAATGTACCTTTTGAGCAAGATCACTTTTGTGTAGGAAGTGGTGTAATTGATAGTGATACATAGAGTTCAGAATTGGACCTGATTTTAAAACTTGGTGATTGGTTGGGAGACTGACCAATCATTGACAAATGAATTTATGAGTTTTCATCTTCCAGAGGAAGGTACCTTCTATGAAATCCAATTCTACTTTTAGAGACCAGATAAAGCAGGAAGTATGCTATATGTTATACACATATTTCCGTCAGTTGACTTGTTAGGGAAATTTACGGGATGGCCTGCCCTCCCTTGTATATCCATCATTCAGTGTCTGTTTGGCATCTGGCATCGGGCGTTGGTCCATTCACATTAACGTTTTTGTCTTCTCCTGAACTGTAAGCCAGATTCTCTTCTAACTTGCCATGGATGTACTTTGGGTAGGTTGCTACCTACATGTAGTTCAACAGCTCATGATGCATTGATTGTTGCAGAATATTGCTTTGCAATTGCCCAAGAACACTTCTGGTCAGTACAAAATCTTAATTTGATCACAAATGGGGATTCTGTGCAAATTATGCTGACAACATACGTGGAAGTAGAATATTAGCCATAATTGTGATCATGTTGAGGGGGTAGAAAAGAGAATTCAAATTTAGACTGCAGATATCTTTGTCCTGAATTGCATTGGTGAAAGTGTTCTTTCTTGCAGGTTTTACAATATTCATCAATTGGATTGTCAATTTTTATAAATTAAAAAAAGGGGCAATAGTTATGTTCGGTTGTGTTTTGTTCTGTTCTGTTCTGTTCTGGCTTTTAGACTCGTCCGCTGCCTATACACATGTGCTAACTGAATCTGATTTTGACTAACTGTAGATTCTTTCAAAATAGTCTGTTTTGTTTGACATGATCTCCTTTTTCATTTAGCAACGAGACCTGTTCTCTTTTGTTGTCTATTTTATTAAAAAATGGCTTGTTTTATTTATCAGTTCTATTTGTTTTATTAACTTTTTTGGTCTGTCTTATTCATAATTATTCTGTTTTAAATGAGAAATGTATCTGTTTTGTTTCATTTTTAGCTCTGCTGACCAAAAGTTGCAGAGCTTACACAACTGCTCATGTCTGTCTGTCTGTAAACTTTGGCTTGCTAGTGCGACGCCATCCAGTTTTCAAGTTAACCCAATATAACTTTCAGGACTTACAGGGTGTATGAAAATCTAGGTCCCTTTGGATATTGGTGGCACCATGTACAATATTATGGAATATATGGGTCAAAATGTCTTTAATTTTTGGCAGATCTTTTCAAAATTTGGTAGGATTGTGGGGTAGGTCAAAGTCTAAGTTGCTAACGATACTAGTGGCGCCACCGATAATTTGATGGAAATTATGAGCTAAAATGTGTTTTAAAATATGTATAATTCCATATTTGGAAAAGTAATTGGATTAGACTTGCCAAATTTATAGGATATATAGACCATATCCAATGCTAGAATGTTATTGAATATCAGTGACTTTAACCTATTTTTGTGAGGTGACCATGCCTGTAAAGTCGAAAGAGTTGATTAAGCCTCCAGATCAAAATTGCACTTGATTACATTGTACAAAATTCTGTACTTAGTGACCTACTTTTTGGGTCACAGTGACCCAGTAATTGTGGAGTTTGGCATTTGTGGAATATTAATATTGCATAATATGGGTGACCTTGATCAATATTTCAAGGTCCTGGAGAAATACATTTGAGGAAATGATTTTTTGGTGATACTTTTCAGCAGAGCATTAGGCCCATGGGCCTCTTGTTTTGATTCTTTTATTTATGATTGTTCTTTTTTATTTATAACTACTCTGTTTTAAATGAGAAATGTATTTTTTGCAGTCCGGGCTTGACATATAGGGGAGGGGGAGAATCAAACTGCTTGGCCAATGGTATTGCAATTACTGACAGACACTTCTGAGTACCACTCGACCAGGATTAGATTTGATTTTGTGTGTTGCTATTATCAAGATCAGCTGAGGATGCTGACTGGCCACACATGCCTCTTGTTTATTTATTATTTCTAATATAATCAGAAAGACCTGTTATATTGTCGGATCCATTTGACATTTTGACCGAAATATTGTAATTTTGAAAACTGGCTGACTGCATGCACTGCAGATTCCCACCAAATGTTGGATTATTGCTCAGATACAGTACAATAATTAAATGGTTTTATTTGTATAGTTGATTGCCAGATTTCATGTTTGAGCACCTATAGCAATTGTCTCCAAATGAATAATAATCAGTGAAATCAATAGATCAAAATGCACTGTGTAGTATATGAAAGTGGTGGACCAGTGGTGATAAATCCAAAGCAAACTGAGGCTCACAAGTAAAAATAAACACAGGGACAGGTGAACTTGATTGGTCACAGATGAGCAGCTTGATCTGTACAGCCATCAGAGAGTCTTTTTCATATGGGGATGATGACAGCTTGCTGGGCTTACCTCGGGTCAATGCAGGTCGACCTTTCAAAATCCAGTTGTGGATTCTGGCCAACAGGATTGCACAAGTATACTTCAGGGTGCTCTATTAGAGGTAGGATGGCAAGCAAGTCAGTCATCATGCAACTATATATCCTAAATTTGTGAAGTGCCAGGCTGTTGTCCCAAAACATAGAAATTTGTGTACTTAGGAGAAATATCCATGGGTGTTGGGGCAACTTTCCACAGCTTATCACAGATATTGAGCTAATATGAAATGTAGATCAAGAGGATGGCAATGAAAGCACACCGTAACTATGAAGTACATCATATGTACAATCATCAGACCGACGTGGCCAGAGTCAGTAACTGGATCTTGAAAGGTCTGAATTACATCATATGGCAAATCCATTCAAAGAGTCATATGCAATATTGCATCAATATTTTATTTTTCCTTTGGTAGGTCAGTTCTCATAAAACAAGAAGATAAGAGCAAAGTACAAGTACATGTATTGTTATGACTTAGGAAAGCAGATGCATTCTTAATTTTGTGCATCAGCTGTCAAAAAGGAGTGGCACATTTAGACTCCCTCCCTCACCCCCCACTGTATCTTTGCTGTATATATTGTCTTCGAAATGAAATATTTGTGTCCTTTATTGCATATCTATAATAACATCCCAATGTTTACAGGCTTTTTGTGTTGACACCTCACCTTACATAGTTACCTTATATAGTTTCCAAAGCTTTGGATTCATACATATTGAAATATCATACAGGCCTATAGGTATGACATAATGTCTCGTGTATATTTCTGAAATACATGACTATCATGGTATGAAGTCCATTTTTTATACATCCTTGTCTCCACATATAATTATGACTGCTTCATGGCCAACTAATAAGCCGTAACATTTGCATACATATGTCACTATTATCATGTACAAACCAAGATACATTGCTGTGACACTGAGCGGAAATGAGATTGCTATATTTGCACAATGGAACATGGCTGGCTCTATTAACTGCTAACTTGACCCCCCATCTCTTGTTGTGGAGTATCAAATCCTGTCTGCATCCTCAGCATGAACAATCAGACATTGTGTTCTCATCATGAATTTATCAGACACTGTCTGCAATTCTCAACATGAATCATCACACACTGTCAGCATTCTCACTGAATTATCACACACTGTGTTCTCATTGTGAGTTCCTGTGCATACCAAACAACACAACGTGGCAAATTGTTCCCTGTTTTGTGCCAAAGATGGGCTAAGTGTCGTGTCACAGATGTGTCATTAGGCTATGTGTTTTGAGGGGCTGACTTGTCTCTTGGTGAAGTGTCATGTGGCATTGACTTAATTGACTTGTGGTTGGTTGTCATGTGGTTCAGACTTGTCTGTAAGGCCTAATGTTGTATGGTGTGGACTTGTTCCACAGCAAGGTGTCATGTGGCGTGACCTTGTCATGGGGACATTGCAGAATAGACTAAGACTCCCAAGAAGGTTGTGTTGCTTGGTCCTCATGCATGTGGTGCAGCCACAGCAATGCTTCTGTGTGGCTAGCATGTACCTCCACCAATGACAAAATAGTGGGTTGCTATTAACGGCCAATTGGAGATATGAGGTTTGTTTTCACAGTGTAGCTCAGCTGACTCACTTAATTTATGGTCCTATGTTTGTCATTGTCCATCGATCCATCATCCTTCTTCCATTGTAATCCACTAACAACATCGCTAGCTGGATCCACTTCAAACTTGGTGGATACCAGTGTTCATGCATTTCAATATAGATTTCTCCAAAACCATACATGAACATAGCACACACTTCAAGCTTCCTGGGGATGTATCCTGGAGGGGTCTCTGTCAGGTGTATTTAATAGGCAAGACTTCAGTAATTTTCATTTTATTTGTTAATGTTTCTTCAGAAATCTTCTTTTCTAAAACTGTTCATGCAGTCAATGTCTTTGAAATTGCATAGGGACACTTCTATGCACACCCAGGAACATGCATGGCCTTAGTTGTTTAGCAGGTGGTACTTAAATTTTTTTCAATCCCCATCTGAATTGTGACCAAACTCCTAATATGAGTCCTTCTAGAAAGGAATGAAATTTGTCCTTTTTGAATTGTGTCCCTGCCTTGGCAGTCTCTGTTTTACCCCTGGGCCCATGTAGGCTGGGGAGTATTAAAATTGCCTGCATTTGTGTGTGAATCAATGCATCTGTCCATCCATCCATATGTCCCTTCTTCTTGTGCACCATTTCAGAAGAATAAGATAAACTGGGATCATGAAACTTTTTTAGTTGATCACCCTTTTCAAAGTTTATGTCAAGTCGAAGGACAGTGACCTTGACCCAATTTTAGGGTCACCCAGATCAATTCTCTATGAATTTGTTGCATGCATTATCAGGAGAACCAGAATTGCTGGGATTATGAAACATTTACAGATAATCAACCTTATAAGGGTCTTAATCATGTTTGAAGGAGAGTGACCTTGACCTAATTTGAAGGTCACCAGAGTCAATTTTTTTCTTTGATAAATGTCTTGTACATGAGAGCTTAAGAACTGGATAAAATAGGATGATAAGACTTTTACAGTTAATCACCCTTGTAAGAGTCTAGATCTGGTTTGAAGGACAGTGACCTTGACCTGATTTCAAGGTCACCAGGATCAATCCATTAAAAAATTGCTAGAAATATCAGAAGAATCAGATAAGCTAGGATCACAAAACTTTTACAATTGGATCATGAAACTTTTTTAGTTGATCACCCTTTTCAAAGTTTATGTCAAGTCGAAGGACAATGACCTTGACCCAATTTTAAGGTCACCCAGATCAATTCTCTATGAATTTGTTGCACGCAATATCAGGAGAACCAGAATTGCTGGGATTATGAAACATTTACAGATAATCACCCTTATAAGGGTCTTAATCATGTTTGAAAGAGAGTGACCTTGACCTAATTTGAAGGTCACCAGAGTCAATTTTTTTCTTTGATAAATGTCTTGTACATGAGAGCTTAAGAACTGGATAAAATAGGATGATAAGACTTTTACAGTTAATCACCCTTGTAAGAGTCTAGATCTGGTTTGAAGGACAGTGACCTTGACCTGATTTCAAGGTCACCAGGATCAATCCATTAAAAAATTGCTAGAAATATCAGAAGAATCAGATAAGCTAGGATCACAAAACTTTTACAATTGTTCTCCCTTTTGAAAGGTGAATTCAAGTTTGAAGGAGAATGACCTTGACTGTGGGTGGCCGGGGAGTTTTGATGTTTAATGGTCATTATGTTTAATTCTGCTGACATAGGCTATAGAGTTCATGGGATCACCGATGTCTGTGTATCCATGTGAGATGAATTGGGAATACAAAGTAGACTTGTGGGGGGGAATTTGGGACTTGAAGAACAAACAGGCTATGCATGTATGGAAAGCTGGATGCAGTGGGGCACATTTTGAACGGTAACAATGTTTTAATCCGAGTTGAAAGTGAAGTTTGTATGGACACATGGAATGTATTGGTCACAATTTGAAAACCTTGTGAATGTTCTGCACCCCACAATTTTTTTAGTTTGGTCCATGCTACTTTTAGGTCTTGCAGAGTGTATGAAAATCTACATCAACTTCAATATTGGTGGCATTACCTGTAGTATTATGTAATATATGGGTCAAAATGTGAAAACTTTGTGACCAGTCTAGCATCCTTTGATTTTTATGGATCTTCATGAAATGTAGTCGGATTATAGATAAGGTCAAAATCTCAGTTACATATAGGATACCAGTGGTGCCATTTATACTTTGACAAAGTTATGAGTTAAAATATTCCATATATCAAAAAATTATTGGATTATGCAAACCAAATTTATAGTATCTGTAGATCATGTCCAATGCTAATATGACATTTTTCTAAGTTCACCAGATCAGTACAGTTGAAAGAGGTAATTTCATAACAGCAGAGTGTGACGTGGACATCAATGATAAAAAGAATTGTGCTTCCAGATCAAAATTGCACGAGTACATTGTACATAAAGTCTACTTGGTGACCTACTTTTTGGATAACCATAACCCAATTATTATGGAATTTGTTGATTGTTCACCAAAACCACTGACCAGATTCGCTATAAACTTGATTGGTAATGTACCATGGTGGGTCTTTAAGTTTCTTCAAATGGTCCTGCTTCAATCAATTTTGAGGTTTAAATGATGTTTTTGTTGATTTTTTGGGAAAATTTTAAAAACTCGTCACTGAAACTGCCTGGACAAATGCTTTGAAATTGCAAAGGCACTTCTGGGGACCCATAGACTTTTATTTGTGCAACAGGCAGTGCTGCAGGTTTTTTTTTTTTTTTTTTTTTTTGATGTGCCTAATTGTGTCCAGCATCTACGCTAAACACCCACAAAACTATTTCAGATTCTTGAAAAACAACTGCGCACATGACGGCCTGTTGAATGACGACTGTACACCCAGTTTATTTTGACCTCATTAGGCTATTTAACACAATACACTGCATGGCAGTGAAAACCACTAAAAATGACAGAGGTATCCACTGAAATACTATTAAGACATGATCGTGTCAGTCCACTGTTCATGGTGAACATGTACCTTGCAAAGGTACAAAAATAACCACTGAGGGTTTAAATCCTGGCATACCTCAAAGTAAAATGCACCAAGTGTAGATGAAGCATTTTCCACATAAGCTTAAATAAACCTACTGTCCAATAGCTCTGTGGCATAGATTGAGCTAATACAAGCACCATTAAATTTTGAAAATATACATGTATGTAAATTAAGAATACTTCTTTTATGTGAAAGGTAATAATATCATGCTTTAGACTAGCTAGACACTTGGGAAATATCAAACATCTGCAAAAGTCCACAAGTCCAAAATTTACAAATCCAGTCAAGATGGAGGTTTAACAAAGCGTCCACATCTCGTGTATTTGAAGGTCTCACTTGGACTAGCTAAAGGAACAGAAGGGTCATAAAACTGACTGCCATCTATGTCAGATGCATGAGTTGTCTGCTGAACATTCATTGGTGGGGCTTGGACACTGTCTTTGATTTCTAGTCCTTGAATCAGTTGAACTGGCCTGTAAAACGTACCTTTGGTAGTTTTAACCTCAACTGTGCGGACCATACCATCCCTTCCATTATACACCTTCGTATGATTCCCACTGGCCACTGCAGTCTGTTTCACTGCTGTTCCCTCATCAGAACGACAGATCCATCATTTATTCCTCCCTTATTTACCAGAAACCCCTTACAAGTCAGGACATAATGGATATACTCATTGATCCAACATAACCAAAATTTGTCAAGCATGTGGGTGTGAAGTTGCTGCCTAAACTCTAGATCCTGAGCACTGACTTTAGGATTCTTGTCACTAATATGGGTTCTCGCACCAGAGGGTCGACCGAGAGGGAAGTGCGAGGGTGTCAAGGGTGCACCTGAGTCCAACTCGTCTCCCACAAGGGTCAACCACCTAGAGTTTATACAGGACTCTATTTCATGCAGTGTGGTTTCCAACTCCACATGTGTGAGAGACTTCCTTTCAATGGATCTTTTCAGAGCAGATTTAACAGACCCTACCAAACACTCCCACCACCCTCCCCACCATGGGGCACAGGGGACAATAAACTTCCAATCTGGACTGTCTGTACCGAACAAAGTCAACAATTTATCTCTAGCAGCTGTGAAGCCTTTGGCATTGTCAGACACAATGATGGTCAGGATGCCTCTGTGGGAAATGAATCTGTGTATTACTTGCACTGTGGTGTCACATGTTAAGTTATCAAGCAGTTTCAAATGTACCGCTGGTATGAAGGCACATGTAAACAAAAGGACATAAAACTTCTTGCCCACAAAGTCATTGCAGGCAGAGATGCCATAGTCTGACTACCAGCTGGCACATCTAACCTTTGACATGAAATACACTCATGGGTTGTATTTGTTTGCATAATCAGTGTATGCATAGCTCCAATATCCCAATACTGATTTTGCAACGTGACTAGCATACTATTGAGACCTGCATTTGCCAAGACCCCATGAGTGTGACAAGCAAGCAATACACCCATATATTCCTTTGATATGGTAATGGGATGCTTTGCATCATAAGGCAAGCCAGAGAACTGAAGCCTCCCTTGCACTCGCAACAAACCATGATCTCCTATTAAGTGGGGACAGCTTCTGCAGGCTAGAGCCCTTTGGCAAAGGCAAGCCCCTTTTTAAGACACACTATTACTTGTCAAACTCCCTTTCCTGTACACATTTTAGAAGTGTCATTTTGGCTTTCACAAGCTCCTCAAATGAGATACTACCAGAGACATGCTGGCACTTAGATCTCCTCAGATAACACAAAACCATAGGACCCATGTTATAACCCGTGTTGCCTTCCCAAAGGAACTCCAACGTCCAAGTTCCAAGTCGCTATCAACAGGATCTGATCCGAGTGAACTGTCTGACTGCATGATCAAATCTCCTCGATTCTGATGGGAGACCACAGTCAGACGCACTAGAAGATACTACTTGCCCACCTACATGTATATGTAGGACTACACTAGAAGTATACAAAACCCTATCACTCATCTCATTCTTCACTAGGTTCTTCAAACGGAAATGCAGGAGCAGGAAGCCAGATATCAGATTGCATCAGCTCTTCTGCAGATATGCCTCATGTAACAAGGTCTGCAGGATTGTCCTTGCCAGCACAGTGATGGCAATAAGAAAGATATGTGATTCTTTGGATATCAGCAACCCTGTTTCCAACAAAGGGCTTCCATTTATGCGGATCATTCTGGATCCATGCTACTGTCACTGTTGAATTAGTCCAACAATGATAAGTTACCTCCTTTGGTAACTTGCTTTGTTACATAAATGTCACTTGGCAACACCACTCCATCAAATGTGAAGCAATCTTCCTTTGCCTCCCATCTCATTCCCAGAACTTTGAGTGATTTTTAGACACATGAATCACGGAACTCCCTGTACAATAAGTTTCCAATTGCCTCACAATTGGACCCCACTTGGTCAGATTCATGCTAGCCTGGCTCATGACCACCTGAGTTTCCTTAAGCATAGAACAGCCCTCTGAATCATCATCACATCCAGACAGCCAATCTTCCACATACAGATTCTCTTCCAGTTCCTTCACTACATGAGGGGGGAGGTTAGAGGGATGATGTTTCACAGTAGCATTCAACAAAAATGGGTTATCTGTATTGCCAAAGGGTACACGTACAAAATACATGAAACAGACTTTTCCTTTGTCATTCCACAAAAACCTATGCACATGTTGATCCTCATGATGGACACCTATCGACAAAATAGCTTTTGTAATTATGTGACATGAGTGCTACTTTCCATCGGTGAAAGCACATCAGAGTGCTAGGTAGATCTGGGATCAAAGTTAGTCCTGTATTGAGACAGTCATTCAAACAGATCCCTTTAAAACCCTTTGCTGGTACATCATATACTGGACAGACTTTGGTGGTCAGACCAGATTCCTTCACTACAAGTCTGTGGGGCATGTAATATACCACAAGAGGGCTATCAATCTGATCAATGGAACCTTCCTCCATGATACCCTCGTCAAACATATCCTGTAACACGGGCAGATAACACGCCTCTAAAGGCAGTTCTTTGGCAAGAAGACACATCAATTGGTCCAAACAAGATCTCGCTAATTTCTCATTGTTGAGAAGCACAGTGGCCATATGGTATCAGGTTTCCAAGAAATAGACACTACATATCTCCCTTCTGTAAACTGTATTTTCCTTTCAAACTCACTCAATACAGGATCAATTTCAGAAGAACCCCCATCATATATCCCCACAGATTCCAATTCCCACATATTTTGGATGCATGATTCAGATAAGCCCAAATATAACAATTGATGAGAAACCTGGACACTACTGTGAGAGGATAGATTATCCCGCAGCACAGGTCCTGATAACACCCAACCAAATGTGGAGCACTGTGTCACCAAACCATTCAATAGACTTATCATATCAGCAGTTATAAGCCTCCAGTATGAATCTAGGCCTATCAAGAGATCTCCCGAGCCTCCTGGCCTTCATATGCATCTTCTAACTCAATACCCTCTCCCTAGGACTCAAAACACTTTGAGGTACTGGTGGGCGAAACATGGGTTCACTAATTTAGGTACTTCTGTGGCCCCTAATTTTTTCCATTGTTAACAGTGCGGAGTACCGCACTGCTGGTCTTACTACTACCAAAGGCCGCATACACAATGTTTTATGAGCATACCCACTCGGGACTAATTTTCTCCACCAAAGATACCAGAAATGTATGTTTTGTCAGCACTGCTGTCAAACCAAACCAAAACATCAGAGACTGCTGCTTTACCGTTCACACGTACATGAATGCACAGTCTGTAACAACACATGTGAAGTGACAGCTGTGGTTGAATTTACCCTTGTTGGGTACACCTGTACATGTATCTGACACAGAAACATAACCATGTTTTACGTACATCTCCTGACCATTATCTGCTGGTTTTGTGTCAAGGTTTGAACTATTTAGGCTCATTATCAGAATGCTCTTGTTTTGTATCAGATTGGGGATCACAGAACAAAGCACAATGTTTATGTTTACACTATGATCACCTAGCAGAGCCTTTTTGTACACATGATTTTTACTGGTCGAAAGACATTTGAAGCATGCAGAAACCTGTCTGAGTAGGGGTTTTCTCTCATTCCCAGGGATTTTTGTGAGATTGTAACATTTTACTAATTGATAGGAATTGCGTCCACACAATGGGCACTCAGATACAGTCTTGTTATCTCCTAAAACATGTAAGAGCTGCTGGTGTAGCAGACAGAGGTACACTACATTTCTCTGCTGACTTATCACATGAGGAATTATCCTTGGAGACTGTTTGAGAGCATTCCTGTTGCTCTATCTCCTGCTGCAAAAACATTTATCAGAAAGTTGAGGTCTCCTTCATGTTTCTTCACTTCACATGCCCATTCCATTCTCCGATCTGCTGGTAAACATGAGAGAATAAGGGGTGTTAACACGACATCATATTGTTCCACTGTAATACCCAATGTTTGTAGGCTACAGACATGCACCTGCAAGTCATTCAACATTTTCCACAGCACAGACACATTTGACAGTTTAGATACAGTGATATTTAGGGATTCCTGGATCTGAGAGAAGACAATGCTCTCAGATCGCCCAAACTATTTTTTTTTTCGGAAAACTAAGTATAATAATATTAAATTCTAGGACTAGCAAATCATTTATCACACAGCAGTGTCCCTGAGCACTATCAGTCAGATCAGTTTTTTAAAGCTGTCAGTAAATATGCACTGCATTCAATTTACCACTGTCCATTCACTATAACCACACTTTACAAGTAATGTTTAAGAGCAGTCACTTCTTGAAGGATGGTCCTTGTTGTAATTGTAAGTAGCACTTTTAGCAGCCCTAAGGAGTGGTTGGCTTGGTTGCCACTGGAAACACAGGTCTTTATTGTTAAGTTTTGCTCTCAACTGACTGCACAATGTGCAATTGTCCACATCTGACCTATATTCAGTCTGAATTTTCCTACAAATGCTAAAAACCCTTTCGCAATCTGAATTTCTATTTGGGATAGTGATCGAGCATTACCTGAGTTTTGCATAATCTCGAGAAGTGATTGGCCACCGTAAATGGTAGACTGTGTGCCGCAATAAAGTTAGCAAACAGAACTTCACATCTCACGACGTCTTTATCCCCTGTGCTTGAGGTGGAAAAGTTCGTCACACACGCTGTGGTATTTTGACTCTTTAGCAGACCTTGGTGTCGTTCTGTCATGCCATGTTTTTACAAGTCATTTTTGCCTCCATGATCGACTTTGATGTCAAAGTTACACACTTTGCAAAAAGCATGTTCTGTTCCCAGTCTGCTCTTAGCCACCCATGGAAATTCCATGGTCCATTTGTCCAGGTACTTGCAGCTGTACTGTGCTTTTTTATTTGGTGGGTCTTTATTTCGTTGCATGTTCTTCCTGCTTGTGTTCATCGAGTTCTCGTGCATGCGTTTGTCCCAGATCCAGAGTGAATGTGAAGGTCAGGGTTGAGTAGTACCTGGATAATAAGCACCCCTAACACATTCTCATAGGTAGACATAGTGCCCTGGTCTTTCAATCAGCATCATCTAGTGGAAATTTTAATAGTTACGCTATGTCAAGTCCTAGCAGAACAATGATCGGGAATTTTGTGGGAGTTTTTTCCTTTCAAATTGGGAGAAACCATCAAAAATACGAAACCTGATCAGTAGATGGTGAAAGACTGCTGAAATTGGTATTCTACTGACAAAATCGGGAGAGTTGACAGCTATGGGTTACTGCTCAAACTATTTACCCCCCCCCCTTTTTTTTAGCTCAGCTGAAAAGTCAGTTGAGCTTTTAGGAGGGTAGGCCATCCATCGTCCGTCTACAATTCACATTTTTTGACTTCTTCTCTCAAATCGTCAGCCAGATTCACTTCAAACTTGGTGGCAATGTACCTTGGGTGGGTGTCTACCAAGTTTGTTAAATTGGTCACGCTCCATTGATTTTTGGATTTTTTAATTATTTTTTTGTTCTTTTGTTGGGCAAATCTTTAAAAAAATCTTCTCTGAAACCGCTCACCCGATTGCCTTGATATCACATGGGAACACTCCTAGGGACTCCTAGTTCTTAATTTGTTCACCAAGTGGTGCTGCAATTTTTTCTTCTTTTTTTTGCGATTTTTTTATGTGTATTGCTACTTTTCAACTTCTACTCCAGAAACATCACTCAGATTAAGCTGAAGCTTAATCTTAGGTGGATATGATTTTTGTGGAAGGGTCAAACAAAATGGTTCACTATACATGTAGGTGGCAGTGCTGTGGATTCCTGATTTTTCACGATTGTTTCAACTTGAGTACTTACTGGTAAATGCACCTGTCCTATGGATTACTATGTAAGTCAATGGGCAGTCTAATGCTAATTCACGTTTTTGACTACTCCGAAACCATCAGTCAGATTGACTTTAAACGTGATGGCAATATACTTTGGGTGGGTCTCTAGCAGATTGTTCAAATGGACACGCTCCATTGGGTTTTTAAAATTTTTTATGAATTTCTTTGTTTTTTGGGGCAGATCTTAAAAAATCGCAAGGGTATATGCACATGTCAGCTGAGAACAGGACTCTCACAGTCCTCTTGTATGACCGTCATTCAGATTAAGCTGAAACTTGGTGGATATGTTCTTTGTAGAAGGGTCAAACAAAATGATTCACTAGGTGGCAATGCTGTAGATCCAGATTTTTCACTATTTTTTCAATTTGGGTACTTGTCGGTAAATTTATCTTTCTTATTGATTACCATGTAAGTCAATGGGCAGTCTAATGCTTATTCACAGTTTTGACTTCTTCTCCGAAACAGTCATTCAGATTGACTTCAAACTTGGTGGCAATGTTCCTTGGGTGGGTCTCTAGCAGCTTTGTTCAAATGGACATACTCCATTGATTTTTGGATTTTTATCAATGAATTTCTTTGTTTTTTGCGGGGGGGGGGGGGGGGAGGGGGCAAATCTTAAAAAAAATCACAAGGGTATATGTACCTGTCAGCTGAGCACAGGACTGTTACAGTGCTTTTGTTTTTTAATTTTTTTTATTTTTTCATTTACAAATTCAAAAAGCTGTACTCAGCCAGATTAAGCCATATCATTGCATGGCTGACTGGCGAAATGGTAAGTGTGGATTACATGTGTAAATATCTTGCATCAGGCGTTCATATTTATTTTTCAACTCAGGGCTGTACACACTGTCACCCAGATAAACAGAACAATGTGAAAAAAATGCACATTGACAAAATATATACCCACTGCTGGACCCAGGGTGGCAAAAATTATACACACAATAAACAAAAGCCACAACTGCCAGGAAATAACTGAGGGTGAACAATGCACTACTCAACATGTGTAACACACATAGATGGGACACCACACAGAGCATGTAACATTGTTCTTTTTTACCCTCAGCACATAAAGTGCCAGTGGGTATTGTTGTCCCTTTCATCGTCTGTCCGTACGTATTCTCGATTTCACCACGATATCTCCAAATATATTGACCAAACCTTTACCAAATTTTTGTCAGAGATGAATTTTATGATTAACCAGAACCCTATTTAAAACCAGCTCCTCTGATTATATTCAAAGTTTGTATGAAACTTTCAATATATTTATTTGAAAGCCGTCTATGTGGCATTAACCCTGATGACGTTACTGCAATATCTCAAAAAATACTGGTCACTGCTTTACCAAATTTCTGACATTTAGAGTCACAGTGGTGCCATTGGTGGTAATTATAAAAATTGGATCATGGGTACAAAAAAAATGGAATTCAGTATTGTACTTATAAATTGAAATGGAACTGCAAAATTTACACCACATATTTGTTATCTCAGTTGTCAGATATTTTGTAATATGTTTTGTGACAACCTATTTTTCAAGGTCATGAAGTACTTAAGAAAAGGACACTGAATTCAATATGTTGATAAAGGATAAGGGAAATGATACCAAATGTACCACAGATGTAGACTAGGGCCATGTTTACTCATAAACAATAATAGGAAATTACCTATTTTTACCTGATACATGTATTACAAATAATAATGATGGTCTTAAAGTTGACCTTGATATTATTCTGAAGTTCACAGTACCACTTCAGACTGTGCATGCAAGGTCAGCTGAGCACAGGATTGACATAGTCCTCTTGTGATCTATTTTGGGGGGGGGGGTACAGATTTCCTGACATTTTGCTGAGAAAGATATTGATTCAAGATTACTGATGTTGAAAAAGGAGAAATGAAAAAATGTTCCAATTATGATGGCTAACAAAATCCAGAGATAAAACAGTCTAGAAGCAAAAATTCCATCTGTGCTACTCAAAACCCACCTAATCTATCATTATGGTTGCTGCCTGAGTCATTTGATTGTGCAGGGCTTAAACTGTAATGCTCCTTCACTAGAATACATTTTGATATCATATCTCACGGCAACACCCTCAGTGCTGCCAGCTGTAGTAATGCATCCAGGAACATAATATGTGTTGCTGTTTCCCCACTTGTCTTGACTTAAGGACTCCAGATTTGGCATGATTTAAGGACACGAGATATGTCAATAACATTTGGAACTTTCTTGAAATTTCTACATGTAAGTATTGAAAGTCACAGTCATTAAAGGAAATGTACGAGTGTAAAATGTAAAATTTAAAAAGTTCATGCAACTGTATTTTCAGGAAGTCCATGTTGTTATTCAGTGATGAATCTGTTTTCCAATGCAAAAAGTCTTGCTTTTTTTTCTCAGCATTATTGGAGATTTCAGTGAAAGAAAAAAAATTAAGCAGAAGGAAATTTTTAATTCAGAATTGGACAACTGTTGTATACGGTGTTATTATCACGTCTCATGGATATCTTTATATTGGCCTGTCCAGGGATAAGAGGCACCAGATGGGTGTGCAAGACTTGCCTGTGTGTGGTGTCAGCCTTCTCTATTTATAGTTTGCTCAGAATGCGCAGCACAGTTAAAGTTCCTAAGTAACAATGATAAAACTCTCTCAGAAAGTCTAAATTTAAGAGCACAATGAAGACCATGCTAGGACAAGAGCAGGCAGAGGAAAGAACATATTTGTAACTGTTTCATTTCCGAATTTGACAAATTTGATGTGCTCTGACTTGATGTAACAATTCAAGATTCATATTGTTTGTGAACTGACCCATCATTCCAGTGCCAGCAGGCCTACAGTTGTCTATATACTATAATACTACAGGTCAACAGCTTGCCCCAGGATGTTTTGAATGCAGTGTCCTGAGGACAGCTGTTGACTCCAAACTGGGCACTAACACAGTTGATGTATGCAAGAAAGACGGCATGTCACATAGGACCTCCCCAATTTAGGGTGCAATGTAGTGGTGCTGCACTTTAAATATGGGCATTTTCCAGACAGTAAAAGTCTTGACAAATTGGTAAAGATCGTCAGCAAGATGAGTGGGTCTCAGGGCTTCTTCTGCCTGCCGTGTATACAAATCAGGAGTCTGTTATGAATGGGAAGGATTCCCAGGGATTCCTAGACAGTGCAGATTGATGGGATTCCACCAGTATTGTTTGCCCCATCAGTAGTGCCTCTTCAATAAGAGATGCAATATCTGCTTCCAGGAATAGGAGACAGACTGGACAATGGCAGGGGCTGGCAGCACCTAACATTCACGAATTACTGCTGGCAGTTGTACTGGCAGAGAGGAGTAGCAGGCGGTAGAGCTGACCTGTGCTCTGAACACAGGATGTCGTGCAATTATCCAATGAATCAGAAGCACATACAGGGAAACCTTGTGATGATACTATCTGTTCCCAGCAAAATGTGTCGGATAAATGAGTCAAATAATACAGGAATCACACTTTAAGGCCCTTAAAATTTGTCTTGTTAAAAATATTGGATATGTGAGTGTTGTTGTTCCCAGGTTGCATTATGTTTGCCCCAGACTACAGTCTTCCTTTTTTTGAGAGAACCCTACTGCATATTGCTGTTGTCTGTATGTGGGATCTGGTATACGACAGGTGGAAGTAAAATGCTCTATTATCAAGACCAGTGATACATTTGCTTTAACCCTATGACAGATGATGTTTCCCTGAATTCTTTGGACGTCATTAGCTGTCAAGTAAATATTTCAGTTGGAAGAAACTGTCCAGGGAAACTTAAGGGTCGACATCTGAATGTCTGAACTCCAGATAGCAGTCCCTTGAAAGATTTCATTTGACTGTGAGTACCTCATACCCAGGGGGAGAGGGGCTGGGGAGGAAGGTGTAATCTGTCCATGTGAGACACATTCTATACTGATATACGGTGGTCCCTCTCTTCAGGGACCACTCCAATTATAGACCACCTACTTTTTAATACATGTACTACATTTATCAGGTCCTGTGTGCAATCTTGTCCATGTCCTTTGACTTCCATTGGGAGACCACCTGTTTAAGGTGACCACTATCTTGGAGCATGATTTCTTAATGGAAATGCTGCTGTATTCTGGATTTATGTGCATCTAGTGGTCTCTCCCCGCACTTTATCCTACAGAGTTAGGGACATACTACAAGCAAAACTCTCATTGCCCTTATGGCTGCAATAGTATTTCACATCAAACAGTAAAGTTTAGTGTCTTTTTATCTGTGCAATAAAATTCCATACCTAAAACGGGAATATACTTGAATTAATTTTTCTCTATTTTTTTTAGGTGAAAATCACACAATTTAAACATGGGTGACCATCATGTTCCATTGTCATGCACAGTGTCAACTTTCAAAACACAAGGTGAGAGACAATGGATGGTCGTGTGTATTGGTGTATACGTTTGATGTCACAGAAATTCCAAAGTATCATAGCAAGGGTCATACAAAGTCATTCTGTGGTGTCTTGGCTGACAAGAGAGCAAGCATAGGACAGGTGAAGCTTTGAAGTGCTAAGACTACTTCAGCTGTGGCATATGTTGTCATACCTTGCTAATTCTGTTTTGTGTCCTCTGATGGCCCTTCCCACTTTTTGGACTCTCAAAATACCAACCTAAGACCTTGAGACTTTCCAGATGCTGCAGAGTTTATAATTGAGATTATGAAGCAGCCTTCCAGCCAGTTCCAAAATGGAAAAATGTTTCTGAGCTTGCATATATTTTGAAATTAAACTGTCCATGTTAGCTCAGCTGACTTATCAATTAACGGAGCTTAGCTTTTCTCATGGTGATCAGCAGTGTGCTGTGTCATAGTAATGTTACTGTCTGATGTCTTGTGTGGCAACTATGGGCTTCAATAGCAAATTTATAAATTTGCTAATGAAGCCCATACCTGTCACATAGTGGTTAGTCCGAGAGCTGTTTTTAACTCCTTGTTCCCACATTTCTGCAATAAGTGGCACAGTCTTCACATCTGGCGGTCATTTTGCCCTTGGTTGTTTATTCTTGATGTCTTAATGTGGATGTAGCTGTGGACACACAAACTCCTGCATGAAGGCAGAAATAGAAAAAAAAAACTTTTTTTTTCTAATTTTAAATCACATAAGTTGAAAACTATTCAAGATATGTCAATCATGTTTGTGAACGAACAGTATATTTAGTGCAATTCAGATCAGTTTTGAACAATCCTTGTCAGGTGTTGTGGAGAAAAAGTAAAAAATGGACAAAACATAACAACATTCATATTAGACGAAAACTGCAGCTTTGTCTCTTGAACAAATTGAAGTCTAGACATCCCCAGAAGTGTTGTTCTGCAATATCAAAACAATTGGCAAAGTTGTTTTGGAGAAGATTTTTAAAGACTTAAAAAAATCTGACAGATTGTCTGTCATCAGTCCAACAATTTATTTTGAACTTCTCCAAAACTGGTGGCTGGATTCTCTTCAAACTTACTGGGGATGTGCCTTGGGTTGGTCACTACCAAACATATACAACAGATTGGTGATTTTTAAAGTTTTTTATATTTGGTCTTTTTTTTTAGATCGGCTGACTGTAGGTCGCAGAGCTTATGCGATCACTCATGTCTGTCCCAGTATGTTCAGGTTTACCATTGCAGCAACGAAATGGGTATCAAAGGAGATCGCTAAAAGGTTGACCAAAATACTGGAATTAGAATATCACATACCAACTATCGTAAAAGGTCAATATTTGACCAGTATAAACAGAATGTGGATTACAGATAGCACGAAAGATATTTTATTTGATATTGAGCACATAAACAAAAAGAAAGATGCTTTTTCTGTCAATACTTTTGACTTCCCCACTCTATATACTAAGATCAACTGAGAAGACCTGAAGAAGTACTCGTACAAACACTGGACAAGGCATTCAAAGGGGGTCCCTGTCAGTACATCAAAGTGTCCGAGATAAAAGCTCAGTTTGACAGAGTAATAAAGAGAAAACATGCTCCAAGATGATGCTTACTTTTCTGTTAGAATTAAACCACAGTTACCAGCAGATAGTAGGCATTCCAGTGGGAACAGATCCAGCTCTTTACATAGCTAATCTGTACTTATGCTTCTATGAATCAAAATGGAGGAAAGAATGGACAAAAACAAATTACACTGCACCTAGAAAATATTATCAACATATCTGAAGGTTCATCGATGACTGATGCACTTTAAACAACCAAGATGAAATTAAGATGAACTGAAAAAATATCTACCCCAAAGAATTGATCCTCAATGCAGAAAATGATAGTAACACAAAGCCAACATGTCTTCATCTTGAGATTGAGATAAAGAGTGTGAAATACATGACAAACATATTTGATAAGAGAGATCAATTCAACTTTGAAATTATTTCTTATGATTGTTTATTGGGACTTGAGAGGAAACATTCTGGAAAACCAGCATATGGAGTCTGCATTGGCCAAATAGCACTCATTGGGAGAAACAGCACTTAGATGTACACAAGATTTCCTTCAATGGGTCAAAACAGTGGTGAAGAAACTCATTCATAAAGGTTTCAATAATATTGAAATACAAAAATCTATGCAGAAATGCTTTCTGAGGCATGACCATATACCAGGAAAATATCAGTGGCTTTCACAGGATCTGGTAAGAATGTGCCCAAATGATATGCATGATATCCTGCAACTGCTGTTTGTGGTGAGGGTGAAAGTTTGGCCAATAAAGTATACTGAAGCCCACCTAGGGAATTCCATAGTCCGTCTGAAGTAAGAACTGATAGGTTGCCCCTCATAATAACATTTCATAAGCCTATGTTCATCTGGTCCTCCCTATTCGTTGTCATACATACAGTGGAAGGAGCCTTTGGGTGTTACACCTTCAGTACACTTTTACAATACATTTGATACAGTATTGATTTGTGTGTGGAAACATTCAGTTTCTGAGAGATATCCATCTGTAAATATTTGGTTGTCAATAAAATAGCATCTACAATTTTTAAATTTGCCCTCTGAAATTATTTTGGACATACTGAATGAATGAAAATCCAGGTTCCTTTCATTATTGGTGGCACCACCTAGTGGATTATGTAGTACAGAGGCCAAAAAGGTGGACAAATTGAAAATGCTATGTTGTGTTTGATTTTCAATGAATCCTTATGAAATTTGATGGATATATTCTGGAGATTATTATGTATCATCTGAACAGTACAAGTGGCACCAGCTGAGCTGTCTCAGTTACAAGATGGGAAAATGAGGGTTATATCCTACGGAAGCTTCTCCTTGACTCCAGCCCAACGCAAATACTGTACCACCCGCAAAGAACTCCTTGCGGTCGTACGGTTTACCAGACAATATCGACATTATCTGCTAGGTCGGAAATTTGTGGTCCGCACAGATCATAATAGTCTGGCCTGGCTGATGCATTTTAAATATATTGAAGGTCAATTGGCTAGGTGGCTGGAAGAGCTCAGCCAATATGACATGGATATTATTCACAGGGCTGGTAAGAAACATCAGAACGCTGATGGCTTAAGTAGGATACCGGATAGAGAAGCCTTTTGTCACTGCTATCAAGCTGGGGCAGATGTTGACCTACTTCCTTGTGGGGGGTGCAAGTATTGCACCCGTGCCCATACACAATGGCGCAGGTTCGAAGAAGAGGTGGATGATGTTCTTCCTTTAACCATCAAGGAAGTGACCATAAGCGTTCCTTACAGTTCTTCTGAAGAGAGCTCAAGGGACTGGATGCAGACATATTCACACCAGGAATTGCGTGACAGCCAGATAAGAGATACTGATATCTCCCCAGTAATTTCTTTGCTAGAAGCCAATGACACTCCAACATCTGACATTTTAAAACTCCGAAGTCCGGCTGTTAAACACCTTTGGTTGTGTAAGTCACAGCTGGTGCTGGATAATGGAGTTCTGTTCTACCGGTGGGAAGATGTTATTGCACGGAACTGCCTGGTAGTGCCAAAATCACTGTGGGATGAGGTTCTGAAATATTGCCATGATGTCCGGCTGGCTGGACATCTGGGGCAGAAAAAGACCCTACAGATCCTCAAGCAAGGATTTTTCTGGCATAACATGCGGCAAGACAGCCAAATCTATGTCGATTCATGTTCCACATGTAGCTTGAACAAGAAGCCCAAGACATGGCCAAGAGCAGGCTTGGGCAGTTACCATGCTGGAGCACCCATGGAACGCATCCATATTGACATATTAGGACCTTTTATACCCAGTTCCCGGGGAAATGTGTATATACTGATGCTGGTTGACCAATTTACCAAATGGATAGAATGCTATCCACTGCCTGATCAGAGGGCCGAGTCAATTGTAGAGAAAATTGTAGATGAGTTCATCTCTAGATTTGGATGTCCTTCACAAATCAACAGCGACCAAGGGAAAAATGTAGATGGGAATTTAATACATTCCATCTGTGAATTGTTGGAAGTAACAAAAACCAGGACGACCCAAATCGACCTTGGGGAAATGGTCAGGTGGAAAGGTACAATCGCATACTGTTACAAATGATTCGGTGTTGCATTCAAGGTTCCAACCGAAATTGGGATAAACATCTTCCTCAGTTGGCAGCTGCTATACGTGCTATGCCTAATAGAAATACGAGATTTTCGGCAAATCTCATGATGCTGGGAAGAGAAGTGTTTACTCCTAAAGATATTTTATTTAGGCTAGTGGATGAGACAAGTAGCACGGATCCCCCACTGTATGTCAGACAACTTTTGGACATCCTCTCCAAAACACATGAAATTGCACGGAAACATCTGTGAGTGGCTCAAAATCGCCAGAAGCAAACATATGATGCCAAACTCTGTGCAAGGACATATGAAGAGGGAGATCTTGTTTATCGCTTGGAGACAGCAAGTAAACCAGGTCAGTCCAGAAAGTTAAATAAGATATGGGGTGGGCCGTTCCTCGTTATCAAAGTGCTGTCACCTGTGCTATATAGGATCCAAGGAAGACGCAAAGAGCATGTAGCTCATCATGATCGGCTCAAAATTTGCAAAGACAGATTTATCCCTATGTGGATGCGTCAAAAGAGGCATGCCTTCCTTGACTTAGATGCCACTATCGCCTATGACGAGGAGGAACAAGAAGAATCTTTCTGGCGGATGTTTTGGGGGAATTATTCTCTGAAGCAGAAGCTACAGACCAGCAGCCCACTAATTCTGAACATCAAGCAGAAGATGAAAAAGAAGCTGAGGATCAAGAGCTAGCACACTCTAATCTTCCTCCAGGGCAGGTCCCTTCTCCACCATATGGTCCCATAATCGATTTCGACCTAGATTCTCTTCTGAGTAGCACTCCTATTCCTACTACCGGTATAGCCGAAATTTTAGAGCCGTTTGCATCAGAGTCTCCCCAATCGACTGCACCAGATCCTGTACAAACTGCTGCATCTGATTCTCCACAATCTAAACCGGCATCTGAACCTAGAGTGACTAAAAGAGGCAGGAAGGTCCGGCGTCCCTCATATTTAGACCAATTCACTCTAGACTAGAAAATTTGGTCATTTAAGAAAGAAAAAAGTCTTATACAGTTAAGTCGGATGAAATATTCATTCGGGTCAAATGAAACATTGTCTGACTAATTGTATCTATTCTATTACAGCCAATCTTTTTCAGTTGCCGGATATTTTCTGGCTCTTGTATATATTACATGAATAGAATAGGCAAAAGGTTTTTCTGTTTGTTTTTATGCTTGCACTGTAACATAATATTAATAATTAGGAAGTTTATGTTGTAACTTGATAACCACATACATGATCACCTATCTTTTGTCAGAATGGCAGAGCAAACTGAAATGGAATGGCCAGAAGAACGGGCAATCATGGATGTCTGGGAAGACAAAGTTCTCTTGGAACAACTGAAAACAAAAGACGGAGAGAAAGAAAATATCACCGTCGTATTAGAATCTGATGGTCCCAAAATAAATGGTATAGTAGATGTGGATGGTCAAGGAATTTTTCAGGCTGCTAGGTCTCACCTCAAGAGGAGTGTTGAAGAAGTGGAGGGCACCCTACAAATTGAGGTCAAGGCAAAGGCAAATAAGAGGAGGGGGCATCCCTGCCCAATTTGTACAGATACTTCTTCTCATGCTAAAAGACATGTATTAAAGGAGCACCTCCCCTGGTACTGCTCACCCAATACAGCATGTTGGGAGTGTGGGTTCCAAGCCACCCAGGTAACGAGCCTCATGGAGCACCATTTCAAGATACACCAAGTGGAGAACTACCGCTTCAAGGATGATTATTTGGGGGCATGGTGTGCACTCATGGCCGGACTTCTTCTTTCACTTACAGAGGAACTCAAGTTAGGTACGGTCCAGGAACTGTTTCAACATGTGTTAGACAACTCTTTATATGGGGTGGAGAGTGCAATGACGGAAGTAGAGGAGATATTATTCATAGACTTTGGTCATAGGGCACTAGGGCAAGAGATGACTACCAGGATCTCCGTGTCACCTCCGAATTGTGTTGCTGCACTGCTGCATTGGCGGGTCCTAGCCTCCATCATCTCCACATTGCCAGGGGAAGTGGCAACTGAAATAAAGGGTCGGATGAGAATGGCTCAGTCTCTTGTTGCGGATCAGCCTATTATTGGTATCGTGGGTCAGCAATACACTGTTATTGATGCCCACTGTCACGTAGGGGAACTGCTATTCCGCCTCAACGCTGCCGAGTTGGCAGAGGTGCTAGCACAGCAGCCAGTGAGTAGAGAGGAGTGTAGGCTGGAATATGTGGTGTCCAACCAGGTTTTCGAAAACATGTGGAAAACCCCTGAAAGGATCCAACAGCTTGCACAGGATCCCAGAACCCGTTTTTGTATTGGGATGCACCCAAGGTTCTTGGGGGGGGGGGGGCACAGTAGGGAAGATATACTGAAAATCATTCAAAAACTAGAAGTCCTACTGGCAGCTCCAAAGGTTGTGGGGTTAGGCGAGGTTGGCCTAGACTTCACTGGGACAGAGGTAACAGACCAGGTGATTAGACGGCAACAATGGGCCCTGGAACGATGTTTACCCTTGGCTACAAAGTTTCACATCCCAGTTGTAATCCACTGCAGGGATGAGAGTGGGCAAGATGCTGCATATAGATGCCTGGAAATCATGAAAAGGTCACTGCCCCCACAGCAACCAGTACATCTGCATTGTTTTCATGGGGATATCCAGTTATACCATGCCTTTCTGAGCGCATTTCCAAACCTCATTGTGGGAGTAACATCCCGCATGGTACAAGATAATGAGCGAGTCATCAAGCAGATTCCCCTGCAGAGAATGGTACTGGAGACGGATGCACCGTATCAGCTCCCTACTTCCTTCAAGGATCTGGCCCGTTACTCAAACCCAGGCATGATCATGGAGTCTGCCAGAGCAGTGGCACTTGCCAAGAATCTCCCTATGACCTACATATGCTGTTGACTAAGACTACTTTTTGTTTCAGACAAGGCTTGCTGGTATTTGAATGGAAGGTATCTTCATGAGGAATTTGACTCTTTTAACCATTGTATGTTTAATGGTAATAAGAAACCAACTATAGCAGTGATTAGCACTTCAAGGGTTAATTTGATCCACTTTCATAGGTATCAGAAACACCTTAAATTATTTTTGTAATAATAAATTGAGATATATAAAGTTTTCTTTTTTGTGATAGTCATTTACATCTCAACTTGTGTTCATCCATCCATATACCATTACAGGAACATTATACAGGCAAAAGTTTATTACATGTGGAGTCATGGTGGCACCACTAGTGGTAATTACTGGAACTAACATTGTAGGTATTAAAATATATTACAATTTCATTAATGTGCCAATAAATTGAGGTGGAACTACAAACTTTACACCAAATATGTATTAGGCCTATGGTCAAATTTTGTAATATGTTGTTTGACCTTGATCTATATTTCAAGGTCAGTATGCACTTTAGAAAAGTACATTAAATTAAGTATGTTGATAAAGAATAAGATGAATGATGCCAAATGTATCACAAATGTGTGCCATGTGGAAGTCTGATATTGCATAATATGGATAACTATGACTGCTATCTCCAGGTCATAGAGGGAATGCATTTCAGGAAATGATTTTTTAGTGATGGTGATCAGCAGGACATTAGGCCCATGGACCTCTTGTTTTCTTTCTGCCTTTTTGTTTTTTTCTGTCCCCCCCCCACCACCCAGTGTGGTATAGGGGGACATATAGGAATAGTAAGGATAGGGGCTGTGTCCGTCTGTCACGGCTGATAACTATCCACGTTAATATTCAGTTGCCTTCAAAGGTGGCCAGAGTATGCATTTAGGTCAATACTTGACTGGGATCGTTTATCGGTGACCTTGAGGTCAAGGTCACCCATGCCTATTGATTACAATGTAAGTGAACATGAATTGCTGTGCTAATTCACATTTTTTACTTTTCCTCCAAAACCGTCAGCCAGATTCATCTCAAATTTATTTACCAGGTGGTGTTGCTGTGGATCCCTGATTTTTTAAAAAAAATTCAAGTCTGCTACTTATCAGTCAATGGATACATTCCAATTGATTACCATGTAAGTTAATGGGGATTGCTGTGGTAATTCACATTTTCGACTTCTCCAAAACCATAAGTTTGCAACAGACAATGTGGCAGGGAACATTGATCCTTTGGACATCTAGTCTTTTGGGGTTTATTTTTTTTTTCATCTACAGTAAGGCTTTTTTTCACTTCTCCAGTGTAAATGCACAGATTTCTTGAAAAGGTGGTTTAATTTAATTTTTATACTTTGTTTAATCAAGTATGTGCATGCAGTAGAGTTATTTCAATTGTTTATTGAATATTATGAGTAATAACTTTGATGGTGTCCATTGCACCAGTGTCCAGTGGTAACAATGCCATATGTAAGGATAATGGTGCTCGCTAGGTGCCTGGCATAGGTATGAGCATGTACAAGAATGAATCTATGGGCAAGGATCACAATAGAAAAAATTACCCTGATGGTTTTCTATTCCCATTAATATCTAAATAATATATATATGTACCAAATTTAAGGAAACACAAGGTAACATTCTTGTTCTGTCAGCAACCAACATTCCTCTAGAAGCTTAACGCCATATGTCATATTGAAATGCATGAAACTTTGACTGCACAAGAGACTTACACAGCTGTAACCTCAATATGGAAAGCAAGTAAGGTCTATATCTCAGGTATAATAACTTTGTATTTGTGCCTTTTTGCCCAGAACCACTTCCTAGTAGTCATTACCCTATTCAACAGTCTGAACTCTACTCTCCATAAGCTAAACTGTCCCTGTCTAACCTATATACATATGGAATTACTATTGTCCATCTTGTACGCATTCCTCTGTAAAATTTTGACATAGGCTGTATCAGCCTACATAAATTAAAGGGTCTTCAGCGGGTAACTACTCAACATATTTCGGAGCCTTTTACCCGTACATGTCTCTCTGAGTAGCGGCTCCTTGTCTAAGCTAAATATTCAGCAAAGACAACCCACATAATAAAGAATAAATATGAACGTGGCAAATGATGAATTAGCTAAATACGTGAAGTTTTGCTTATAAATGCAGAGCTTCATTATGAAAGAAGAATACCTGTCAAACAAACCACAGTTACTAAATTTGTATAGTACAGGTTCAGATAAGAACAATTTGACTTACCCCTGAACCAATATATACCCTTTCTAGCTGGACAGCTTATCCTAGTTAAACCACCTGCCAATGTATGACTGAAGTGGAAACAAGCTGGGGCCTTATATTCAGTCCCAGGGATAGTAAAATACACAGTTGCAGGTAGACCAACTGTACAAACCAAGGAAAATCCTAACAAGGACTGCAACAATGGACATCCTGCACCAGAAATGTAAAACAAACTCTGTGATGACACCTACTTTGTTTTTAAGTGAAAGAAATTACAGTGTTTGTGGCAGGTGTAGTCCTCTATGATAGTCCCGACTCTTATCCTTGGTTGCATGGGCTTGAAAATCCTGCCTTGCAGTATTATGAGTCTGATTCTAACTCCCCATTTGTCATCCTGTAATGAAGAAACCTGTTGCTGCTGTTGATAATTTTTGATGGGAATATTGTCTGCACGTCAATTTAAAACTTAGAATTTTATATCTCTTGCATACAACTGTGGAAGTAAACCTTGTCCTCTCTGGTGATAACATGGACCTCTTTCCTTTACAGTTGGTACACACATCCCACATCAGATTTTCCAGGGGAAAAATATGTGTTGTTAATCCTAAAGTGCTGTATCCAAATTCCTCCCAAGCTCCCTTGTCTGCTCTAGTAACTTGGGAACTGCTTCTTGGTGTCAGGGTGACCGTTGATTTCATTATTGAGTTGACCAGTGTTAAGGGCTGCTGTTGAAGTTGGGTGGGCTGGTGATGGTATGTGGTCTTTTGAGCCAGAAACTGCTATAGTTTTGGTCTCAGTTTATTGAAAATCAGTAAACTGAGCTTGCAGATCATCAACTGACATTTTTACCTGTTGTAAATCACCTTTGTGACCTAACCAGATTTCCAAGTCCTGTCAGATGTGCCTCTTTTATAGGAGAATAGGGAATGAAAAATGTCCTCCAGTATTCCAAGAGATGACATGGAACCAGCAACAAGAAGATAAATTTCTTTTGAAAAACAAAGCTTCTGCCATGAAATTGCCCAACCTACTGTCTGTATCATCTGGACTCCCCCCATCAGCATCTGATCACATGACCTGTTTGATGCTCTGATATTGGAATCTTGTCACATGACTGCTTATGACCCATTTGTATTAGGGTTGATCATATTTTGAAACTGTGTCCTTTATTTTCCTAAGGATTACCTGTAAGACATCCTGGGGACAGAGCCAAATGCAAAGTTCATTCCCCTTAGGTTGTGGACCTTTCATTTTCCAAACTGTAAATGCAGCCCATTTTTCGTTCCAGTTAGTCAAGTCAACTATAGGAACCAGTTTGGCAGAGGTCATCTATGAAAGAAGTGCCCAAAATGGTCTACAATGAAGCACAGTAGTGCATCTGAGAGATTGACCCTAGGGAAGGTCCAAAAGTGATCACATGTAGTTGTTGGTCTTTGATGGAAGACAGATGACATGGGAAGGAAGCAGTAAGTACATGATAAATGTGATCTTAAAACACAGGTGGTCTCAATGGAGTGGTCTATTTAAGGAGTGACCATGTAGTTGCACCCTAAAATTGAATATCTTCCAGGTGGAGACATTCCCCAGACCATTTTATTCAGGCTTCATGCCTTTGGCATTCACCCAGAAAAAAATCTCTAGCTAGCACAATTTTCCAAACATGTTTTGATAAAGGCCGCATTTTGATAAATCCCTACAGCCCTAATTGGTGTCCAGGCAGCTTAGGACTTTGAAATAAAGTGAGCATCAATAGCAGCCTATTAAAGTAGTATCTGTTATCCCTTTCCCCCTTAAATCGGCCAAAACTGGCTGCTGGCCAAATGTGCTCTGCTTCAACGTTTTTGGGTTGCAATACGAATGGATAACAATTTGAAAGAGAATTGTAGATGACATCTATCAAGATTGCATGACCCGGATGAACAGTCTTTCTTGACAACCCAAGCTAAGCAGGGCTGTCGACTCAGGCTAATTTGATGGAGAAAAGGGTTTAGTGAGACCACTGTGTCTGCTTGCTAATAATGATCTGCTGGTACATGGCAGGGCAAGTCTGGTGTCTAGAAATGCTGATCTGGAAAACTTTGTGGTGCCTCGATCATGACAGGTGGTCATTGTAGGAGGTATCTCTGTGTATAATGGCATGTTATAGCTCAATTAGAATATAAACAATGGGAAAAACAAACACACCCAGCATTGTTATTGTCGTTGTGAGTTCAAAGAAAAATGGAGGGGCTGGGATGCATAAGGAAGTGGGGTGCTACTAACAAGAAATACGGTGGACACATTTCATGTGTTAATATGTTACATTGCATATATTCATATCTTGCAAGATATGTATAGTTGAAGTGCTGTAACATAGGAAATGTTCTGCTATGCTGTCTGTTATGAAACATCATTACAGGACCATAAAACATGCACGCAAAGGGTTTTGAATAATTCCACAGGTCATAATAGCTCATTATACAAATTGCTTCTCCTTGTTTGAAGTATACCAGTCACCAAGCTGTATTGATGTGGGCAAACCAACAACATATTGATGAAGGGCAAATTCACAGATCATATTTTGAGAGGACCCACCTCTGTCTGCAATCAATCCTGTGTACAGCTTTAAAATAGGTGAGAGCCTTTGGAAAAAATAAGTAAGTGGTTGTAATTTTTGTTTTATGTCTGAGACTTTATTCGACTGTTTAGCCAAACTATTAATGGATTGGTAGGCGTGTGTCTCATGGACTGACTGGTGCTGCCTGACATGATAATGGACAGCATTTGCATGGTGTACATATAATTGATCTGGCTGAACACCAGATGTACCAGTGACCATATCTCTAAATAATTGTAATTCTAATCCTGAACTTTGTCTAAAGGTTGGAATTAATGCTGCTGATGTCCAAACAGTTATCTGAAGTTCTTGCAACATTTTTGTAAAACAAGAATTGACTGTTCTTCTTACTTTCTGTGTCTCTGGCATCAAAGTTACAAAATAAGATGATATAAAACCAAAAGCATATACAAGAATTTAGCTGCATGCTTTGCTTAACTAAGTATTTAAAAAAGAGTAATTCATTTGTGAATATGAGTTAAGGCTATAGACAGGTGGCCATAGACAATGCAAATAGATTTGGCGGTTTCTATATTAATTCCTCCCATTCATAGGTAGCTTTGTTACATGTATAACATGTATATGGTGCTGGTGTTTACTGTTTTGGGGTTTTCTGACATAATTGTTGTCATTACATCAGAGAATTGTAACCTATAGCAAATACTGTCCTTTTGAAATTAGGGTGCATCCCAAATTTGTGAATATGGCGACAAATTGGGAACTGATGTCACATATTAGTTTATGTATTCTGTCAGTGTGTGTACTCAGAATGTCTATGATAGGTACTCTCCTAATTGTGTAAATTAATGCAGAAAGACTTATTCTTTCTAGAACCCATTTTCAAAAGTTACTTAGAAATAGCACTGTCTCTAGATCTAAAATGGGTGAAATGTAGCCAGTCTCCAATAATTTCCATTTATCTCCAGGGGCACATGCACTGTGTAGTCAAAATTTTCAAGCCAGTTCCAAACGTGATTTTTTTACTTACAGTATTGAAGGTTTTCAGCAAGGAACACTTATATGCTGTGTTATCTGTTAATGACTCCATAAAATATTCTCATATGTGTAAATCTTAAATTCCAATATTTGGCACTCCGATTTTCTGTGCGAAAGTAGTAAATTAGGTATATTTAGAAAAGTAACAAGTAAGGTAGATGTGCAAAAGAACAAGTTATCAGGTATATTTACAAAAGTGAAAAGTTAGGTTTACAAAAGTAAAAGGTTAGTAGGTAGATTTACAAAAGTAACAAGTTAGGTGTAAAAAGGAACAAGTTAGTAGGTTTACAAAAGCATCAAGTATTTAACATTGCAAAAATAAATTAGGTGGTATGTTTACAAAAGTAACAAGCTGGTAGCTAGGTTTACAAAATTAAGTAACAAGTTAGTAGCCAGGTTTATAGAACTAAAAAGTTAGGCAGTAACAAGTTAGGTAGGTTTACAAAAGTATCAAGTTAGTCAGTAGTTAGGTTTACAAAAGTAACAAGTTAGGTTTACAAAGTAACAAAACAGTGGAAACAGCCAGTGCACCACTGCAGATTTTAGGAATCAAGAAGGCAACATGCATTCACCACATTCAGAACTGTGACAGCTCAGAGAACGAAGTCACAGATTCCTATAGGGATTTTACCTCACAAGATACAGGGCGAGCTTATCCCACTGATCCTAAGACTGCCAACAATTCAGGACACAAAGAGGTAGGAGTGGATTGAGAAAGTGGGACTAGATCTGAGCAATTCAGATGGTGACACTCCGACTCCCAGATCTTGTGAGATTGATTTAAAGGCTAAATACATTCTAAAAAGAAAAGCTAAAAGAGATAAATGCTCAGATATGGTTTGATGTATGTATTGAATTTGTGATTTGAAAACATCACAGTAATAAGTCTGTAACCAATGGCTTATGAGATACATGTAATGCGATGTCACCCGAGTAGTGATGGGCAGGAATTGCCACAGAGGATGCCACAAAGTTCCTCTGAAGAAAAAAGATACAACCCAATAACAGCATACTTTATGGGGATTAAAGTATAATTGATCTAAATAGTGATTCCAATATATAGATAACATGGATTCTACTAAGGTATAATTCATCTAAATGGAGATTTCCGGCATCTACACTGCAGATCACATAGACTTTAGTAGTGATAACACATATTTTTAGTTTTAACATATTCATCAATTCACCATAAGCATAGTATGATCTTCATCAAAGTTAGAAACAGAAATTCATGGGATTATATGTATAATACATGAATTTAAAGACAAGGAACTCAAAGAACATTTCTAAATTGGACTTTTTATTTCAAGGAACAATAGGTGACACACCATTTTCAGTGTAGGAGCAGTTATTATCTGAAATAGGAACAATCTTCATGTTTCATTCTCATCAAAATCTAGGATCAGCTGAACAGCAGGACGAGTCTTGCATGAAAATTTATAGCAGGAATTGTTAAAAAACAGAGCCATAGGGGGTCACCATAAGGCTGCCTCCATGGTCACTTTCAGGTGAGCCTAGAAGTTACAGAGGCTCAGTATAAGGCTAGCTTAGAAATGACGGGGAGTCACTTTTAGGCTAGCCTAGAAATACACTTGTGGTAGACTAATTAGAAGTCAAACACAGAAAACATACATGTATATGATAATGAACAATAGATAAAGTGTCATTTCCGGCAATAAACAAACTGGAAGTTTTCAACATTTGATAATGATATTTTCAACTATAAAGTAATGCCACAAAGGTCTTCTAAGGAAGGCTACCAAGCTTACATTGGTTGAGAGAGGGGTTTAAAGGGTATAATCCCTTTATGGGAGTCTGGATGTTGATCAGTTGGGTTTGTACTATTTTTCAAATTGCTGCTAGAATTTTGTGCAGACCCCTGGAGCCACCATGGATCCTGACCATCTGCTTCTCCCCACAACAAATAACTAAGGTACACAAAGGTAACGAGTTGTGTAAGTTTACCAAAGTAACAATTTACATAGATTTACAAAAGTAAAAAGTTTATGTTGGTGTGCAAAAGTATCAAGTAATGTAGGTTTATAAAAGTAACAAGTGAAGTAGGTTCACAGATAAAGTAACATTTTAGGTAGGTTTACAAAAGTGAAGGGCAGGTGGGTGTATCTACATGTACACTGAAGACCAGCTGTCCAGAAAGATTTCATGCATATTTTGTTTAATCTAGGCATTGTTTCACTGATTACTGATTACCATGCCTTATCAGGTGAGATTAATACTTTTGGGTAGCAGAATAAATGACATTGTATTGTCAGGGAATATGTCAAGTTGAGTATGGATGACTTGAAGAGATCATCTTCATAGAATAGTACAATGCACGGTCAACATGGCAAAGATGTATGCCTTTGAAAAATTCTTTCTTCGTGTAGACTCTTTAAGTGCCAGACCATAAACTGGTGGAGGTTGCTTGTGTATATGAGGATCATCTGCTGGTGTGAGTATATGCCTGAGGGTTATACATATATCCCCTTTGATAGCCTCCTTGCCTGCCACCAGGACACGTTACCTGGCCTGCCAGTGAGCAGGAACTATGCTGTGAAATGGATACACACCACGTCTCATTGATTGCCGTGAGCACATGGCTGCAGCAACAATTGCACTCACAGCTTAGGATTAGGCTAATGATCCCTGAATCCAATTGCACAATTGCCTTCATAGATTGTATGCAAGGAGAGACAGTTCAGACCTCTTGACCTGGGTTTGCTGTTGTCTACAGTGATGTAGCCAGGGCAAGGTGACAGACACTGACTGTGTCTAATGTTTTGGCATTTTGGAGCAGCCCTTTTGCCACTGCAGCACTCTGGTACAGACAGTCATGTGCATGGCTCGAATGGGGGCGGCAGAGACACACACAAATGAGTGACAGTCTGCAATGAAATGTGCAAACTACATGCACTCCGCGCACAAACTTACATACTGTGTACACAATAAATGTGACGCTATTGTAGGAGATAGTCAGTATGTGCCAGCTGACATACACAGCATGCCAACGTCCCATCCGCCTCTGTCTTTCATCAGTTACCATGGTACCTTAATAAATTCAGTGCTGCTTGATACTAGCATGGGTATATCCCAGTGCAGTCACAAGACGTATTCCAACAGACTACAAGATGGAAAGTCTTGTGACCTCCCCATGTTATCTACATGTTTTCAAACTGTGTTCCTGTGCTATTATGCAGCATTATCCCCAACGAAGTACAGAGATGGAGGACGAGCTTGTCCAGGTAGGTCTGCCTTGCCATTTTCCCTTCATGTTCATGCAGATATCATTTGTATATCAGCCCATCTTTTATAATCAAGCAATTTCTGGGAATCTGCAGACTAGATCAGTCGGGCTGTTTGGAACGTTGATGTACGAGTATCTGATTCTGACAGAATTGTGAGTAGATACTGTGCAGACTTATATATTTGGGAGGTGTGTCAGGCCAACATTGCATAAATTGTAGGGTCTGATTATCGTGAATTATAGCAGGGAAATATTCCCAGTGGAATGGACATATAGATTTTAATAAACAGTTCTTTGGTATTGACGAGATGGAGGTGTTGCAGCACATTTGACTTTGTCGGATATGAAATCAATATCTGGCTTCTCATAAACCACAGGATGGGGTTGTCCTGATATACATTTTTGTAAAAAAAAAAAGTGCATGTATGCATACATACATGCACACACATACATACATACTTACATACATACATGTACACCTGTACATACATACATACATACATGCATATATGCATACATACATACATACATACATACATATGCACCTAAATGATTATAAAAGGAAAATATTGACAGTCTGCAATATTTACTCAGTTACTGTCAGATGTACAGTAGGGTGCTGTAGAGTCTCGAGTTCATGCCACCTGTGCCTGCTCTGTGTACATGTATGTAACAGTGGTATAGACAGCCTCATTAATGCTGTATACATGTATGTGCAGCACACATTGCAGTCATCATGGCTGGGACAGGTAGACAGATGTTGCCTTGCCTTAAGCACAGCTCCTTTCATCCCTACCTGTTTTTCTCCTTGCCAATCAGATGCCCAGGAGGGTTAGGGGAGATCAATATTCACCCTATTCTTGGAATCTCGGTCTCGCCATAATGCAGAGGATTTTTGTGAGCACAATGGGAAAGTTTGCATAATTCATTGTGGTGTGTGAGGTGCAGTTGTTGTGGGCTTCAGATCAATGACAGGTTAACATAATTGTTGCAATATGCCTCCAGATATTGACATTAGACATTACACACCCATGGAGTTGGCTTCATTATGTCATCAGCAAGGACAACATTATTGAAAATTAAGCCAATAAATATAATTTATGATCTTTGGAGGTCTGTTATGCAGGCAACTAACTGGATTGTGATGGGTTACACCATGTGGGTGGCCAGCCAGCCATGTGATGATCGTTCTTGATGTTGATGGGCTGAATAATCCTGTTGAATGCAGGTAGAGGGCATTCGTATGCATTTTGATATTGACTGAAACGTATAGAGCTTAGAATGCAATGGGGCCATTGCAGGATATTCGCCATGTGCAGACATGAACTGTTTTAAGTGAATTGTGTTTCTCTAATAGCTGCAACAAGGTAAATCATATGCAGAGCGGAAACTTGCCAATACCTGCTGAATATGCATGGCGGTGTTCTGTAAGTTCAAATGAGGCAGAGGTAGTAATGGTGGACTGTCACATTCCACTGTCATGACCAGGTAGCGTAACTTCCGTTTGGCTGGTTAGTCAGAGAAAAAAAGAAAATAAGTACATGGAAGAAACAGGAAAATGGGGAGCAAAACTGTGCAGTGTGCATACAGGGCCACCTGGGATTCATTTACACATGTTTGCAGGAGCCGGGCCAGTCTTCCTAACAGTGAGCAGGCTTTTAACTACATTAACATTCAGATGTGCTTTGTTTTGATGGAAAAGCTGTGGACGACAATTGATTGAGTGGCTGTGATGTCTGCTTAGGTTAACTCTTGTCTGTCCAAAAGGAGTCTTCAATTGTGGTGCAGTATAAGTCTCCATTTTGCTGCAGATAAGTAGAAAATCATGTAGGGACTGCAGTGAATTCAGTCAATGCCATGAACATTTCATGCAGACAGGTTATTATGCAGTAATGTTGGTATTATTGTAAAACCAATGAGGACTCCGCAAGTGCAAGAAAAAAAAAGTGATTGTGAAAGCAGGTGAAATGATGCACCTACTCCCCCCACAATATACCCATAGTGCAGAGCGCAAAAGGTGACTACATACATGTACAATATATGTAAGAGGGTCATGTTTCTTGGGGGGGGGGGGGGGGGAAAGGGCAATTTAATGGAAATACTAAATTTTCTGTTTCTGGGCAAGATGGTCTTGTAAGGTTTTGGCCTTTACCAGGATGGCATCGTTGGAGGGGACCACTTCCAATCATCATGCAATACTCTGCAAGTCCAATCATGGCAGTGTGAGACTAATTGAACTCGATGGTGCCAAACATCTAATTGCAGGGGGAGTTCAACAAGGTGCTTGTCCAGCAGTACAATATACATACTTGTATACCGCTCATGTATGGCTTTTGTACTGCATGACCATGTGCTTGCATGACACTCACTTTTGTACTGCAGGACCACATGCTTCAATGCCACTCATATAGTTATGCCTTTTGTACTGGAGGGCCGCATGATACTGTGCCACTCATATATGGCCTTTGTATTGCAGGACCACACTTAGTCACACCAAGGACTAACGTAGTGAGTGTTAGAAGACTGGTTGTCATTGTACAGCATAACATTTAACTCTGTGTTCTATATGCGTGCTGGCAATGTTTGATGCCAAGCACTATGTGACACTCTGTAAAGACATAACATTGTCAGCATGGTCAGTGTACAGAGTGAATAGGTAGTATGTTGTACTTTATGGGTGACAGTACGCTCTCACCCCACGCACTACGATCAAGTGGCTCTCATGCTACCCATAGACAGGCAATGCACCATATGACAGTGACAGATCTGCTGCCTGTATGTTGTCAGTATGCTGAATGACAATGATGGATATGATGCCAGTATGTTCTCAGCATGCTGAAAGACAGCAACTGATAACTGCTGCCAGTATGTTGTCAGTGCTGAAAGACAGCAACTGATAACTGCTGCCAGTATATTGTCAGTGCTGAATGACAGCAACTGATAACTGCTGCCAGTATATTGTCAGTGCTGAATGACAGCAACTGGTAACTGCTGCTTGTATGTTGTACTGGTGCTGAATCACATGGTAGATATAATGCCTGTCAAATGAGTGACAGCTGTGGCTGCATGGTACTGAGCTCTCATGGACAGCAGTGACAATAGAATTGATCATCCTGTCCACCAGTTCACAGCATTGTAGCAGTGGCCATGTATGCTGCATGTTTGCTATTACACAGTATTGGGGAGACTGTTCATGTGTCTGTGTGCTGTCAGTACACAGTGACGAGAGTTGACTGTATATGTTACATGTACATGTATGCTGTCAGTACACTGTGATAGCAGTGACTATGAATGTGTATTATGTTACCTGTGTGCTCTCAGCACACTGTGATAGCAATGACTGTATAACTGTATGTTTATGTTACATGTGTGCTGTCAACACACTGTGATAGCAGTGACTATATACCTGTATGTTTATGTTACATGTGTGCTGTTAACACATTGTGATAGCAGTGACTGTGTATGTGTATTATGCTACATGTGTGCTGTCAACACACTGATAGCAGTGACTATATACCTGTATGTTTATGTTACATGTGTGCTGTTAACACACTGTGATACTAGTGACTGTATATTAGTATGTTCTTAGCACACTGTGATAGCAGTGACTGCATACGTTAATGTAATGTGTGCTGTCAGTATTCAGTATTATCATACCTCAAACAGAAATGCAGGATTCTGATTGGTTGTTGAGGCCTAGACAACTATGACTGTCACCTGAGAGCCGCGTGACAACCACAAGAGATCTTTGGCAGCGAGTGACAATAGTATTTTTTTTTCACTTTTGTTGCAGTGTGACAATACTATTGTCACCCTCTCCTTTCCGATAGAGGGCGCTTCAATGTCTTCATGCCTGGTGGTGCGCCCGTGAACCAGGCTCGCATGCGAAATTGCTGAATACTATTAAGCTATATTTTTGTGTTGTTTAATATGGTTTTTGGTTTTATAAAATAATTATTGCCTTCTCAGAAGGGCAACAACCAGAAGTGTCATCCCCTCAGGAGGTTATTGTTCCTCAGGCTTTGCCCACGGGAAGACCTCTTTCGTCTTCACAGTTCTGCCTGTGCCCTCCTGAGAAGGCAATAATTGTTTAATGTTACCAAATGTGGTTTGGTTTTATTTTGACACAGTGCTAAGCATTTATCCCCCATGCACTGTATCTTATACCAAGCAGCTATCAGATTTGTATGCTTTTGAATAATTCTAAGGTAAGATGGTGCCTTATTATGCATCATTGAATTGGAACATTGATTGACATAAAGCTTGTGCATTTTTATGGGGCAGGAATCCGTATTTATTGTGGTCATAAATATTTTTGGAATACGTTATTGCAGGTGAGTTCCCCAATTAAGCTTCTTTGTTTGGCTTTTGTTAATTAGTTATTCATTGAATTAAAAAAAAAAATAATTACCATTTTCATCATTCATTAGCTCTAGTGCCCCCCCCCCCCCCGGCCCCAGCAAAGTTGCTGCTTTTTATGACATCCACAGAAGCCAAGTACTTCAGTGTTGTGGCACCATACAGACTGTTTATTTAGCAATATAGAGTTGTTCTGCATTCTGGCCAGATTGCCACATGTCATTGAGAATCAAGGACTGGGCTATGTTTGAGCAGTTATTCATGCTTTTTGTTTCAATATGTTATTTAGATTCCAATACAGCGCTACTCAATGCAAATTGTTGGGATAAGATGATACGGTACTTGTATTCCTACTCTCAAATATCTGTCAATACAATCATGAAACCTGAGCAGGATATTGGGTTCAAAGGGAGACCCGTCAAGTTTTATGACATGTAACAGAAAACCTCCTATCAATTTATCCAAATCCACTGGAGGAATTTCATGGAAAAGCCACTCTTCTTGTCATGATGTAAGCAAGCATCAAATTTCCTGACATTGGAAAGGTTTTTTTTTTTTAGAGGGGTAGCGTTTCTCATTTCCACAGTGTAGGATTGCAGCTCTGCCTGTAATTCATCACTTGCAAATTGCCATTGGGCCAAACTTCGGGGGTCCTGGTTTTGCCAATAATTCTGTATGTTTACCATATCCGGACTGTTCTTTTCACACTAATTACTTTAGAAGATCATTATCAAAGGTTTATGGTGAAATCTTGTTACTCATTTTCAATTTTTAAGCAAGAACTATTTGAAAAAATGCATCAGGAAACACCCTAACCAGTGAAGTTCATGGCAATTTGGTCATGGCGCACACATGCATGCCTAGACAGTATTTTTTATTACTCGTGAAGGTGGATCAATACAAATTTATAATGATGTAGTTGAAGTGTGTTACAACATTCAGTAACACACGGCTGTAATATAATATACTTTTACCGTATTATCCCTTTAAGCACTCCTGCCCTTTTAAGTGCCCTGCCCCACCTCCATTTTTCTGGCACAAAAGTTCTGAAATATTGGAAAATTATGTATATTTTATAATGAGTTACTAGTTTATGCAACTGGAAAGTTACATCTACAATTGGAGTTCATTTAAATTTGTATTAAATTAGCTAAGTACCCTGGGAACTTAAAGGGATAATATGGCACTTACTGCTAGTAGACACTATTGTCAGAGAATGTATATATATATATATATATATATATATATATATATATATATATATATATATATATATATATATATATATATATATATATATATATATATATGTATGTATATATATATGTATACATACATTCTCTGACAATAGTGTCTACTAGCAGTAAGTACATGTATGCTCTCAGTAGACGTATATATTGATAGTAGTGAGTATGTACTACCAATGTGCTGGCAGAACACAGTGATAGCAGTGACTATATATATATATATATATATATATATATATATATATATATATATACACACTGTGCTGTCAGGAAAAGAAGTGATATCTGTGACCATATAGTACCTGTGTGCTGTCACTTTTAAGTGTCAGTAAAGAGAGTGATATCTGTGACCATATTATACTACCTGTGTGCTATCAGTGGACACACATGTACATGTAGCAGTCCTATATATGTTACCTGTATGCTGTTGGTACAGCGTGACAGCAATTTATGCCACCTGTATGCTGTCAGTCAAGAGCTATATCAGTGACATGCTGCCTACAGTACAATGTTTGCACACAGAGTGATAGCATTGACTGTATATGTGCCTGTAGCCACTGACTGTACATGTGTCTTTCTGCAGTGACTGTATATGTGCCTTTATGCAGCGACTGTATATGTGCCTGTATGCACTGACTGTATATGTGTCTTTCTGCAGTGACTGTATATGTGCCTTTATGCAGCGACTGTATATGTGCCTTTATGCAGTGACTGTATATGTGTCTTTATGCAGTGACTGTATATTATGTGCCTTTATGCAGTGACTGTATATGTGCATTTATGCAGTGACTGTATATGTGCCTTTATGCAGTGACTGCATATGTGCCTTTATGCAGTGACTGCATATGTGCCTTTATGCAGTGACTGTATATGTGCCTTTATGCAGTGACTGTATGTGCCTTTATGCAGTGACTGTATATGTGCCTTTATGCAGTGACTGTATGTGCCCTAATGCAGTGACTGTGACTGTTTGTGCCTTTACGTGTTACAGCCATACAGGATGTCTGTGGTGACTGTATACTGCTGGAATATGGCATGAAATGCAGACAGCCACAGTGCCAGCAAATCCATCACATTAATCCCCAGTGCCGGGCACTGTTCAAAGGAATTAAGTCCAAACAACGCCAAATGAGGGAATCAGTTGTGCTGGTCTTATAGTCCATCAGCCATTGGTATTTGGTTCCTGCAATCAGCATTATCTGATTTAAGTTTTGAATTGCAGCTCCTAAAATATGATTAATACGAAAGCAGCAGCCTAGCTGACTTAATGGCAGAGTAAGACTCCATCCAGATGTGGGAGTGTTTCAATATGGAAGTCCACTTAAATCTACAGTTCTTGGACAATTGGTTTCCAAATGAAACCATGATAACTGAGAGTTGATTGGGCATGTATGCTCTTGTGGGAACAAGTTGGGTTAAATGCAGTAGATTAGCACTGACTTAAGGGTTTCTTTCCAGCCTTCAAGTGACACATCAAATCATGTTGTGTGAATTTTGCAACTATGTCAATTTGCTTATTAGGTTAAGCTGGGCAGTTTACAGATTATATGGTCGACAGAATTGATTATTTAATGGCATTTTGATCCTGTTCATGTCAAAATCCCTTCACTCTGTACTGGCACAGTTGGAAATTACCACAGACATACAAATGCTTGATTGCAGTATGAAGAAAAAAAGACGAGAACATTCTATGAAGCTGCATGAGTTGTGAGATTTTGCAGTGGATGAAATTGATTACATTGTGTTGGTACCGGTCAGAAAGACCTTGCCACATGAGAGACTGCATGGCTTTTTAAAGACCACACTTGCAAGACTCATGATTATATTCTTCTTGTTTATTTACATGAATATTAGGACCACCTATGATATAAGACCACTGTGTTGTCAGTGGGAGTGTTCTTAAGTAACAGGTGGTACCATAGGCTACTAGTATATTGATTTGGTTCACATCAGATCCTGTGCTGCCACATCTAAATTAACTCTTGTGAAAACTTCATGAGCACTTTACATTAATAATCAGGATTGCATTTTCATTGAAAAACTGATTTTGAATTAGAGATTTTTCAAGAACTGTGCATATTAGATTGAGAAATTTTCCAAAATTGCTGTGACTAAGCTTGAGTAGGAAACACCATGTAGAACCCAAAAGACTTGAGCAGAGAGCTTGGCCAGCTCCCAATTGCACAAGATCATCATGCAGCCATAAAAAGACTCCTTGACCAAAGTTCAGTTCAAGTCTGTCTTACCAGATGATGCCAGTTCTGCTGAACTCAGTACCATGCATTATTAGCTGTCAGGTTGCCCTAACCCATACAGCTCAACAAGAAGTACCTATATGTGCAGGACAGCATGTGATGCTCTTACCAGTTATGATGTCCTTGATTTTTTTTTTTTTTTTTTTTTTTTTTTTTTTTAAAGTGATAGGTGCATTTTCTCAATGTCCATGGAGGCTGAAATCACCATGATGTTTAAAATAAAAAATTTTGTATTTCCACAAATATCATTGCCACTGCTGGCAACCCATCAGCATACCCACATGGTGGTAGATATTTATCACCATTGCCTAGTAACAGGATGGGCTGTTTTGGCAGAAAGTTGATATGCATATGTCGCTTGAGTACACCTGACGTGGCAACCAATGGAAATGATCATATCTCAATAGACTCTGACAAGATCAAAATATATTTTACCTTCAATGTAAACTTCAAAACACAAATGTGATAGAAGTTTTGTTCATTTATCCTGCAAATGTGTCCTGACTAGACATGTAAGGTCACTGGCAATATTCCTGACCACCCCTGTCTGTCAGCAGAAGCAGCAGCATTCAATGTGTGGGCATGCGTTTGTAATCCAAGTTTGCTGGATTGCATGGCTCTGGCATGATAGAGCATACGTCTATACCGTGAAGCTGCAACATCAGTAGTATATGTGAGCTTATGTGTAATTATTCATTACTTTTTATTCAGCAACCAACCTGCCATATTATGTCTGCATTTAAGGTGGTTTTGGCCTATAAGGAGAAGCCACCCTCTCCATAAAAGGAAACTTCCCCATGTAGCAAGTTTGGCATTCTCATTGTATTCTGGCCCCCCTGCCCTTGCAGAGAGGCCACTTAACCTGCAAGGCTAGTATATTCACGTGTACATATAGGTGGTGCATTTGGGACAGCCACATAAAGAGAGCCATATAAATGTACATGCATGCAAGGAAGCTGCAGAAATTCTGGCAGCAAAATGGGTACTGGAGGAATTTTCCTTACACAGCAAAGGTTTGTTTCAAATATAAAAGAAATTTGTATGGTGAATCCTACATTGAGAGGATACTTGGCATATATATGGTTTTGAGTGAGGAAGCGAGCAAACTTGGATTACAAACGCCTATTTGAATACATAAAAACTAGTGACGAGTGGACAGGCAGCCTCCAATGTATAGACAAGATTTTCCAAAGATTAGACAATGAATATCAAGGTGTTTATTAAATTCCAGGCAGGACAATTGACAGTTTGCTTTGTAGAGTACTGGTAGAAGTATTGATTGTGGTGTAAAACTCAACGCTCAGTGGATAGAAGGCTAAGGTGGCATTGAGCTGTGGTGCTCTATGGGGAAGATCACAGAATGCTATTATGGATGCCTTTTATATCTTTATCAGGTAAAGTTAGCCAGTAATATAATATTCTCTAGTGTTAACTGTGTGTTGGAAAATGGATGAACAATTACATGTTGGTAGTTAGGACTATGACATGAAAGTGGATGGAGACCTGACAGCATAGGGATACAGTGCTGTCCTGGTCATGCACCCTATTGTTTGTTTGAATCTTTTCCCTGGTGCTGCCACCTTGTGACTCTCAGGTAACTTACATAACAAAATTAATTTGATCATTTTTCAGTCTCATTGCATGTGGAGGTCAACCTCAATGAAATCAACCAAATTATGAGTATCAATGCCATGATGAGTTTGCAAAAAGGGGAATTTGGTCTGGCAATTGGAATATACATGCATTTTGTGTGATGGCCACATGGAAATAATTAGTAATTATTGTGAAGTGTGTGCAAGGGATGCCACCTTTGGAATTGATTCTACCTTGACACTTCTGTGCTCAAATTACTTCACAATGAGCAGTAATTTCAAAGGCCGTCTGCATTAATCCGTTAAATTAAATATTGTACTTTCTCAAAACATTGTCAATAAATTGTTCTTAAAAGGCCTATGTGGATAGCATGCCAATGGTCAACAGCTTTCCTTGGCATAACCAGGGTGCAACCAGGAAAGTTATTGGCTCAATGTAATAATATGACCTATAAAGTCTTTCAGTACCAACTGTAGCATCAGTTGAACTACCTAAAGCAAACTGCTGTGAACCAGAATAAGGGTGCTGCATTCATATTCCTTGTAAAAATACCTTTCATTCAAGTACCAACATGCCTGTAGTTGCATAAAATATAATAGTCCAGGTCAACAGCTTGTGCTAAAGAAAGCTGTTGACTCAGTCCAAAATGTAACACTGAAAGGCTTAAGGGTTAACATTCTTAACCCTGGATGCTAATTATTGTGTATGTTTAATGTAGAAATGTAATTATTGGAATTGACATGATCTTGTGAATCATTGTCGTCGCTGTGCCATGCCTGGTTGCTGGCGGCCTCATTAAGACAGGTTCACCGGGCCCCCAGGGTTCACTTATGCAACATATGAGCCCCAGGTGGATGAAACACAAAAGATGGATATGGCAACCTTCTGGATTGCTTTTGATGTGGTACAATGGGGGAAGTTGCCAGTAGTCTTTCTTGTAAGGGAGTGGTAGATTTGAGTCACCAAGTGCACATTGATAGTTGCTGGACATTGCAGTCAGCTAGTGGTAAGACCAGACTGGTTTGTAATCCAGTGGAGTGCACATGGCAGCAGCTGTCTGATTGTGATGAAAAGAAAGTCTGCCTGGTTTGTGTATTGGCCTACCCTTTTCCTGGTTACAAAATGACTGAACCTGTAGCTTTGCTTGGTGTTGGTTGGGTGCATTGTGCCCAACATTTGCCAATTTAAGGAAAGCTGTTGACGTGGGGCATGGCATCATAATTGATCTTGTCTGCAGTTCTCATCAAACACGTTTCACCCAGGTGCATTTGGATGATTTGAGGGGGAAAGGGTGAAAATTTTGTAGCAGTAAGACTATATTGTATGTACATTGCACAGTATCCTGCCAGAAACATGTATTGTACATACGGGTATATCTTGGTCGTGTTTGATTATGTATGTCTCCTTATTTTTTCTGAAACACTAGAGAATAATTTATTTGGGCTTCATGTGAATAAGCATCCCATTTGAGAAACAACTGTTAGGATTGGTTTCTGAGGGGTACTTAATGTTAATTATAAAAATGAAGTCTGTCTCTGTTGTTGTCATTGGCATGTAACAGCGCGCTTGTGGGTAGGCATTTTTCATGACGTCGCAATAGCGACGTCATGAAGAAAATGCCTACCCACAACCGCGCTGTTACATGCCAATGACAACAACAGAGACAGACTTCATTTTTTATATTTATATTCATATTAACATTAATACTAAACTAGAGTTAAATTTGCGTGACTATTTGTGCGTAAAAGTTTTGATAGCCACTGCGAAGGACCTTAAAAATGTTTATCAGTGGGAGGAGCTATGGGTGTGGCCAGCCGCTTGTTACGTAGCAAAGCAGGCACTGGCACGTGCCGTGCTGTACATGATGTTACCATCGACTGATGAAAACAAAATTTGTCCCTATTCTTTCAATGCTAACAAAAACTCCGAATGTAAATATATGAATATAAATATAAAAAATGAAGTCTGTCTCTGTTGTTGTCATTGGCATGTAACAGCGCGGTTGTGGGTAGGCATTTTCTTCATGACGTCGCTATCGCGACGTCATGAAAAATGCCTACCCACAAGCGCGCTGTTACATGCCAATGACAACAACAGAGACAGACTTCATTTTTATAATAAAACAGAAGGGTTTGGTGGATATTGGTAAAAAAAGAATGTGAGTCCTGTTCATTTAATGTGGCATTTATGGGTGGAAAAGCAGGTGTCAGGAAAATTCAAGTGTTTAACTCTTTCAGTCAACTGCGACTTAAGTCAAACTACACAGAAGGGACTGCACTGAATTATTATAAGGGTGCCACATTCATGTTCCTTGTAAAGACATTTCATTCAAGTACCAGCATGCCTGTAGTGGCATAGAACATATAATGACCATGGTCAACAGTTTTCATCACCATGCTTTAGGTGCATTGTGCCCAAACAATGCACACCAAAGAAAGCTGTTGACTCAGTCCAAATGTGTCACTGAAAGAGTTAATATGTCCAAAAGAGAAGGCTCCCTTTCACTGGGAGACATGAAGCTGCTTGTGCTATTAGTAATTTGAATGAGCCTTCATGTAGTGTCACCTGGTGTTTATTTCACCCAACACGTACTGTTACCTTATGTTTATATGACCCCTGCTGCACTGGCACATCATGTAAATACATGACCCTATTTGTACTGTCACCTTGTGTTTATATGACCCTGTTTGTACTGTCACCTTGTGTTTATATGACCTTATTTGTACTGTCACCTTGTGTTTATATGACTCTGTACTGTCACCTTGTGTTTATATGACCCTATTTGTACTGTCACCTTGTGTTTATATGACCCTATTTGTTCTGTCACCTTGTGTTTATATGACTGTCTGTACTGTTACCTTGTGTTTATATGACCCTATTTGTACTGTCACCTTGTATTTATATGACTGTCTGTACTGTCACCTTGTGTTATATGACTGTCTGTACTGTCACCTTGTGTTTATATGACCTTTAGTGTCACCATGTGTTTATGCAAGGGAACAAATTAGATTTTTTTCAGTTTTCCCTGTGAGTAACTAGCAGACAAATGTAACTTGCCCAGCATGTAAAAACAGGGGTAAAGTAGTTGTGCAAATTACATTATGTTAACAACCAAGTTTTGGACTTAGTCAACAGCTTTTCTGGTACTTGAATAAAGGGACTTTTCACAAGGAATATGAATCTAGCATCCTTATCATAATTGAGAGAAGTTCGTGTTTAGTAAAGAAACTTTGAGAGTCTCTTTTTTAGCTGTGCTGACCATATGTCACAGGGCTTATGCAGTCACTCATGACCACCCATCTGTCATTCTGTTTGTCCATAAACATTTGCTTGTCAACAGGATAGCATATACAATTTTTAAGTCAGCCCCTCGAAGTTTTTTTGGACATATTGTATGAATAAAAATCTAGGTTCCTTTTCTTATTGGTGATGCCATTTAGTTTAAGATCAAAAAGTGAAAAAAATTGAAAATGCTCTTTTGTGTTTGATTTTAAAAATATTGATGGTGTCACCTATAGGTTAATGGGAAATATGACATTATTTGGTAAAATATATGAAATTCATTACCTTAAAAAATTATAAGGCTAATTTCACCAAATGGCCAACAAATGTGTTCCAAGTGGAAGTTGAATATTACATAATATGGGTGACCATGACCTACTTTCTCAAGGCTACAGGGGAATACAGTTTAGTAAATTCTTTTCTTGTGATGGACATTAAATATGAATTTGTGAACACATGTCCTTATACCAGTACAGGAATGTTATACAAACAAAAGCCTGTGAGACGTGGAGTCATGGTGGTGCCATGTGGTAATAATTGGAACTAACATCATTGCTGTCAAAAACACATTAAATTCATTATTGTTATAGTAAATTGAGACAGAACTACAAAATTTACACCACATATGTGTTATGCCAATGGCCAACTTTTGGGTGACCTAAACCCATTTTTCAAGGTCATTAACGACTTAGTAAAGGACACTAAATTCAGTATTTTGAGTAACAGTTAGGCTGATGATACCAAATATACCACAAATGTGTATCATATGTAGAAGGTTGATATTGCGTAATTTGGATGACCTTGACCTACTTTCTCAAGGTCATGAAATGCATTTCAATAAAGCATTTTTTTTGCAATGGTCATTATATCTGAAGTTGTGGACATATCTCTGTGTACCATTATAGGAATGTTTGACAGGCAAGAAGCATGGTGGAGCCAGGTGGTGTTAATTAGAACAATTAACTATCACTGGGATCAAAAACACATTAAATTCATTTTAAGGGTAACAAATTGAGCTGGAACTCTTAAAATTTACACCAATAATATTATGTCTTCGGTCAATAGTCAAATTTTGCAAAATTATGAGTGATCTTGACCTATTTTTCAAGGTTAAGCACTTTAGAAAGGACACTGAATTCAACATGTCAAGAAAGAACAAGGCTAACATTGCAAAATATGCGGTGAGTGTTTATCATTATATGTAACTTCAAGATAGCATATTATGGATGACCTTTACTTACTCTCAGAGGGTCACGGAGGGCATGCATTTAACGAAATGTTTTTTTTTCTTCTTTTTTTAAGATCATATCTCATCTTGTGTTCATACATTCAGATATAATTGCGCGAACATAATACAGTTTCAGTCAGGTAGTCTCAGTTCGCATCATGATGCAGGACCGCCATGATGTGACAGCCAGCTTCAGCCATCAAGGTTACTGATGCCTAAATAAGCTGTGGCACACAGTGATCCTAACTGCCACCGTTGAGTATTACTTGATACAAAATCAGTCTAGCTTTTTTTCCTTGTTTGGTTCCCCATCACTGTTCTTGCCAAGTCTTATATATTTATAATACAAAAAACTTTTATGGCATAAGGAGTCATGGTGGCCCCATTGGGGGTAATCATTGGAACTATCATCATAGGTATCAAAACATATCAAATTTATTATTGTGCTAATAAATTGTGATGGAACTGCAAAATGTATATCAAATATACATTAGGGCAGTGGTCAAGTTCTGTAATATCTTGTCTGACCTTGACCTATTTATCAAGGTCATTAAGCACTTTAGAAAAGGACACTATATTCAATATGTTGTTGAAGAATAAGGCAAATGTAACACAAATGTACACCATGTGGAAGTTTGATATTGCATAATATGGTTGACGTTGGTTAATTTCATTAGGTCATAGAGGAAATGCATTTCTGGAAATTATTTTTTTGGTGATGGGCGTCAGCAGAGTATTAGACAGATGGGTCTCTTGTTTCACATTATTTCTAGCATTGCCCATTAAAATTGATTTATTTGTCCTTCCTGGACATTGGAAAACTAAACCTTCCATCACCAGAAAAAACAATGTGCATTTACTTGACACATTATACTCAGTCCGGTATATTAAAGTGAAACCACAGGAGTGGTTTGGACACAATCATGTACATCTGACAGATAGGTAAATTTCTTGGAAGTTTCCATGAAATCAAACAACACATTTTGGTACCTGCTGCTACCTACAAGACACACTTGGGTGATCTCCCCATGAGATCAAACTAATTATCTAGCCACTGTGTCTTCTAGAAATATCACAAAGCTGGGGAAAAGTCTCTTCCTACAAGGTTTCACTGCTGCACCACAGTAACAAAAAGTGGATAAATCCCATTGGCAACAAATACATAGTAATGTGGATGTTGCCTTGGCTAAATTTTAAGTTGAGGCAAGGAGCAGTAGACCATCTGTTGACAAGCTAAGTGTTCTCTGATTCCTGAGCTACATTTTTCTCTAAAAATGCATTATGTTTAGTGTGCCCCAACTGCACTGTAAAAGTGGATTTCTACACAAGCAGCACAAATATCGCTGTTGCCTTATTCTTGGAAACTGCAGAGTCGCCCACAGTCATGTAGGCACTTGAACTTGCCCAAGAGCAAATGAACTCTATGTTCTGAGCAACGGGGCAACTGCTAAAATGACCCCTGATATGACCTTAGAGATGTGCTGTCACTTTCTGTTATATGACCCCAGGTGTGCAGTCAATTTGTTGTTAAAATGACCTCAGCTGTACTGTCACCTTGTGTTTTAATGACTCTAGCCGCACTGTCATCTTGTATTTATATCACCCTGCTTTCCTTTCAACTCGTGTTTATGTGATCCTAGCTGTGTGGTACCTGGTGTTTATGTGATCCTAGCTGTGTGGTACCTGGTGTTTATCAGGGACAAAAGTGGTGAACAGATGGAAATAATCCTTATGGAAAGTACATGTAAACAATGAACACAGATATCAACAAAAAAATTCCATTTTTCCTGGCCATATGCTGGGTGGGTGTTGGATGTATTAGTTTAACAACCTGTATGTCTTGCTGGGCTGTGCTGTGCTGTGCTGTGCTGTGCTGTGCTGTGCTGTGCTGTGCTGTGCTGGGCTGTGCTGTGCTGTGCTGTGCTGTGCTGTGCTGTGCTGTGCTGGGCTGGGCTGTGCTGGGCTGTGCTGTGCTGTGCTGTGCTGTGCTGGGCTGTGCTGTGCTGTGCTGTGCTGTGCTGTGCTGTGCTGTGCTGTGCTGTGCTGTGCTGTGCTGTGCAGGTTGGAAGAAGGTTAATATGCATACAGTGGACCATGAGTATTTGCAGATTAGATGACAGGTGATAGAAACATAGAGACTGCAGTGTCGGTTCGCGGAAGACAGTTGAGATGACCAGGACATCCCTGGGGTACCTGAGAGACTGTCTTATGAGGGTCATGGATGTAGCATGAAAATAATGCTGGTAGTCACATGAAGTGGTGGTCACATGCTGGGGACACTGGATCTTTGGGATTCTGTAGCTGGTTGATACAATCACACAATTGTGGCATGCATGTGCACCTCTAGATCAGCAAAATGAAAATTATCTGTCCAGGTTCTCTTCAGCGTGAATAGTGCATGGAACTGCAATATCATTTCTCCATAAAAGTGCAGGTTTTATCGACTCTGTGGATTTACAGGGCATACAAAGGAAGCTGAATTTTGATGAAACCTAACCAGATAGCTGTAGGATTTCTGGAATCTTAGCAGTGCTCATTCAGAACAGAACATTAAACTTCGGCTCCCCCCATGCATAATGGACTGAAAGAAGGGATATTACCTAAAGCACATGGTGTGAAAGTCTCTGGCAGGTCCTACATTAGATTACTTGGTTGTGTGTGTGTCAGTGCATTCAGTATGCGATGTGTCACCTGAAAAGCTCCTGGGTTGCTCCATCTTCATTATCTGCCCCTCAGCAGCATATCAATTGTGACAGACTTATTCTGAAGTCATCAGGGAGTCAACAAGGTGGAATAAAGATGACTTGTAAGGTAACAGTAGTGTTTGTTAGCCAAGCTGCCCCTGCATGTCCCATTGTCTCCCCTTGGGTTAGCCCCAGTAGTCAGGCCAGATCTTCATCTGAACTGCTGGTTTGCTCTGCAGTCTGTGCAGCTTGGTGTCTGTCCAGTGCAGCTGCTGTTGGGAGTCCGAGCATCATGCAGAGTCTTAACCCTTTCCCCCCTCAAACTGGCCAAAACCGGCTGGTGGTCAAATTTCATCTGCTTCAGTGTTTTTAACTAATTTCAACAGTTATGAAAAAACAATTTGACTGAGAAATCTACATGAGACTTATCAAGCTCAAATGCCCAGGTCAACAGCTTTCCTTGGCATAGGTTGGGCACTAAGTGCCCAACCCATGCCAAGGAAAGCTGTTGACTCAGTCTTAATTCAAGGGGGAAAGGGTTAAGCTGCAGCCATCAAAAATAATTTTAACTCGGGCTACCTATAAGTAGACCTAATAAGTTGGTCTGCATATTCACAATGTAGTCTGTTTGAGTGTTAGTTAATTGACTGAAAAACCCTGTTCCCATGCCTCCGAGAATGGACCAGAGAAAGTTTATGTGGTGAGAAAAGAATAGTTCTTAAGATTAGGTCAGGCAATCTTCTACAATTTTTTGTCAATAAAGTTTGTTTAATATATTGTATCATACTGTAGTTATTTCATTGTCCATAAATAAGACATCTCCATTTTTTGTGACACATGTAAGACAAATTTGCAGCACTGAAGGACTTTGTTCAGGATAATCACAGAAGGAAGATGTTTGTGGGATATTCAGGCATGCAGACTGGATGCCACTTTGTAATTTTCGACCAGTTCATACTGTCAGAAGCAATATGAGCATGAACATCTTGAGAACAGCATATGGCTTTTTCCACTGGGTTGGTCATGCAACAATGCATCTGTAAATTAATAAAACAACAGACAGTAGGTGTTTAGTACAACATTATGTCAGTAAATTATTGCCAAAATGCAGCATTGACTTAAGTTAAATGATGCAGCTGTGAGTGGTTAGTGCAAAACTTTAGCATTAGATGGCTATACATGTTGTTATTGTTCAATCTATATTTTCAAAATATAAATTACTACAATAAGATAGCAGATGGGCCAATGTAAAGCAATGTAGCAGTCAGTAATGTGTGTGTTAATACAATGATAGAGCAAACAGGCTCATGTACGAGGGCTGGCTCAAAAGTTCTAAGCCTAAGTGGGATAATTCAATCTGATTGAAACAAACTTTTGCCACCAACAAGTACAATCATTTAATGAATCATAGACGTAAGAACTGCAACTGTAGTATGATTAGTGTCTTTGTACCATACCATCTTGTGAACCTACCCATTGAAATCAGAAATGGATGAAACTGGTTATGGGCAGTCATCAAGTATATGTACCTGCAACTGAAAGGACTAACTCCAACACAGATACATGCCGACATGGTCTCCAATTTAGGGGATGATGCCTCTTTGTTTTCCACTGTTAAGAAGTGGGCTGCAGGATTCAAGCGTAGCAGAGAGAGCCTTCATGATGATTTGCATCCAGGAAGGCTTTCAACAGCAACTATTCCCGAAAACATTACCTGGGCGCATGACATGGTGATGCCTGATTGATGATTGACCACTCAACTTATTGCCAGTGTTGTGGGCATCTCTCATGAGAGGGTTGAGCACATTATCATCAAGGAGTTGGGAATGACAAAAGTTTCTGCAACATGGGTGCCAAAGCTCTTGAAAGTGGATACGAAATGTGTCAGATTCCTGGCGTCCCGTGACAATTTTTGCCATTTTGAAGCAGGTCGCAATGATTTTTTTGCTCAATTTGTAACCATGGATGAGACCTGGATTTATCACTTTGAACCAGAAACCAAAATTCATTCCAAGCAATGGAAGCATCCGGGATCACCCACGCACCCGCCACCACCACCAAAAAAACCCCCAGGTCAGTTCCTTCCGCTGGAATATAGTAGCCTGGCCAAAGTACAACTATGTAGCAGTCAGTATCATGTAAATTAATACAATAATATAGCAACCAGACCAATCAACAACTTTTTTTTTGAATGCACAACTGAGTATCAGTATGTGATGTGTGAATAATTACAATGCTATAAGGAGCTGTGCCAATGTACATCTATGTTACAGTTGGTAATGAGCAAGTTAACAATATAGCCGCTAGGCTATTGTACAACTATGTAGCAGTCGTTAAGGACAACAACTGAAAATTTTGTGCAACAATGTTCCCACCAGTGCATTGTCATTTTCTCATTTTTCTTTCTCGTAAATATTTCCCCTGAAGTTTCTTTCTGTGGAATCAGACAAGCCTAATGGGAGCAGAACAAATAATGATCCACTGGTGAGTCATTAAGTAGCTGAGAGTTGACACAGCTGAAAGCACGAGGGTCAGATTCTAGCTTAAGATGGAAAGTTTGTGGAAATTAGCATGTGCTTCTTATGAATCATTGATTAGTTAGCTTTAACAGGAAGCATCAATGAAGGTAATTTGGGAACACTGAGTGCTGTATTCTGTTGCTGTTTTACAGTTGAAGTGTTGCCCTTAAGAATTTGTGGTTCCAAGAGAGATGGTCAGTTGTCATGTTATAACGTACATGTATGTGTCCTAGCTTTCACAACACTGAAGTTTATGTATAGAAACTAACCCATGTGAACTGCCATAAATATTCAAATCTGCTCTGCCCCAAAACTATCAATCCTTATTCTATCTATGTTTTGTACACACAAGGGGTACCTACGTGTATAAGTTTATAAACACTGCGTCTTTCATGTTCTTTTGTTCCTGCCAGTGATTTATTCTTCAATGATTACAGTCAAACCATGGTTATTTTCTTTTGTCTTTGGACGCTGTTTGCTTGAATGACCAGCCTTGGCTCTTTCATAGGCACATGTTGGACTGAGTCAACAGCTTTCCTTGACATGCTTTAGGTGCAATGCACCAAAAACGTATCAAAGAAAGCTGTTGATCTGGACTATTATATTCTATGTAACTGCCAGCATGCTGGTACTTGAATAAAGGTCCTTTTTACAAGGGACATGCATCACTTAATGAAGGGTGTAAGTGGGGGATGTAATGGAAACTGTTATAGCTTTGGGGAATTCACTTACTTGCTTCTTGGAATCACCATTTAGACTGTGAGGGTCCCAGGTTTGGGACATGAAGAACTCTGACGTCCAGCATATAATCTCAAATTACTCTCTTTATTCTTCCATGGTGCTCATACAAAGATAGTCTGGCTGTCCCTTAGTACTTCCTAAGAAACATGCAAAAATGGAAATACAGTTGTATTCCCATATTAATGACATCTTCAGCAGAGTGCTGTAAAAAGGGAACTTCGTGATGGCATGTTTTCAGAGTTTCATATACAATAAAAGCTCCATCATTCATAGATTTCTTTTTACAGACCAAAAGCAAGCACCTACAATACAGCCAGTTTGGAATGCTGGCATTTTTCTCCCATGCAATGTTCCATATCCTGCATAAAACATGGGACACATACAGGATGCTGGAGCAGCCCAGTTGGCTGCAACCAATGGACATACCATTCTGTGACAGAAAAGGGATATCAATGGTCTCTATTAATGAAAATTGTTAACATCTGATTTGCTTGTTTGTCTCTGTAGAACCTGAAGATGTGTAGATTGTTGACAGAAATAAGAGAGCATGAAGCTGTCTCAAGACAGTAACCAAGAAAATTAAACCATGTTGTGCACAAAATGAATCAGGGATCAATCAGGTTGTATTATTATGGGGAAGAATATGTCAGATTATGACTTAGGTACCCAGTATTGGATCAGGGATCTATCAGGTTATAAGGTAGGAACCTATCAGGTATTGGATTAGAGATATATTGGGTAATGAATCATGGATCTATCAGGTTATGAACTATATATATCGGGATGGATCAGGGATCTATGAGGCTATGACAGAAGTCTATCAGGTTTGGAATTATAGATATATCAGCTGATGAATCAGGAATCTATCAGGTTATGAGGTAGGAATCTATCAGGTTATGAGGTAGGGATCTATGAGGTTGAGAATTAGAGATATGTCAGGTAAAGAGTTGAGGATCTGTGAGGTAATAAATTGGTTCTGTTTGTTGATGGTCACATTGTAAGTACAGGATCTGTCAGGTTTAATATGAGCAATCAATCAGTCAGACGGTGCGAATAAAGGATATGACCTGCATTGGGGATCTGTCAGTTAGGGATTAGGGATCTGTAATAGGTTATCAGTCAGGGTGGCCCAGTAGTGATGGCAGGAAAAGTAGCTACTTCAGATACATGTTAATGTTGTCTTAAAATATTGGTCGAGTCTGATGTATGGTTTGTATTGGCACCTATGTCAAAAACGAAAAGGAGAAACATGCATTGTATTGTGGATAGTTATGATGCAGTAATCATGGTTATGTGGTGAAGCAGTACAAGGGATATTGCTGGTCTTGTTCTTATTGATGAAGACATCCAAGTGTGTTTGTGCAGAACCTGTTTTTGGATGGACTGCCACACATTAAACTTGCGGATTTAAAAAGAATCTTGTCTGCTGAGAGGCTGGACATTCAAATTGAACATACATGTGTATAAACCGTAGCAATAAAGAATTTGTAATAGCACATTTGATTGGTCTGTATGATCGCATGACACATATCTTATTGGGAACATGTTAGTGTGCATGCATAAGTTGGTGGCCAAATAAAACCTGCACAAGGCCAAGTTAAGCTTTTGACTGGTGGGCAGGAGAATTAAGATGGACGTCTGCAGAAGTGGCGGCATCAACAGCATAACATGCCATCCTAGAAGGTTGCTGTTCTGTTGGTTAATGCACTGTCCCACATTGCCTCTAAACTGGGTTGAATTGGGACATGGTTGGTGCCACATTTGCATGGGGACACTGTAAGAATGCATGCTCTTTTGATTTTGTTGGGAGATTAACCTCTATAGCACTATCCAATCTGATGGGGACAGGTCTATAACATGTAATGTACTGAACTGGAGGATCCTAACATTTGGTCTGTTATGTAGCAGTCATATTGATGCACGCTGCTGGCATATCACAGAATGAACAGAATCAAACTGCATGAATCATCGCTGCTTCATATTTCTGGATCATTGGGTGGACTGAATATTAGACAGCTCAGCACAAAAGAATTGCGTAAAGACCTTGGGTTTACAATGATGAGCTGGAGTTTATGTTTGGCAAAATATTTTCAGTTGTGTGTCTTTCTTGGACCAAACCATACAGTATGTGGCATAGTGAGTGCCAGCCATATTAGATTGCTGCTGCCAACCATATCACATCACTACATGGCAGCCATATCACATTGCTACATGCCAGCCATATCATGTCACTGTATGCCAACCACATCACATCACTCACTACATGGCAGCCATATCACATCACTACATGGCAGCCATATCACATCACTACATGCCAGCCATATCACATCACTACATGCCAGCCATATCACATTGCTACATGCCAGCCATATCACATTGCTACATGCCAGCCATATCACATCACTACATGCCAGCCATATCACATTGCTACATGCCAGCCATATCACATTGCTACATGCCAGCCATATCACATTGCTACATGCCAGCCATATCATGTCACTATGCCAACCACATCACATCACTCACTACATGGCAGCCATATCACTCACTACATGGCAGCCATATCACATCACTATATGCCAGCCGTATCACATCACTATATGCCAGCCACATCACATCACGACATGGCAGCCATATCACATTGGCACAGGCCAGTCATATCATTGATTTCCAATAATGATAAATGATCACCTTGCCATTTGGTAGAAAGTGAATATCAACATTTCTTCCCATGGTTTTATATCACAGCTCGTTCCGAACATAAAATATATACGTGCATGTAGTAATCGACTAAAGACCCATTATTATCTTTCAGGCTGGTATGCCCTTTTTCCAAAAATTATCAATTATACAAAACATATTTTGGTAAACTTACAAAAAAATCTTCAGTATCTCCATTTTGTATTTCTGAGGTAGGAGGTGATAGGAAGGGACATGGGGAGTGTACATGTTGGACTTTTGCTGATGGATTTTGATTATGTTGAAGAAGCTTTGACTTTTTGAAATTAATAGCTGTACACTGTAGCATCTTGAGTGGAAGACTTCCTGTCATCAGGGATAAGATTCAGAGCTGGGTGAACGGTGATCCTGCCAGCCAGGTTTCAGTGTAACCGTAGGTGTTTATGGATGGAGCGTACTGCCCATAGTCACACATTTACAGCAGTGCATATTTGCTTGTGAAGTTGGCAGGTAGAGCAGAGGTAATCTGTTACTATGGTTATCAAGGGACTGCATGCTTATGTAGTCGCATTCATGACAGTTTTACACTTTCCAGCATGGATTGAACTTTATTTGGAAGATGAATACATCTCCATCTACAAAAGACTTGATAGAGTTGTCACCTTGGATTGACACACACACATGCACACATTTTATTCAGCACCATGGCAAGAATATAGACTTAACACAGTTATCACCTTGGATTGGCACACACATTGTATATGGAACTATGGCATGATTAGACTTGATATTTATGATGTTGGATTGGCACACACATATCTGTTGGATTATATTTGGCACCAACTGGCAAGTATAGACTCCATATAGTGTCCCCTTGTATTGGCCGGCACACACACAAACATTGCACTTGGCACTATGGCAAGCCTAGACTTGATGTTCATCATGTTAGATAGTCACATACACGCATTTTATTCTGTGTTTGCACTTAGAGTCCTTGAAAATGACCATTTGTATACAGATAGTGGTGTCAGGTGCATCATATTGGGGTGCTGATTTCTGATTGGCTGTTGGATTATTGTTGCACTAAGTTGCAAATCAAAGTCACTACCATGCTGCTTCAACAATAGACCTATAGCTCCTTCAGTTTTGGCATATTTCCTGGATCAGTTTTCAATGACGATGCACAAATGTTATATGTGTGTTTTATGTTTTTGTTTTTAATTTTGCTGTACAAAACACTTATGTAAAAAGACCACATGCAATGTTAATTATATATATATATATATATATATATATATATATATATATATATATATACATATATACACACACACACACATACATACATACATACATACATACATACATACATACATACAGTGTATTTTTCTATTTCAATTATAATAAAAACTCTCAACACCTGATTTTCGTAGCTTTCGATCTGATGGCCTTCTTCAGCAAAAATGATTCACTGGACCAAAATAACATAAACATACTTTCCATATACATGTATATAGTACTTTTGTCATACAAATGTGCCATCTTGGTGACATTGGGGACTTACACTGCATAATCCTGTAAACTATCTTGACCTGCATCAGACAGCATTTTTGTGACTCCGGAGTGTGCACAGATTGAGGACCCAGAGTGGCAGTTTGGTCTGGCCAAGTATACACTGATCAAGGTAAAAGAAGTTGGAAAAATAAAGTTAAAACCACCGTGAACAGCAACTGAAAGTGTGATCACAAGCTTTTCAAAGCAACGCTACTAAGCTGAATTGATCACTGAAGTGATATAATGTGTGCAGCAATAATAGTATAGTGGATTTTGGAGTGGCACATATCTATGTGTATTATGCAACAAATTGTCCACTCCAAACACTGTCAACCTCGGAACCCTGTCAACAGTGGTGCATCATTTGATTGAATTTGAAGAAGTTTGTGAGGGAACAAGGCTAGTTTGTCTGCTGGAAGATCCTTTGGCTGGCTCAGTGTGTAGCCAATAGAGCAGCAAGTGTCCAAATAAGCAAAAGGTAGCATGGTACAGACCACTGTGATGACTAATATGCAATAAGAGACTGACTAATTACATTTTGAGTGGTCTCTTATGCACGGCTAATCACAAGGATGGATAATGAGGTGCACTATAATGAATTTGGTTTTTGCTGGCAACTGCTATGCCACAGTGTCTAAGTTTAAAATTTAATACAACAACTTTATTAAGGTTTTGTTTGCTAGAAATGAGGCCCTCCATGTCTTTGCATTGGAAAGATAATGAGAAAGTGATAGGCTTCTGAGTGTTTAACTCTTTGGCATCCAAAATTAACCCTTTTAAGCTCAAACCACCGAAAAGTGCCCGGGTGCAGATTGTCGTCTGCCTTAATGTTTTGCTGAAATTTCTCATTACTAGAAAACCTTTCTGCTGACAGATGCATGTAAGACCATTCAGGATGGCATGCCCAAGGTCAGTAGCTTTCCTGTTGACAGGTTGGGTGCATTTTCACCCAACCCTCACCAAGGAAAGCTATTGACTCAGCTGTACTCTGACCTGGAAATGGTTAAAACTCTTTTGGGATTCAAGGAAGTTGTATGTACAATCTTGTGTTTTGAGTGATTGGTAGATTGTGGCATTGTGCAACCTGATGCACAATGAAGAACTTTAATTCAAAACATGTGGAAGTTAAATTTGACTTAAATGAACTGATTTTTTAAGAAATATGTTGTTTGATAGTCTTGATTTATTACTCTGTGTGTATGCTAAATGTAGCTGGCTTCCAGAAAAAAATTGAAGGTTAGATAACATTTCAAGTGGCCAATTAAAGATTGATTGAACCAGTGCTTAAAATGTAAGCAAGATAACATTTGAAGTATCCAATGAAAGATTGATGAAGCCAGCCCTTAAAATGTGTGCTAGATAATGTTTCAAGTGGTCAAGTAAACGTTGATTAGATCAATCGTGAAAATGTTCACTAAATAACATCAATTAAGTGGCCAATTAAAGAGGAGGCTGCTGCACAGCCTGGTATGGCAATGGCATAATGACCCTTGCTCACCTGCTGGGACAACTTGGAGGCACTGACAAAGGAGGGAGTAAAGTGTAAAATAAACTGAACCACCACAACTGTGCACTCATGTAGAGGGGGTTAGATATGCTGGGCCTCCTACTGGTGGACCCCCTTATCGTTCAGTTTAAGTCAGGTCTCAAAATAGATGCTTGATAACATTTCAGGTAGCCAATTGAAGATTTGTTAAGCCAGTCTTTAAAATGTGTGGTAGATAATGCTTCAAGTGGCCAATTAAACATGAATTAAGCCAGTCCTTAAAATGTATGCTAGATAACATTTCATTTGGTCAGTTAAAGATTGATTAAGCCAGTTCTCAAAATGTAACAAGGTAACTAGCAGTTCAAGTGGCCAACTAAAGATTGATTAACCGGTCCTAAAATAGAAAGTGGTAGATAATATTTGCAGTTACCTGTCAAAGATTTATTAAGCCAGTTCTTAAAGTGTAAAAGTCAAGTAGCCAATAAGATATCAGTCCAGCTTTGAAAAAACGGATAAATCATCAAACATTGCAAATGCACATTTTTTCCCCTTGAAAGTCAGAATAGCATGTGACATTGCTTGTGAATCGAGGGTTATGTATTAGTGATGCAGGCAAAAATTCCATCGTGAAAGAAATTTGTTGCCTGCCATTCAGGGGATGAAATATATGCATGTTGCACCTTTTGGTTATTAATTGATGGTCCCTGGGTGAGAATAGTGGTATGGAATTTATGCTGCCGTGGCTGTGCAGTGGTGGACAGGACTACCTTTTTCCTGACTATAGTTAGTGCCCAGTCATGGTTTCAGAGTGCCCTGACATGGCTTCACAGTGCCCTCTTATGGCTTCACAGTGCCCTGTCATGGCTTCGCCGTGCCCTCTCATGGCTTCAGCGTGCTGTGTTATGGCTTCACGGTGCCCTTTCGGCCCACAGTCACTGCTGACACATCTGCCTACATTGCCAATGGGCATTTTTGATGGGTTTCTGTATGCATTATGCAAGGCTGCACAATAATGACAGTCCATTTGCTTGGCATCCAGTGCACAGGAGAATGTGCAGAGCTGCCCCAGTCTAGTTGTAAGGAATAAAAATGCAAAGGGTCAGGTTGTCAAACAGAGAAAGCTAAGGAAGGGGGCATCACTGTCAAACAAAGAAGGCTATAAGGTGTCATGTCATGTCCCACATGCAAATGGAGAGCGCATGAGATGTGAGGTTATCATGAAGGACACCTGAAGCATGGGGTTGCTTAAAGGACACCTAAGACGTTGTGGCTTCCTACAGGTAAAAGAAGTCACATGGAGGTGTCTTGTTGTCTTAAAGGTAAAGGAAGGACACGAGGTGTCATGTTGTCTTACACTTAAAGGAAGGACACATGAGGTGTTGTGTTGTCTTACACCTAAAGAAAGGACACATGAGGTGTCATGTTGTCTTACACTTAAGGGAAGGGCACATGAGTTGTCCTGTTGTCTTACACTTAAAGAAAAGACACATGATGTGTCATGTTGTCTTACACTTAAAGGAAGGACACACGAGGTGTCGTGTTGTCTTACACTTAAAGGAAGGACACATGAGATGTCATGTCTTACAGATAAAGGAAGGACACAGAAGGTGGGGAGGGACACATTATGAAGGACAGGTTAGGTGTAATGTCTTACAGATAAAGGAAGGACACACAAGGTGGGGAGGGACAGTTTAGGTGTCAAGTTGCAGTAAGGCAGGGACATGATGCTTCAATTATTCAACAAAACAAAAACACACAAGATGCAGGCTGTTTTACAAATCAAAAACACATTAAGGGTCAGGTTGTTTGATAAAGGACGGGCATATGAGGTATTAGTTTGCATAAAAGGCCCATGAGCTGTCAGGTTATGTAATAATATAAGGACATACAAACTGTCAGGCTGTCCAAGAAAGAAAGGACTTAGGGTATCAGCTTGTGCTGACGCAAGGACATATAAAGTGTAGATTGTTTGAAAAAAGAAGCTTGGACATGATGTACACATGTTTTGTGTATCCAGCCAGACACAAGGTGCCATGCTGTCTAATGAAGCACACATCAGGTATCAAGTTGTGGCGTGTCACAATGTAGTTGTAACAGTGTTTAGGTCATGTGATGTACAGTGCGTTGCTACTTTAGATTTGAGTCTGGAAAGTGATAATTCACCATCAAGCATAGAATAAAATATATATTGAACTAGAAGGACATGAACACTGAAAACAATGAAGGATATGGGCTGAATGACCATCTTCAATAAGGAAGGAAAGGAGGAAGGATGTCCCTATAGAGTAAGGAAGGACAGGCATGAGTCAACAATTTTCTTTGTCATAGGGTGTAACAAAAATAGCCACCCACTGGAAGGAAACCAGAGAAAGTTGTTGACATGGCATGCTGTTGTTCACTGATGTGCACAACAGAGCAAGAGAGCAACACCAGCCATTTTGTAACAGCAAGACACCAGAGCTACCAGTATAGCTTTTCGATGTACTCTGGTCCAGGTGCATCTCATCTTCAGTTTGGATTAAAAATGTTTTGTATAAAACTATGAAATATTAAAGGGACGATGTTTGACATCCAGGTGGGTACTTTTTGCTTGTTTCAGGGATCAAAGGTCAACTCTCTGGGAACTGATTTAACAGTGGACCTCAATGTATTCTGGGTGAAATGCACCCAGAATGCATGGAGAAGACTGTGTACCAGAGGCATATTATTCTTTAATGGAAAAAAGGAAGCTGACTACATTTATGACACTCAAAGCTATCCTTTAATTTTTTATGGGGGAAAAAGTTGCATGCAGGTACATCAGTGTTCCCTCAATTTTAAATCCATTTTGTTTCCCAGCCAGAGTACAGGAAAGATATGAAACCAGAGTGTGCTTATGGAATTTGTCCAACAACACCGTTAAATCTAAGTTACTCTGAAAGGGTTTCACAGACAGATATTGCATCATATTCAAGGAAAATTTATCTTGTAAAGGGTTGATTGTTATAGATTGGGGAAGATCCATTTCAACCTTTAAGTGAGATCATTCACTTATAAGTCCATTTTCTTGAAAGAGATGCCCCCTTCTAACACCTTCATCCATCAAGTGACTGTGTGGCTAGGTCAAAGGTCATGTGGCATCAAGATTTAAGGAGGTGTTACCTTACAGTGGTTGGTTGCTAGCCTTGTTGATTCACAGTAACAAAGGGAGAAATCTGCGACATGTTGTCTATTCAGTTTGTACAGTTTTTTTATTGTTGCCAAAATTAGGTTTGTGGCTGATGAAATGCTCAGATAGTGTGTTTTGGGAGAGAAGATTTGGCCAGCGATGATAAATTAGTCATGTACCGTATATGTACAGCTGCAAAGTGTATGCCAAAGATATTTCGGCTATTGTGCATAGAATGTCACAATGAATCATTGTATAATTCTTGCTTGCCTTTCCGGGCAGTACAAAGGTGGCACTGAACAGATGGACTTGTGTGACTTCCCGACTCTCTCAGGAATACAGTAGCAATTCAACTGACTCATAAAACTTGATCAAGGTCACAGAGACTGATAGGATATCAGTTGTTGTAAATGTCATGCTTCTGTGATGTTTGTAAAAGATGACCACAAGCCACATTCATGTAGCTTACTTAGTGATGGGTCCAAACAAAGCTTTATCAATGAGTGAAACAGTTTATCAGTTATGCTATCATTCTTAATCAAAACATCATGGGAATCGATGGAGTAACCTGAAGTGAGACTCTGAGTCAACAGCTTTTCTGGGTGTTGGTTTAGCACTTAGCATCCAATCTACACCAAGGAAAGCTGTTGACTTGGGTCATGGTAACCATCTTGAGAGGTCTCATCTACATTTCTCATTCAATTATTATTTTTTTGTTTTTTGTGCATTACTATTGAAATTGTCAAAAACATTGAAGCAGACAACGTTTGACTACCAGCCATTCTTAGCGAGTTTAAGGGGGAAAGGGTTAAAGAAGTACAGTAAGACTGGGTGCCTTTCTCCCATTGTTTTTTAATGTGTTATAGAGACCGTGATAAAATATTGTTTTGTGCCAGTCAGTTGGTTTGTAATGTTGAAGCAGATGACATTTAAGAGCGCTGAATACACTCCCATATGAGGTACAAGATGCATGAGGTACATCATATCTTCATCATTATGTGTCCTAATGAAATGTGATGTACATGTCATCATGATATGTAATATGTCTTCATGTGTGATGTGCCCTTGTGACATGGCTTCATGATGACCATGTAACACATGTCCATGAAATGAGATGTGTGGATGTGATGTACTGTATAATGTGTTGACATTACATGTACACTACATGTCTGCTCTATCAAATTACAGAGAAAACTGTTTGATTTAGGACAACAGATGTTGGATCAAGTTCTTATGTGTACTGTATAAAACAGTCAGATCAATTAACATGTCTGTCTTAGTTCTTATTTATACTATATAAACCTGTTAGATCATTTAGCATTTCTGTACATGTATCATACAGACAAGGAGTGGCATCACAGAAATACCTTATTTTCTAAACACAAGGATAACAAGATATTGTAGCTGTTCTGTAGGTTTATGCAAAAGTAGCATTGATAAAACATGTCTGTTACAAGTTCTTATATGTACGTAACTCCCAGATCAATTGGTATTTCTGTATCATAGGTTTGTATTTATACAGTATATAGGTATCAAATCATTTAACATACAGTGGTCCCCCTCTTATAAGGCCCCCTCACCAGAGGCCACCCCTCTTGAAAGACCAGCATTCTTGTGCAGAAAGTATGGTATTTCCATTATATTCTGTCCCTTGAGAGGCCACCCGTCTTATAAGGCCACTTTTTGGCTGCATTTGGGATGGCCTTATAAGAGGGGGGCCGCTGTATTTGTCTGTGATTCTTATTTATGCTGTACATATTTAAAGTGTCCGATCATTTAACACTTCTTTGTAAGGTTCTTATTTAAACTGTACATGTATATCAGTGTCAGATCATATAACACCTGTGTTAGGTTCTCATTTAAACTGCATTTTACTGTCAGATCATTTAACAGATCTGTGTTAGATTTTTATTTATACTGTATATAAGTGTCAGATCATTTAACACCTGTGTTAGGTTCTTATTTAAACTGTGTGTAACTGTCAGATCATTTAACAGATCTTTGTTAGGTTTTTATTTATACTGTATATAACTGTCAGATCATTTAACAGATCTGTGTTAGGTTCTTATTTTTACTGTATAAGTGTCAGTTTATCTAACATTTCTATATTCAATGAACTCCCAATAATTTTGGCAGATCAAACTGGTAGGGTATTGAGGAACCCCATCTACTGACCTAATGTTAATACTATCCGAAGGAATATTTCAAAGTCGGCACTTATCTCAATTAAGTTTGATTACAGTGGAAATTGTGTTGCCATGGAATGCAATGTGTGGTTTTACTGATGACTTTGATAGTTCCGAACCTTGGTACGTTTTTAAGGTGCCATCCACAATAACACCAGTCTTTGCCTGACAAACTCCATCCCAGTGAAAAATCTAATTACAATTCACCAAGTGCTGATTTTGGCTGTGTGCCACCTCTTGCAAGTGAACACATGCGATACAGCGATACAGCAAGTGGCCTTGAGAAGCAGCCACCATTTGACATTGAGGTTGAGATAGGGGCCGGGTTATTAACATGTGCATATTGCAGTGGATTAACATGCATTTTTAGATTGCCTGATGGCTGGGCCATGGTCCACACTCAATGGACTCTCATGTGTGGCAGCTAGGTTTCAGACAAGTCCCGTCATAAGTGAGATGGATAAGGAAAGCCGGGATGGGGACTAATATATTTCCTGAGTTTTGTTTGCTTATTTCTATGATGGAGGGCGGGGGTGGGTGGCTATGAGATCACAGTGTGACAGCAGCACATTGCTACAGTTGGGTATAAGCTTGATGGCTGCTGTGCATTTGATACTGTACATGAACCACTGGATAGAATCAGACATACATAACTAGCTAGCAATTGATTTGGAAAACTGATGGGACAGAAATGATATCAGTGAAGCGATGGTATTGAGCTGCTTGTGTTACTCTGTCCAGGGAAATCTAGAGGCTGGCAAGGAGGGTGAACACAGTGAAAAAGGTTGGGCTACACAGCTGTAAAAAAAGTACATGACAGACATATAGGCAAATCTATATTTGGGGAGGAAATCAATTTCGTCTGGACATGCTGTTGGCGAAGCCATGGTCAGGCACACCCGACCCATTTGGAAGTGGGCTGCCTGCATTGTGCTGGGCATGCTGATGTGGACTAACCCCTCCCTATTGAGGTCTTGCCACCATCACCAGATTACCATCACACACTGTCTGATATGTTAACACTTTGTTTCCTCAGATGTTTTCCCACAAATTAGTCCAGGTCATTATGTAATTATCCCCCTCCCCCGCTGTCTGAAGGAGGAGGCATATATGCATGTTACAATCACTTTGTCTGTCTGTCTGTCTGTCCATCCACATTTTCACATGATAACTTTAGGACTTTTTGAGCTAAGGCCTTTTTATTTGACAGGATTATAGTCCTCAATAAGGGCTGGGTCAGGTTTGAAGACAGGTGACCTTTATCTAATTTCCAAGGTCACTGAGCCACATTGGTGAATTTGTATTCTGCGTGATAACTTGAGAAAGTGAAGATGGGTGACCTTTATCCAATTTCCAAAGCCACAGAGCCACATTGGTGAATTTGGTTTCTGCATGAGCTAGGGCTTTCACATTGCATAGGATTGTAGTTCTCTTTCAAGACAAGGTCAAGTTTGAAGATGTGTGACCTTGACCCAATTCCCAAAATCACAAGGCCACATAAGTGAATTTGGTTTCCACATGATAACTTGAGAAGTTTTTGAGCTAGGGCTTTTATATTGCACACAATTTCAGACCTCTGTATAAGGACTACCTTAAGTTCAGAAATTTCATATTGAACAGGTTCTGTCTCTCTGTTTGTCATCCATCCATCTGTCCATTACAAAGTTGAAGACACTAAACATCAAAACTGACGAGTCTAACTGATGTAAGTAATGCTTCATCTATATAAGTATTATATACCATTGCATGCTACAATACAAAACATTGGTTGATTTTCCTTTCAGTTTTTTTTTCCCTTTCCTGGCTAAAGTTATTCCAATATGAGACCTGTGATTACCAATGTCATAAATGAGGTAGTGGGAGGACATGAATCCAGCAATCTCTGATTGCATTTTAATTTAGGTTCGATTTACTAATGCCTCTATACAGTATAGGTGAAGATTAAATCAATCTAATTTGTTACATTTTCAATTTTGACAGCATGTGACTGCATAATTTATCAAAATGCATATGATGTACATATATAAACTTCACTATATGCACGAGTGTCACCAAAGCTTTATAAGGGTATCATAAGGCACTACAAAGTATTTATACATGTATTTCAAAATATTTGTTCAGTGACAATTTTTTGTTTTGTTTATTTGACTAAGTTTCAGTTTTAATCAGTATGCAGATCACTATCGGATCATCAGCTCCTGTGAATTTTCAAGTATTAATTTGTTCACTTGTAAACTCATGGGTGTATGAGATGTACATTGCGAGGCTGCACTTTATTTCATTTTGCATGGGGAATTTTATAGACGGTAATGGATACAAGTCATGAATATATACAGTGGTACCTGCCATTTAAGACCGCCCCTAATGCCAGCCGAAACTGGAGACATATGGCAGGTAGTCCTAAATTGCAGGTAAATTAACAAAGAAATAAGAGTACAGTGTCTTTGAAGTGCGGTCGTAAAAACTAATCAGTCTCTCATGAGAGGTGGTCTTTAGAGCAGGTACCACTTTATTGCATTTTACATGGGGAATTCTGTAGATGATACTGCATACAAGTCATAAAGACTGATTTTTCAAAGTGACATGGGCATGGAGAAAATGCAATTACAATGGTAGTTGCCTAGTCTTTGTATTGTACAATGGTATATACACCTATTTATCTTACACCCCTGCTATAACATTATGTCCATATCTTATACAAATGGGAGTGATAGGGTCTCCAATTTTACAATACAAAGGGCAGGTAGATGTATATGTATTTCATGTGTTGCTAATAGTAAGCCAACTCAAACTGAAAAAAAGGATTTTTTTTAGGTCAGATGAGCTTGCATATCATGCTTGAAAAAAATCTTATGGGGGAGAAGGAGTTATTGTGTACTTTTCTTTTGGGTTTCAGGTTTTGTTCTTAGTGTTGACTGGCAACATTGGCAAAAATGAGCAGCAAAAGCAGAAATTAAAATGCAAAATGTATTCTCACATAGATGTCATTGTACATGTAGTTTAGTGCTTATAGAAAAGAAAAAGAGTTTGGTATTGAGAGAGGTGAATTGTCAATTCACACAGGTATGGCCATACAAGATGTTAGTAGGGAGGATAGATAGAATAGATAGAATAGCTTTATTTGGTCTAAACAAAATTACACAATGTGTTACAAGAATAAATTTATATGTTTAAAAACCAGGAGACCATACATTAAGACTCCGAAGAGTCGCTGACATGTAGGCCACCGTAAAGATATACTATATTTAAACTCATATGCTATAAGATTTCTAACACATTACTATAGGCTGAATGATAACAGAGATTACAAAACTTAAGTTGATAGACCAAGTGACAATAATAATACATATGACTAATTTTGTCTGTTGCAGACGTGACAATTAATAATGTTACAGTTAATTTCATAGTGGTTAATAATATGATTCTTAGCATATTGTGAGAAGCCTTTCAAGGAGTGTGTATCAATTTTTGTCATAACTATATCAGGTAAGTAATTTTCATTAATTAAATCCGGTATTTTATGTCTTAAACACAATCGATTAAGTTTAGTATTTGTAAATAATATTGGGATCACTGGGGTTAAAATAGGAATATTATTAGGAGCGGAGGATGAGATGAAACAATGATTAAGTACATGTAGAAATGCTATGTTATGCCTGTCATGGCTAACTTACGTCAAATGATTCAAGGATTGCCTAACGGAATCTAACATTACAACATGGCTGCAGGAGGCAATTGGCAATTTGGGGCTGGGGGACAAATTTGTATATTTCGGACTGAGAAACAGGTTTTAAGTACAGGTAATTATGTCCCAGAAGGTTTTATGGTCCTGTAGTAAAGACTTTGATAACTGCAAGCAACATGAGACAGGCTTTTATACTAAAGTACAGTATAAATGATAATTAAAATGCATAAACATTGGAAAATAAAACAATGTACTAGTACACAAGAATAAAGTTTTTACTGTACAATTTTGGCATCAGAACATCAAGTTGCCTGCATACCTGACTAACTGTACCAGTGTATTGTTTTTCTGACTGCAAGTGCACCTGATGGAAAAGGATTGTCAAGCAGGCAACTGAGGATTTAGTTATATCTCTATTAGCCTTTGAATGATAGAGATAGTGCTTAATTGGGTGATGCCATGTACAGCACAGTATAAGTATCTTAAAGGTAGACTCCAGATTCAGCTACCTTTTGTACATTTTTGTGAATTAAAAAATATGCAGCAAAATATTGGCAAATGTTTTCAGTAGTTATTGAGACATTTAAACACTAAAGTATCTGCAATTAAAAAACTTCAAATGTAAGGAAGAAGGTTCAAAGTTAAAAATGTAAATGTATGTAAGGATAAGATAAATTTCTTTTTTTCTCTTCACTGCTGGTCCCAACATTTTTAATCCACAATTTCAGTTTTATTTAGTTGCATGGAAGTCAAACTGGATGGTTTGTCCATTTGATATTTTTATGAACTAATCCCTTTTTCATGCTCTAGGGGATAAAAAATAACAATATGGAATCCTCTCAACCACCTGTAAATTTTGTGAAAAAAAAAACAATGATGAGGAAACAGGAAATGTATTTTATAGTGCCTGCAATAATGTAGGTTTAATGTAAAGATTGCGTGTTGAGACTGCACTCATAAAACGAGTTTTTGTTCATGGCCCAGTGTGCCAGTAAAGGTAGTGGCTTTTGCATTGTCTGGCAAGTCATGCAACAACTGACCGGGCTATATCACTGCAACATACAATGAGATAATGGGCAAGAAGGTCATGTGATCTGCTGCTTGTATTTTTACATGTACATGTAATATGGCAACACTTTCCTATTTACAGCAACTGACATTTTCCGAGATTGTATGCTTCATGCATTTGATGAAATATTGTCTTTTCTCAAAATGTTTGGAATTTAAGTTTCAGGGAAGACTTACTCCTATAAGAGACATGCCAAGAGTCAACAACTTTCTTCCATGTACCCTGAGCACCAAGTGTCCAGGAGGTGCCAAGGACAGCCGTTGATTAAGTCCAATAATATGACCTCTTAATGGTTAACTGTTTGCAAGTACATCTAACAAAGTTAACCTATTAATCTAATTTTGACAGCTCTCCTTGTATAACACATAACCACATCACCTTGGAGAAATATTATCACAATCAAAATTTACACCAGCCTTTTGCTGTGTGCAATTACTTTCTTAGAGAGATGACCTTCATCTTGACAGCAGGTGTCTTGTGCCTAAATGCTGATTACAGCCTTCAGCTGCAAGGCCTACTGCTCCCTCATCAGATCAGCTTTACCACTAGCTGTAAATACTTTCCAAACTAGATGACTATATTTCAGATGCAGTGTCCTTCATTGTTTTTTTGTTTGTTTGTTTGTTTTTTAAAGAAATTTAACCCTTTCCCCTTAAAGCAGCCAAAACTGGCTGGTGTTCAAGTGTTGTCTGCTTTCATTTTTTTTAAAAATTAATTTCAACGGTAATGAAAAATAATTTGACTGAGATTTGTGAATGAGACCTATCAAGATTTCATGCCACAGGTCAGCAGCTTTCCTTGGCATGGGTTGGGCACTTCAGTCTGAATTTAAGGTGGAAAGGTTTAAGTGAAAAAAACATTCTGAATGTGAATTATAGACAACACCTGCACGTATCATAATAGCTGTCATCAGTGAAACAAGTTTCTTTGGCAAGAACCTGGCACTTGACAATGGTTGCAATTGGGCACTGATCCATAGAAAGTTGTTGATTCAGTTTCAGTCAGACTGGTGTAAGGTCAATCACAGAGTTAATTACAAATAAAACAAATCATGGAAATATTTCCAACCTTAAGAATTCTGGACAGGAGTAATACTGAGCTTTGGAGTCAATGTTGTTTTCTTTAGTGACTTACATGGTCACAGCTTTGACCAGGAAGCCACATCTTTCATGATGATGGTTTGTTTATTATTGTGTGGAGCAAACAGGTCACAGTGACCCACAAAAGTAAAGATGCCACCCGACAAATGTTCATTTACCCCAACGTCCTATCATTTTATCAGACCCTAATGAATACCAAGTGCTCTGAAAACTATAATGAGTATTATTCTGTGTTTGAGAGTGAATTTTCATTTTTTAGAGTGAAATTCAAAAGTTGTAACTCACTGTAGATCACATGACCGAAACATTGTTACAACTAAATTGTGATGTGCCTGCATAAGTGACGTATTGCATGAATACATAGACAAAAATCAAATTATACGTCGCCTGTGACATTGAATAATTGTGACAAAGGTAAACAAACATGGCACAACAGGACAGCATTGAAAGTAGGCCTAGGGCATATTTTTTGTGATGAATGCACAATCAAACATAGAATGAATAAAATTTTACATGGTTAAAGAGTGAGTTACTACTTTTCTCTCACTCTTGATAATTGTTGGTGGGAAAAATCACTCATGACCTGTGGTCACTCGTGATTTTGCCCACCAACAACGATGCCTCATAACAGAAAAATAGTAACTCACTCTCAGCCATGTAAGATTCTCTATATCTATTTGAAGTCTTTGAGGGCTTTCAGTCACCTCACAAAGTTGAAATTGTTGGTAAGCTATTGACCTCTAGGTACCAGTATTTGGGGTCACAAAGAAGACATTTCCTGGAAGAAAATAAGATTTTCAGCAATACAGTAAAACCTGTTTTGAGAGACCACCCTTAAGGCAGGCCAAAAAGTGGTCACATAAAGCAGGTGGTCTCAATAAAGGTGCAATAACATGAGAAAGATGGCAAAAGGGATATGGTAAACATGGTCTGGAAAGGCATGTGGTCTCTCCTCACAGTGGTCTTGCAAAACAGTTTTCACTGTACATGTATTACATGTACATGTAAAATAACTTGACTGCAAACCCTTTTTTTAAATTATAGCAGGGGATAAGTCATGTTTTTAAGGGATACTATACCTCATGAGAGGGTAAAGGTGGAGAAATCTTGATGTACTCTTTTCCCAAAATATATTTGGTACATTGCATTAAAGGAAAGGCATTGAGGTATCCTATCATTATTGACGACAAAGACATCAGAAGAGACCACCCAAGCAAGAAATGGTAGAAAACCTTTAAAAAATGAGCCGGCTGCCATGGCTGGCATTAGATGGCAGATCATGCTTGGTGCCATAGTGGTACACTAGCTTCTCTGGTGTCTTGTCACTTGAGACTGACACCATGGATGTGGCTGAATTGACGGGCCTGAACATTGCAACCTGAGACCAAACCTGGAAATGGATGCTGCTCGTTTCAAACAACTGGTAGCACATGGTATCCTGCACATTGTGTATGATTTATTGTGTTTTCAATTATGGATCAAATTTGTATTTCAAGGAGAGCTATGGAGTTAATTAATTACATGGCATTTCACACCTGAGGTTCGGAAAAGTTTTCTGTGGGGTACACAACAAAATCATTGAATGTATTTCTGCTGTGCGAGTTGTTTCCAATTTGATGATATAAACACTGTCAGTAGCATGATACAGACTTTTTGGTACTAACCCTTTCCCCCTTGAATTAAGACTGAGTCAACAGCTTTCCTTGGCATTTGTTGGGCACTAAGTGCCCAACCCATGCCAAGGAAAGCTGTTGACCTGGGTCATGTTATATTGATAGGTCTCATCTTCAGTTTTCAGTCAAATTGCTTTTCATTACTGTTGAAATTAGCAGTAAACATGGAAGCAGACGACATTTGACCAGAAGCCATTTTTTGGCCGGTTTAAGGGGGAAAGGGTTAATACCATAAGTGCTGTGGCACTGACATGATGGTAGCGATACCTTGAGTACTGTGGCATAGACTTTTTGGTACCAACACTGTAGTTACCATGGTACAGACCTATTGGTACCAATACTGCAAGTAATGTGGCACTGGCCGTATGGTATTGATACCATGGGTACTGTGGCACAGACCTTATGGTACCTTGGATACTGCGGTACAAACTTGATGGTATTAATACCCTGGGTACTGTGCTCTGAGCTGATGGTATCAGTAGCAGGGGTAATGTGATACACACCTGATGGTATCAATACTTCAGGTACTGTGGTACTCACCTGATGGTATCAATACTTCAGGTACTGTGGTACACACCTGATGGTATCAGTACTTCGGGTACTGTGGTACACACCTGATGGTATCAGTACTTCAGGTACTGTGGTACACACCTGATGGTATCAGTACTTCAGGTCGTATACTGTGGTACACACCTGATGGTATCAATACTTCAGGTACTGTGGTACTCACCTGATGGTATCAATACTTCAGGTACTGTGGTACACACCTGATGGTATCAGTGCTTCAGGGCCTGTGGTACACACCTGATGGTATCAGTACTTCAGGTACTGTGGTGCACACCTGATGGTATCAGTACTTCAGGTACAGTGGTACAAACCTGATGGTATCAGTACTTCAGGTACTGTGGTACAGACATAATGGTATCAAAATGAAGGGTATTGTGCTACAGACCTGACTATCATTACCCCGACTGTTGTGGCACAGACTTGATGCTACCATTAGTTTTGTGAGCTGGAGGTTTCTGGCATATAGTGACCATATAATCTAAACCAGTAATGCATTCTTTCTTCTGAACTTCAGTGTCTAAATCAACGGTTGAGGGATAATAAGCTATCCCATCATCTAGGCAAGATGGAATCAATTTTGTTTGAAACAAACCCTAAAATTAAGAGTTTGGTCTCTCAAAATCACATGCAATAATCAAGAAATAAAATTGTCCTGTAAGGTCAAATATCTGGGAATGTTACTGGACCAGAATGTTTCTGGAGAACATCATGCAGAGTCAGCCTTGAAAAAAAAATCACGTCTAAACTCAAATTTTTGTATAGGCAAGGACTGGGGCTGAGCACTAGAATGAGGAGACTTCTGTGTTCAGCCCTATAGTCCAGCCTCACTTTGATTATGTGTGTGCAGCTTGGCACAGCACTAACTGACCTGGAAAACCAAACAGAAATTCCAGATTTGTCAAAACAAAATGATTCGCTTCATTATTAACTGGCAGGCAAAAGCCCATATTGGTGCTGAACAAATTTCTGATCCTCGATGACTGGATGTTTCAAGCAGAGTAGAACAAAACAAGCTGACATACATGTTTAAAATAATGAGGGGCACCTGTCTGGAATATATGAAAGAAAATATGGTCTGGACAGGTGAGACTCACAACCATTATACTTGTTCAAGTGTGGATTCCCTGGTGGTCCAAAGAGTTGGGGTGGGGGGGGCCTAGTTATGTCTCCCGGTGGAAGCCGGGGGACATATTGGTTTAGTGCCCGTTTCTTCCGCTTGTTGTTGTTGTTGTTGTTGTTGTTGCTGTTGTTGTTGTTCAGGTTCTTCAACACTTGGTTTCCGTGTGATAAGTCTTGAAGAACTTGATGGAATTTGATGAAACTTGGTAGGATTATGTATCTAGGCAACACCTAGGTTGGGATTGTATTTGGATGACCTTGACCTAATTTTCAAGGTCACAGGGTCACTTATGTGAAATTGGTTTCCGTGCGATAAGTCATGAAGAACTTGATGAAATTTGGTGAAACTTGGTAGGATTATGTATCTTGGCAAGACCTAGGTTGGGATTGTATTTGGATGACCTTGAGCGAATTCTCAAGGTCACAGGGTGACTTATGTGAAATTGGTAATTGGTTTCAGTTCGATAAGTCTTGAAGAACTTGATGGAATTTGATGAAACTTGGTAGGATTACTAGTTTGGGATTGTATTTGGGTGACCTTGACCTAATTTTCAAGGTCACAGGGTCACTTATGTGAAATTGGTTTCCATGTGACAAGTCATGAAGAACTTGATGAAATTTGATGAAACTTGGTAGGATTATGTATCTAGGCAAGACCTAGGATGGGATTGTATTTGGATGACCTTGAGCGAATTCTCAAGGTCACAGGGTCACTTATGTGAAATTGGTTTCCGTGCGATAAGTCTTGAAGAACTTGATGGAATTTGATTAAACTTGGTAGGATTATGTATCTAGGCAAGACCTAGTTTGGGATTGTATTTGGATGACCTTGAGCAAATTCTCAAGGTCACAGGGTCACTTATGTGAAATTGGTCTCTGTGCGATAAGTCTTGAAGAACTTGATGGAATTTGATTAAACTTGGTAGGATCATGTATCTAGGCAAGACCTAGGTTGGGATTGTATTTGGATGACCTTGAGCGAATTCTCAAGGTCACAGGGTCACTTATGTGAAATTGGTTTCCGTTTGATAAGTCACGAAGAACAGGATGGAGTTTGATGAAACTTGGTAGGATTATGTATCAAGTTAAGACCAAGGTTGGGGTCGTATTTAAGTGACCTTGACCTAATTTTCAAGGTCACAGGGTCATTTATGTGAAATTGGTTTTTCTGCAATAAGACTTGATTAACTTGATGAAAATCGCTAGAGTAGTGTATCTAGGTGAGAGCTAAAATAGGATTGTAATTTTAAAGCAAACTTGGTCATTTGTAATTTGTTATCACCTGTAGCTTATTCAGAGACGTAACTGTTCCACCGGGAGACATTTGATTTTCTGTTGGAAAATCAGTCTGTTCTAGTTTGAAATTTGTTTTTAATCTTCTGTCCAAATGTGGAATTAGCTGCCTTCAGAAATGAAGTCCAGGGACTCGATCCTTACCTTTAAACCTGCAGTTAAGAAACATCTAACTAATTTCATGCTTTCTAGATGATAAAGTTCAACAAATTATTTGTAATTTAAAAGCATATCTGTGATACTCTTAGTTTTTTATTCTGTATCAGTCCACTCTTTGAGCCACCCAGTCTTGGGACTGCCAGGGACCACAATGGAAAAAAGTCTTAACAATTTTACTGTGTTTATATCCTAGGTAGTCATCATTTCATGAAGGCTTGGATAATTCACCTGTTTTCCTCTAACCTTCTTTTTAAGATGTTTTACTTTTGTTTTACTCTGCATATATCAAATCAAATCAAATCAAATACTTAACAAGGCTCTGCAGTCATTTCCTTTTGAAACACCCTTTTTCCAATAAGACTTATGCAGTTCCATGTATGCAAAGTAGTGCTTTTGAGGTTTTTCAGTATTGAAGCCTGTTGTTAGTCTCTTTTATGGGTCCACCCAAAGGGTGGGGGTACCCATTATATTTTAGGGTTATCCATGTATCCATCCATGGTTCCATCTGTCCATCATTTCTTTGTGACCATGAATCTCAAGATGGACCAGTACCTGACACTCAAATTTACCTCATTTGTACCTTGACACCATTTCTTTACTTTTTTACATTTTGGTGACCTTGACATCATTTTCAAGGTCACAGGAGCCATGTATGTGCAAAGGTGGCCCCACCACTAAATGGTTTGCATTTGAAGTGCCTCTAGGTTTTTGAGTGTGTGTGTGAGAGAGAGAGAGAGAGAGAGAGAGAGAGAGAGAGAGAGAGAGAGATGAGAGAGGAGAGAGAGAGAGAGAGAGAGAGAGAGAGTAGAGAGAGACGAGAGATGAGAGAGAGAGAGAGAGAGAGAGAGAGAGAGAGAGAGAGAGAGAGAGAGAGAGAGAGAGAGAGAGAGAGAGAGAGAGAGAGAGAGAGAGAGATGTGGCAGCTGTTCTTTATGGTACAAAGTGCAATTATGATAGGTTTGACTGCCTTTTTGTTAAAGTTACATTTTTTTCCATGTCTGTTGAAATTAGTCAAGAACTTTGAGGCAGGTGACATTAGACTAGCAGCAGGTTTTGGCTGTTTTAAAAAGGAAGGGGTTAAACAAGAAGCCAACATTCTAATTCCTAATGACAACAGATTCCATTCGATTGACATTGGTCAGCTTCTGGAGGCTTGTAATTGGTCATCTGTGGTGATAGAGCCAGTGCATGATGATGGGACATTGTTTCATTTTGATTTGGGGGGGGGGGGGGGGGGGGGGGCAAAGACAATGATGTCAAGATGGTGAGAGGCTCACTCCCTGGCAACATTGTGTTCATTTATCTCCTAAAGATATGTGAGGAAAAAAATCTGTATCTTGCATACATGCATTTGCTTATGTAGCTTGCTATTTCTGCTTTCATGGTACTTTTCATCTGTGATCCAGCATAGCCAATTTTTAAAAAAAATCCCAGTCATATTGTGCCACAAATCTTCACAACTTCCTCAATCAAATCTCACTGGTGCTCATCAAAGAATGAGGTACAGTGGTCCCCCTATTATAAGGCTACCTTAAATGCACCAGAAATGTGGCCTTATTGGGGGGGGGGGGTGGCCTCTGTTGAGGGGGAGTATATTATGGAAATCCCATACTTGCTGAATGTAGAAGTGGCTTTCTAAAGACGTTATCCTCTCTAGAAAGGCCACTTCGACATTCAGCAAATATGGGAAGTCAACACTTTTCTGTGATCTATTGTTGATGAGCAACCCAAACATTAGCAAAATATTTGCTGGCTCAGCACTTTACGGCAGGGTGATTACTTGGAAGTGGAGGGTCAGATGACAGACAAGCAGCCCCAGCTTTGTTAGCAAAAGTCTTGGCCCAAGGTGTGCCATGTATAGCCACAAACAGCACATCTCAGGGCATACTGTGATAAAGAATGTTACATTACTATGAGTGCGGCACATGGCTTAGACTATTCATGTAGCAGAGAGATGGATGGAGAAACAAGGTGGATGTAGCCATATCATGGCTTCGTGTGATAGAATTATGCATTTTATGTTTGGAAAGATTGAACTCGAATCTGCGGCAACTAGTGTCCTGTGATGTAGACAGAGATGATTCAGTGTAATCGCCACTGTAATCTGGTTAATTTGTCAATAACGTGAGGCCTTGGTAACTGCCAGGGACCCTCTGTAATATGTAATGAACCAATCACTTTGTGTTGTGGCAGATTCACCCGCTTGGGAATTCACCCAACTTCCAAATGGGCTAGACCAATGAGGTTCATTAATTGCCTGCATAGCAAACTTACACCCTGTAATTTATGTTCCACAAGTCTGACAAGTACACTTCAAACTTCCTCTGTATCAGTATCCTCTGATTATATTCTGGTGGAATGTGCAGTTACAGTAAGGGAGATGCACAAGGAATGCCAAGGAATTCATGTGTACTAGTTTATTATATACTAAGAGGAAGGAAGATTGCCAATGATTGGGTATTGTATGCTGGCTTACTGTATACTTCGGTGCGCAAGAATGTAGAAACAGCACAGGTCAGTATATGTATCACTGTAACAATTCATTAAAAAACAATTGACATTTAGTGAAAACGTCAAGAGCCAAATCCAGGTGTACCAGGACTGTGCCATATAAACCATGTATAGAATTTCTTTGTAGTTCACTGCCAGGCTGTTAACCCTTTTCTGCCTTTATGTTTTTTACCCAAATTTCTCATTCCTAGAAAACACTTGAGCTGATATATGTACATGTATGTACATGTAAGACCACTCATCATGTTGCACCCTAGGTCAATAGCTTTCCTTGATGGAAAGGAAAGCTACTGACTCAGTTGTTCTCTGATCAGGAGTGGGTTAACTCACTGTGGTATGTGCCAAAGTGATAGCAGTCTCTGTTGATTGTATTTTCAGATGAGTTGGTTGGACCCACCCAAAGCTTGGATGGTGTAGACAGGCCAGCAGCAGCCCACCATGGATGAGGAGGAGGACAAAGCCGCCATGACAGTCACAAGTAAAGCCTCCATACATGATGTGCCCACCTCACAGCCTGCCTTGCCATCACATGCTGAGATGCCGCCAGACAGGTTGGTACCAGGGCTCCTGTAGACTGGTTCCCAGTCCCAGCAAAAAATCAATTAGAAAATATATCACGTTTACTGTTACATGCATGTGTGTATGCAATCCATGAGCGATAAACCCCTGCTGTTAACATGGGTTGAATTAATTGGATAAACAAAAACATACAACTGACTGATCAATAACTTTGTGGCCAGAATAAAAAAACTGGAATATTCTAGAAAATGAAAATCTATGAAAAATGATATCGCCATATCTGATTTAACTATAAGTTATTATACAGGTACATGTACATGGAATTGATTTTAAGACTGACATGACAAGCAGAATTTTCAGAAGACAAGAAGTTTGTAAATAAAGGGTGCTGAAGCCAGTATATTTTGTGGATGTGGGGAGACAAGGGCAGGCCATGGCAGTTGCCCAGGAGTTGTAATGGATTTGGGTGATCAATGTGTACCTTGTGCTAGTTTTGACATATATTCCATCTGAGTTGCGGTGCCCCCCCTCACCTTGCTCCATAAGAACTCACGAGACGTGCAATCAAGAACTAATTACTTACGGCCTTGGCAAAATCAGTTTGTTTTGCCCTCAGGCTGGCAATCACATTTCCTCCCAGAAATCAATTTAATGGCCAGAAAATCGCTGGAACAAAGGAAACAGGCGCGTCGGCTTGTTCCTGAACCAGGGATAAATTTGAAGTACTTTCCTGTATAAGCTGATCGTGTTGTCACTGAACTCCCGCCCCATCCTCTTCTTTTTGACTCATTACTTTGTCAGTTCATCTGTTTATATGTTGTTATAAACTTTTGCAAGCAGCTGGCTCTGATGTAGCCAGTTTCTTGGATACAATGCAACTAACAGCAAGAGGAGGTCCAGCCAAAAGCCATGACAGCTGGCATGTCAAATGGACAAGTGTGGACTTGTCTTCTTTAAAAAGGAGCACTTTAGGGACTTGAAAACAAAAACTACCATTAGTTTGGATATTCCAAAGATAGACTTTTGTTCTGAAAACCAAACTGTGCTACAATATTTATTTAGTCACAGAACATGTGTAGAAGAATTTTCCGGGCATTTAGTTTGAAACTACATGCAGGATTTGCTTAATGCTGATAGAGTTTAAATGACTAACCATCGTAACTGCTGTTATTATCACTTCACCAAAATAAAGAGAAAGTTTTCAAAGATTTTCTGAGACTCTCTTGGTCTTTGAAAATGGGGTGGTATCTGGTAGGAGTTATCTTGGCAAGGAGGACCACTCTAGGGGAATAAGACGTACCTTAAGATACAAGGCTTGCAGGTGGCCATACTGATACATTTTTGAGTGCAACCCATTTATAGACACCTGCTTTTTTTTTTTTTTTTTTTTTTTTAACTTGAAATAGAATTCTGATGAAATGTGGGGTGTATTCTCTGTACATGTACTAATGTATTGTGTGTTTTGGGTCTGTGTTGTTCAGGCTGGTGTGATGGGCCATCCGTTGTCTGGATGGCATCTAAAGCTAGCCCAAAAGATAAATTATTATAGTTTTGACTTTCATTTTTGATGTTTGACTATGAGAGTATGAACCAGGACAAATTTATTCAAATTTACTTACTTACCTACTTTCTGACTATACTTACATACAACATACCTACCTACTTACTTACTTTACTTGTTCACATATTTTTGATGCAAAGTACCATCTTCAACATAAGGGGCCTCGTGTAACACGTACATTACTGAGAAGGTTGTCACCCAAGGGTACATATGATGATGTGTTTATCTGCTTTTCTGTACCCAGTGATGATCGAGTCTAGTTAAGGATGAAATTAATTGGTCTGGCCTTTCTAACAACCCTGTGAACAAATGGGCAATTTCCATCTCCAGTCAGTTGCCTGGTCTTCTTAAATGTTTCAAAATATTTGTTTCTAATTTACAAATGAATAAAATCATGTTTAGCTACACATGAACATTGCTGGCAGTGAGTTGTTCTTACTCCCCTACCATCACTGTGGTTCAGTGTGTCAAAGCTTTTCATATACATGTACATGTAGCTGCCAATTTGGATAATGAAATTTACATATAACTAGATATTTGATAAAAGACCATGGGAAATGGGTAAAAGTATGTTTCTTGATAATTCAATTCAATTCAATTCAATTCATTTATTTGACCAATGTGGTACAGTATAGTATAATTCATAATAGGTATATTGCATCAATACGAATTAACAATCAATCTGATAATTTATTTCTTTAAAAAAAATTTGGTCAGCAGACTCATATTAAGATTGTTCAACAATCACTAGCATATGAGTCACCCAAATTTAAATTAGTTTATTTTAAATTACCATGGCGACAACACACAAATATATACATGTAGATATCTCAAAAACACAGATATCTCTGCTGTACATGACTGATAAACATACTAACAGACATATGTAAACTTAAAACCTTTCAGCATTGCATATGTAACAGTTAGGGGTTTTACAAATAGACTCATATTTTGTATAAAATATTGTTTGATATAAATTTTGAAACCCGAATAACTGTGCATGTGCACTTTACTTTTTGCTATGTCTGGTATTTCACTTATAGTCTGTACAATTTGGTGTCAAACACATTTTTTGGCAAATTTATTTCCAGCCCTTACCCTTATCAATGATAAGTAGGTCATGACTGGAGAAAGTAGGTCAGGGGCTGAAACAGGGCTCCATGGAAAGTGCTCAGGCAAGTCACAATAGCATAACTGAGTGTGCCTTAGTGGGCAAACAAAGGATGCATGCCCCAGAAAATACATGTAGGAGTAAGTACCTCAATTAGCATCATTTATGATCTGCCCAATGGTCTTCAGGTGCCAAATTAGCGCAAATCATTACAGCACTACACCACAAGAGTTCTTCACTTGGGTAAGGTGAGCATCATTAATTTGGCCTGCAATTAGGGCTCACCTTTATCAGGAAATCTAACTGTGTGACAATTAACTCTGAATGTAATTGGAAATCAAAGGCAAACTGCATTGCTGCCCAGGTGGTAAAATTAATTGGGTATGCTATATCTAAATTAAACATACAGGGATGCTGCAGGCTATAATAAAGTTTTAGCTCATCTGGGCCAGATTCAGAGGTGCCATGTAGTAGTTAAGTGAAGTAGGGAGATGTCCCTACTTGACGGATAAGTGGGAGGGAGCAGTACCCTTGTGATGCTGAAGGTGACATGGGCATGGGTGGGTGGGTTGTTACCCCTGTCAAAGGGAGGATCTGGGGGCTGACCCCTTGCCCAGAATCTTTTTTTAAGTAGGTGTGAAATGGTGCAATTTCCTGCATTTCAAAGCCCTAATTGCAAACTGAACTCCCACAACAAATACCACATATTTCTCTGAAAGGAACCAAATTTTATTAAATCATCAAAAAAATTAAGAAAATAAAAACTCTTAATTTCTATGCTTCGGCGGGAGATTTTGTTTTGCAGTCGGATAGTAGGGAGGATTACTAAATTATCTGGAAAACTTGGAGATCTCCCAACAAGTTGAGAAGTTTGACAGCTGTGCAAATTTCCTGTGCCCTAAACACCTACAGCTACCAAATTTGGATGTGAATGCTTCATAGGATAGGGATATGTCACACTCCAAAATTGGTGTCCTGGACCTTGACGTTTGACCCCCATAAAGCTTGATTTGTCTTCACCATACAGTCAACTTTGCTGTGTATTGGTATTGGTATGCAACACTTGATCTTGTTTCCATTTAAAACTGCCAAAACTGGACAAGTGTCATGAATGTTATAGTACTTCTTTTTACATTGACAATGATGTAGGTGCTAAGTCAACAACTTTCCTTGTCACACTTTGGCTGCACTCCACCCAGAGTGTGCTCATGTCAGCTTTGACTGTGTCACCAGAGAGTTAAACAAGCATCACAGAAAAAATAAAAAAATCTCCTGAAATTTCACTGCAGGTTAGACATGACACAGCACCAGCCCCATCTGCTGTAAGCTGGAGAATAAAAAACATTGCCGTAAGACCACAGGGAATTATGGGATTGATGAATTTCAAAATAAGTGTGGACTTTTATTGGGGGATCATGGATTGAGAAGAACAACTTGAGAATGATAAAGCAGCAGATTGATGAATTGGAAGATGTACCAATCACATCACTTCGCACATAACCAATCAAAACACGAAGATATATGCAAGTAATGAACATTCATTATGGTTTTGGTTTCCTTACAAGATGACCTTTGAGCTCATAAATTAAAAGGACTCAGTGTTGCCTAATATTCTTGCACTGAAGTCCCTCAAATTGTGTAATTCTTAACTTTTTTGACAGATATTATCACCAAAAATGACAAAATATGCAAATGCTTTTCTTATGAGGTTTTGTAACATTACAACTCATTACAACCTACCTGTCATAACATTAAGCTACCAGAAGTGTCTATTTTGTAGCAGATGCTTCTGTATAATGATTCCTGATGAGGTATTACCATGTAGAATGTTCTTATATAGCAGGTGTTACTGTGCAAAATCTTCTTATAGCAGATGCAGCTGTGCAGAATATGCTTGTATAGCAAGTGCTATCATGTAAAATGTGTTCTTATATAGCAGGTATTACCATGTAGAATGTTCTTATATAGCCTTGCATAGCAGGTATTAGTGTGCAGAATCTCTTTATAGAAGATGCATCTGTGCAGAATGTTCTTGTTTAGCAAGTGCTATCATATAAAATGTGTTCTTATATAGCAAATGCTGCCATGTGGTATGTGTTTTATATCAAGTGCTATCAGGTAGAATATCCTTCTATATAGCAGGTGCTGCATGTGCCATGCGGTATGTGTTGTATATCAGGTGGTACCAGGTAGAATATCCTTCTATATAGCAGGTGCTGCATGTGCCATGCGGTATGTGTTGTATATCAGGTGGTACCCGGTAGAATATCCTTCTATAGCATGTGCTACCATGCATGTATGTGTTGTATATCAGGGCCTGCCAGGCAGAATGTACTTGTATGACAGGTGTAAAATGTCTTTGCCCAGCAGGTGCTGTCATGTAGAACATTCATGTTCTGCAGATACATGTAGGATTTCCTTGTATAGCAGGTGCTACCATGTAGAATTTCCTAGTGTAGCAGGTTCTACCATAGCTTGTTAGGTGCTACATGTACAGAATGTTCAGTGCAGACAAGTAGGTGGCCCCATTTGATGAGGTTAACGTTAATCAAGTGGTTTTACATAAAACTGTGATAAATTTAGGAGGTGAAGTCATTATTGGTGTTTTATTACTGGCTGCTAGTAAGTGGTGCAAGAATGGTAGGGTGTGTAATGTGGGATCTTACCTGAAGGCGTGTGTAGTGACAAGTTAGTGGGAAATTAATGTAATTTTTGTAATGAGGGCTCTTACTTGAAGGGTTCCAGTGACCACTTAGTGGACCCAGGGAAGGCCAGAGCAGGTTCATCACTTGAAGAAAAGCCCAGCATAATTAACATGAGACCATAGTGATAGGGGGCTGGGACACTTTGGGAGAGGCAGCCAGACATGGCTTAAGGTGATGTGAATGGGGAAGCCTATTGATATGGTAGCAGACAGTTAATTGGCAGCATCAGACACGGGTCTAGCAACTGTTTGGCCTTGGAGGGATATAACAGCAATTATGGTTAAGTGAACAAAGGATGTCAAGCAATGCTGTGTTCTTAGTCACAAGACGATGCTTTCACAACTTTTGCAGTGCAGATGAATTGCATTGTTACAGTTTCTTTGTTGAGTAAAGTTAATGGCCATAACAACACAAGGAAGCTGATCATTCAACACATTCAGGCATACTGCACCTGCTTATTTAATATCCCTTGACTTTATGACAATTCACCTGACTACTTGACACAAGACATTCAATCATTAACCTACTTCCTCCTCGAATTACGACTGTTTCAACAGGTTTCTGGGTGTGGGTTGGCTGTTCAATACCAATCCCTTTTTAAGGAAAGCTGTTGACCTGGGTTGTGTTGTCTTAATAGGTCTCATCCACAATTCCCATTTAAATTGTTTTTTATCCCTTTGGCCTAAAAGGTCAAAGCGATATTGTGTCATATTGGAAACACTATAGTCTGTATTTAATGAAGAATATTTCAAAGGTTGAGAGGACCGGTTTAAACCACCAGTTGCCTTTTGTGGGTGACTGCCTGTCTCAAGTCAGGAGTGAAATTTGTTTCTTCACGTTGGTATTGGAAAATGAATGTTGATGCTTTGGTAACTCTGGAATCTCTTTGCTGTCATTATTGGGTTTGATATTTATAAATATGGGTCATGTTTTTCTACATAAGTGTATCATACTAGAGACATCTGTCCGTCCTGGCTGAGGGGTTTGTCGTCACTGATCAGTTTCTAGTCATTACTGTTTAAGACAGTCCAAAACATTGAAACAGATGACATGTGACCATCAGCTGGTTTTTGCTGATTTAAGGGGGAAGCATTCAACATACACTGTATGTATATGACAGGTCTTAGGTACAAAATTATCAGCAAACTTAACATCATGACTTGAGGGACCCAAACATTCAACAATAGAATTGTGAGAAAGTAATAAGGAGCTCTTTTTCATCAATAGTTGCTATAACAAAATGTTTTCTTTTCAACCTCCCACTCCCAATTTTCTGGTATGTGTAGTTTTCATCTTGCTTTAAGCTACAAGTTGAACTGGTTTCATCCTATAACAGTATAGCAATAAATATACTTTGTATAGATCAGGAATACAGACAATTTGTCGGATCATGGGTGCAGAAAATTTGTGTGGACCATGGGTACAGAAAGTTTGTGTGGATCTGGGATGAAGCCTGTGTGGATCACCAATTTACACATACATATTTTTATATGTATAAAGACAGTTTGTGTGGATCATGGGTTAGACACATTTTGTAGATTAGGGTTTAGACATTTTCTGTGGATCAAGGATAAAGACTGTGTTGATCAGTAATTTAAACATAGATAATTTTCTTGTATGGACAAGTGCCTTTGGCTGTACCCAGGTAACAAAGTAAACTGATGTCAAAGGAGGTAAAGTGTAAAGGGGAAGGATCACCCATTTTAAACGTGTTTTAACAAATGTCCATATTACCTGAGGTCTAACAAAAATATAATTATGTGTGGTTCTGATAACCTGACTGACCCCATATGTAAGGCCGGAGTTGCAACCCTAAATAATTTCTAAGAAACATAAAATTTTTTTAAAAGAAGTTTCAAGCCACGCTTCGCTAATAAAAATTGATCAACGCTGGCTGAAAGATTTTATTGAGAAAATGGCTGTCAGGTATCATTATTTTGTGGCAAAGTCAACTCAAACACAGCCTTTTATTTCAACTTGTCTGGAGTGGAGGCTTAACTTGGGCGAGTGAAAGAGCATAGCTGCACAGCCACGAGTGTTTGGTGAAACAGCATAGCCATAGCCCTGATTGAAAGGTTTAATTGAGAAAGTGGTCCTCATTTTGCAGCAGTAAAGTCTTTTTATTTTATTTGTTTTATTTCAACTTGTCCAAAAGGTTAAGTTTGGCTGGGGAAACAGCACAGTAACACAAAGTTCAACAAGACATAGCCATGGTTATTTTGTGAAACAGCATAGCCCTAGTTGTTCGGTGATCATTATTGTAATATTTTGCTGGGTTCCAGGTGTCCTTTTTCCAAGTTACGAGGGCAAATGTTGGTTAAAGTACATGTACTTTTAAAACATGACTTACTATCTTAACTTTAATCTGCCCGCTCGGTTGTGCTTAAAGCAGTTATCATCGTCAGTTTCAAATCCAAATGTGACACGATACCTCACACCTGCAAATCATGCACCATTTGGACATTGAGCAGTGCATTGCAGGAGTCACACAAAAATGCTGTTGATTTGGATATTAAAGTGAATCACAGCCACAGCATATATTATATTGTTATTGATGCTCTGAAATTTTTGCAAGATATACATGTGTACTCTTGGTTTTATATATATTAGAACCCGCCAAGATGGCCCCAAGACTAATATTATCCTCATTTACAAACCATTGGGTGCGGGATCTACAATTTTCAAAATGGCAGCCAATTAAGTTTGTGGGTTAGTCCCGATTCCATCTTTTGAATAGGTAGTATCCAAAATATATATGTGATTAGTGTTAACAGAAGGTTAATTTGTTGAATGAATGTAATGTAAAATATATAATGGGACTTTTCCAGTGTGAGCATTACCCAAAAATGTAAATACAATGGTTTGAAATTACCAGTTTAGCAGCGGTGGGCCCTAGAACAGGAATATATTGTATCAGACACTGACATTGCCCCCAGGCTATGAATTAAGTAGTAGCACTAGTCGGATTTGCCAAGCGCCTCTGCTGAGTGAAAGATATAGCTTAGGGGAGAAGGTTGCCCTGATAGTGGATACAGGTCCGAAAGCACTGGCGGCTTTTTATATAAGTAGTAATAAAGACAGTTTGTCTGGATCATAGATATAAACACATTTTATAGATTAGGGATTTAAACATTTTCTGTGGATCTGGGATACAGCTTGTGTGTGTAGAGGGAGGGGGTAGGGATATATGTACATACAATTGTCTGAGTATAGAATAGAGATAGTTTGTTTGAATCAGGGATGCAGACAATTTGTGTAGATCTGGTGTATAGATAGTTTCATGGATCAGAAATACAGACAATTTGTGCACATCGCGTATTCAGAGAATTTGTGTTGATCAGGGATTGAGACAGTTTGTGTGGAATAGGGTGAAAGATAGGTAAAGTGTATCTTGTAGGGATTCAGACAAGTTTGTGTGCATGACGATTCAGACATTTTTTATGGATCAAGGTTCTAAACAATTATTGTGGCTTAGGGATATAGACTTTTAGTTTAAGTGGATCATTAGCCCGCTTAGCAGACCATATAGTGTGGGGTTTGGCCATCAGCAGTAACTCATGAAAGAAAATTGTGGCAGTTGCAGGCAAGTTGATTGGGGATGAAGACAGTTTTTGTGGATCAGAGATATACACATGTGCTTTACTTGGCCAGATGTCACATGGGAATGACAAGCACCTGCCATATTGTGTATGCCATTCCTTCAGGCAGCTCATATTCTGATGGGCTAACAAATATGCATGTGGCATATTGCCTTTGGTGTGGGGTATAACTTGCCTGCGAAGCGGCCTTGGTCCCCCTACTAAGTAAAATTCAGAAACAAAAACATTAGAGTCTGCCATGCAGGCAAGGGAACAACAGGAGCAAGTCCCTTCCTGATGTGATTCAAGTCTGTTGTCATTTCCATGTGGACATCGAGACTGGTTAGATATTAATGGCCTGTACATTCAGTACCTAGAAGTTCTTTCAACCAACTACTCTTGTAAGCAAAACAACAGAATTCCCACTGGTCACCCTTTTAAACTTCATACCCATTCTATTCACTTTTAAAATGTAAGCATAAGCCTGTTTTGATTTACTTCAGATCGCAAGACATTTTGAAGCAGGCACAGAATATAGCACATACATTCCATAGTGTGGAATTGTCGACTGTCTGCTTGACATTACAGCTGACAGCTCACCCTCAACTGAGATGAAGTGTACACATACCATACGTGTAGGTACATGTCTGTGCTGACGCCTGTTGCTGTTGAACATGTCCATGTGCTTGGAGCAGTGTAGGTGACGCTGGTTGTGCTGGTGTCAGGTACCACTTGGTTGAGATGACCAGACACATATGGATGTGAAATGCTGCTACTGTACTGTTGTTAGAATTTGCCTTTTTCAACATGTACAACTACGAGAGGTGACATGTAGGCCTGGGTGTGTCAGCATACCCCTTCTTGGGATGACCTGATGTTGTGTGCATGCATTGCATGTGTGTGGCTTGATCACATTGCCACTTAAGTGAGGGTGGGTAAGGGGTTTCCCGTACTGGTATACTGGGGCTTTTTATTTACTGTACTGGCGTACTGGGAGCCCTCTTGTTTTACGTACTTCGTACTATCCAAAATATTGAAAGATTTTTATTTTGCGTACTGTGTACTCTAGGAAAATTATTAGCTGTACCAGCATACTGAACCCCCCCCACCCCCCTTCTCAAGTAGCAAGAGATGGCCAGACATTGTGAGCAGTGGAGTATTACAGCTTTTAAAAAATTAGTCTTGATGGACACAGTGTCTACATGTATCAGCTGCTCCCAGCACATGGACGCATTCAACAGCAACAGTTGTCAGCACAGACATATACTACATGTGTGGCATATGTGTACACTTCATCTTAGTTGAAAGCTAGTCTTGATTGACACAGTTGGAAGCTAGTCTTGATTGACACAGTTGATAGCAGGTCTTGATTGACATGGCCTGTACATGTATTGTCAGCTGTCACTTGAAAGCTTATCTTGATTGACATGGCATGCACATGTATTGTCAGCTGCCATTTAAAAGCTAATCTTGATTGACATGGCCTGTACATGTATTGTCAACCGGCATTTAAGAGCTAGTCTTGATTGACATGGCCTGTACATGTATTGTCAACTGGCATTTAAAAGCTAGTCTTGATTGACATGGCCTGTACATGTATTGTCAACCGGCATTTAAGAGCTAGTCTTGATTGACATGGCCTATACATGTATTGTCAACCGGCATTTAAGAGCTAGTCTTGATTGACATGGCCTGTACATGTATTGTCAGCTGCCAAGTGACCATAAGCTGGCAGACCACTCAATGTGAAGCATCTAAGCTCATAACCACAAGGACTCCATCACAGCTGTTGATGATAACACATGGAAAACTACTTTTGCTGCATTTTTACCATTGTATGAGCAGGACTTGCTGTTCACTTTGATGGCCATTATACGTGCTTTGTTTCCATAATTCCATACATGTGCCACTGTAGCAGGTGAACAAGCAATGGATGTGTTTGGTCTGACAGGAGATGGTTTATGGAGTCAGACATGGTGGCTACTTCCTCTGCAGCAATTAATGTTACCTGCCCGTTGATTAACATACAATGTCTACAGCCAGGTGAATCACAGCCCCATACAGAGACCACTGTGACATATAATAGGTTGTGACAACATCAGCCAGACAGCCACCAAGAAAGTCAAACAGAAACGGTGCCCTTGTGTAAATATGTGTGACAGCAATCTTGCAGGTTAAATTGACTGCATGGCTGTTGCAGCATGCTACATGTACGGCACTGTCCCCACAGAGAATGCTTCACAGGATCAGAAGAGAACTGCTTTACATTACCCTTAAAACATTGTATGAAATTGCTGATCAAGTCTCACTTGTCTTACAGGATAATTTGGAAATGATATCAATGACACCTTCCTCGAAAGTCCTGTGTTCACCAGGGCTCAGCTGTATGTCCTGTGGGAATGTCGACCTCTTAAAGTTTGTGGAGTTGCCCCCTGATATTATAAAGGAATTTAGAACAAATTACATTTGACTAATTTGAAAGTGAAATATTTGGCATTGTCTTACACGAGAGATGTTTCATTTGCTTGTCATTTGCAAATTTGAGATGTGCATTGTCTGTAAAATCATAAGAATGGACTTATGTCAGGTTTGGGGGGGGGGGGGGGAACTGGCTGAAAGTTTCTTGCACATAAGTCCTGCCCTACTCACTTGGGCACCCAGTCCTGGGACAGCTTTACTGCCATGAAATTAATCATTTTAGGCATTTTGTGCCTTAATCCCAGCTGGAGGTAGTCAAGAGGAGTTTTATAATGATCATTAATTCATGATTTGTATTGCATATGGTTCAAGAGGAAGTTCTGTTCTCATTCTTGTGTAACATTAGAATGTTAACAGAAACCACAGACCAGGTGGTACCATTGTAACTGTGATATCATAAAGATGCTACATTGTATATACAGGTGTCATAATATTAAATATATAATTTTGCCACTGCTTGTGTTAGCTGTAATATTCTTTCATATTATGTATTTGATGACTTACATAAATAAAATAAATCAGGTGAAGACTGGGTGTGAAGGGTATCAGGTTATAATGTGTACAGTATATAGGTGTCAGCAGGTGACTTGGCCTGTGGCTCATTTGCTGCATATTGCTGATAATATTGATGTGTGGTGCACCTTTTCACAGCCCCAAGCTCAAACAGACAAGACTTCTGATGTAACCAGCCAGCAATACGTGTCTCATAAGCCTGACTGAGTCGGCAAGGAGGGATTGTAGTGCGTTTCATTTTTGGAGATTTTTGCTGCAGAGGCCCCCTGTCAAATAGATTGATTGTAGCCACTGCCAGTCAGGTAGGGGCATATTGGATCTGTGTGCTTTCTTCCTATTATTTCTTGCCCTCACTTTTGATATTTGTTCAAGCTTGGGGGCACCTCTGGACAACAAATTCATCTGTCTGAATGTTTTATCTTTCTTACAAATTTTTCATGTTGGATGTATGTCGGTAAGTCAGACCTGGCTTGCTTCTCCCAGACTGAAATGTTCCCATGTGAGTGGGAGCTGCAAACTCGTGTCCTCAAATTTCTTTTTGCTGACCTTGATCAACTTAATGTAAATGTACTGGCATGTTGCCAAAATTTCCATTTTATTTCAATAACTCCAAAAATTGTAGACTGATCTTGATGAATAGACCCAGTGTGGAAAGCTGGCTTCTTGGTACATGTTTCAATTCAAATTGAAGGTCAAGGTCATATGCATGCATAAAGCCCTCTGAGGATCTATCATGATAATACAACCATAGTCTAGTTGAGAACCTGATGTATTTCAATTATAATACAATAAGTGTCTGTTAGCTCCTCTTCTGGGATCACAATCCACGTATCAGTAAACCTGCATTTTCACAAATATAACTGTAAAAAAATTCTGATGTTAGTGAAATAGAGTTCTGGAGACAACTTTGAGATAGGAACTGTATTCCTATAATTTACACCTTATTCCCATGTAAGTGTTAATGAATAGAGATAGACACATGTAAAAGTGATTGTAGCACCACCAGGTTCCCCTGTAGCACCACCAGGTTCCCCTGTATAACCATCAGGTTCCCCTGTAGCACCATCAGGTTCCCCTGTAGCACCATCAGGAACCCCTGTAACACCATCAGGTTCCCCTGTAGCACCACCCAGTCCCCCTGTAGCACCACCAGGAACCCCTGTAGCACCAGCAGGTTCTCCTATAGCAGCACCAGGAACCTCTATTGCACCAGCAGGTTCTCCTGTAGCAGCAACAGGAGCCTGTATAGCACCACCAGGTTCTCTGTAGCACCACCAGGAACCCATGCAGCACCACCAAGAACTCCTGTAGCACCACCAGGTTCCCCTGTAGCAACATAGGAACCACTGTAGCACCACCAGGTTCCCCTGTAGCACCACCATGTTCCTCTGTAGCACCACCAGGTTCCCGTGCAGCACCAACAGTCTCAGTTTTCTGCCTTTGCAATGGTGCATCATATCTTTTGTAGCTCTTTTCAACCATTGTGTAGCACTTTTGTGCCACAGTGCTACAGGTTGTTTACTCCTGAATAAACATGAAATCATGGCATTTCTCGATAACGATTCTCATTTTCATCAAATTTGACATTCTTGACCCGTCGCTTGCCTTTCAGCCCTCCCAAGACATACATCCTTTTATCATAGTAATATACTCACACTATTGTTCAGCACCTGATATTTTGTAAGTAATCTTGGCTTACTTCAGTGGTCCTGGTGAAGGAGCCCATTGCCATGAGACACCAGCTGTTAAGATAGAATTGTGGTGACGCACATACTTTCAATGTCAATTTGACACCAGTCTGAGAGACACCAGTTTTGAGAGACTATGGTTTAGTCTGTACATGTGGCATGCTTTTAGCACAGATTTTGCTGTATTTCAGAATACATGTACAATATAGCTTGAATAACACTGTATGAATCAGTCAGTGGACAGGTTTGGAGATTGTATTAGGGGAAGTACGGAAGTTTAAAGGAGAGAAGTGTGTGGGCCAATTCTCCAGATAAATAGATGTCTGCTTGACTTAGATTTCTAAGGCCAAATTATCATTTTGATAGAATTGACCACATACAGTATAAGCTGCTATGGGATAAGAATGTGTGGACATGTGGCTAACTTCAGATAGCACCACTTGTGCCAGCACATTTGAGTTAGAGTCATCAGGAGATTGAGTTCCACTGACTCGTATGATTGGTAAAGTGATGTCGAGAGGAACTGGAAATAGATGGCGCCACCATTTAATGTAATACATCGAACATGCATCACTGGTACATTAAAAGAGGGCTTAGCTTCACCTTCTTTAAAATGTGCAAAGAACAAATAAAATTTAGGGGGAAAAAAGTCAAATTTGAAATGCAGGAAAACCCTTTTTTAAAGCCTTCAAAAACAAACCCAGAACAAAGAGTTTCCTAACTCTGGCATTTAAAACACACCCAGGTCCATACATTAATCCGTTCTAACTCAAATTGGCCAAGAGTGTCTATGTAAATTGTTCTCAGCTTCAATTTTTTTTTTTTAGATTGTTGAGATTTGTAGATAAAATATATCATGACCATAGCATGCTCCAGGTCAACAGCTTCCCTTGGTGTGCCTGAGCCCTAACCCATGCCAAGGAAAGCTGCTGACTTGAGCAGCCATATTATAACCAGGAATGGTGTCCATGGAAAGGTGTTGACAAATCTTTCAAAGTCAATAATAGTATGTCCCCGGTTGACAGCTTTTTTTTTTTTTTTTGAACAGTTGGCCCAACACATGACAAGGTACGCTGTTGACTCAACCTAATACTAAGCAGGAAATGATGTTCCAGTTGACTAATGTTTGAAAGATAGGGAGGGTTAAGAGCAACTAGTTTGGGCTCTGGGTACAGCTATGTGTTGCATGTCTGTATAACAGACACATATCCCGGTCCAATCTGCCGGGGATAAAACACTATTAAAGTTTCATTTGCTCAGAGACTGGGCTGGATTATTTTGATGTCCAGCACATTGATTCCACTGTGAAACTTATGAGCCCAGTTGCCTTGAGGTATAGGTCCTTCAGCCATCAGGCAGCCCTATTGAAAATGGCGTGCTGAGTTAATCGATCTGCTTGCACCTTGCGCCCATGCAAGGACAATTCATCATTTACCTGAAAACCAGTCCACATTAGTTTTCATCAGACAGTCATTGGCAAATATATACAGATGACCCCAAATTCAACATTGAGGTCAAAGGTCAGTCTGAACATACCGCTGTATGACCTTCAGATTGAAGTCATTGTCCACATTTTAGAACGAAAACAATGTTGGTTATAGTTTTAAAACTTGCATGAAGAAAAGTATATATTATATCAGAATGTCCCATGGGAATTGCCCTCTTATCACCCCCCCTTAACTATGGCCATTACTCACAGAATACAGCTGTGTTCTTGCATACAGGATTTGACATTTATCATATAAATGTGAATTGAATGAAATCCACTATTTTAAGTGCTAGAATAACCAGTATTTTATTTACCAGAAGCCTTATCAAGACCAGTGTCATTATCAACAACTTACATACATATTGCAGGCCTGCACTAGGCAGGAAGAGAGAATCCACATAAAGCTGAAAAATCTTCACAGCTTGTGCCACAAATGTTATCTGCCGTGACTTATCAATTCCACATGTAGATTGTCTACTTCCTGCATGAAGTTTTACTGCCAGTTCGTATTTTGTGAGTTTACCTTCTTTGCTCACATACTTAGCTCCTTGAATGGAGTTAAAAAATAAAGATGTTATGTCCCATTGGGAGAATATCTTTGTTTAAAACTTGATCTTAAGGTCAGAGTTACCAGTAAAAATTGATAGACTTGATAGGTATGATTATGAAATTGTTGAGGATGCAAGTTATACCCCCTTTTTTTATTTAATACAGCCGAACATTCCTAGATACTCCCCTCATAGTGTGATTACTGAATACGATCTCAGCTATATCATTGCATTGGATTGTTGAATTTTCCCTCAGCTGTATGATTACTGAATGCTGTCTCTGTTGTATCATTACTAAAAGTTTCCTTTGCTGTATGACTACTAAATCCTCCCTCTGCTGCATGATTAATGAATACTCCCTGCACTGTATTATAATAACTGAATTTTGACTCTGTTGTACAATTACTTAATGTTCCCTCTCCTGTCTGATTACTGAATTCTCCCCCGCTACATCATTACTGAATTCTCTCTCTCTCTCTCTCTCTCTCTCTCTCTCTCTCTCTCTCTCTCTCTCTCTCTCTCTCTCTCTCTCTCTCTCTCTCTCTCTCTCTCTCTCTCTCTCTCTCTCTCTCTCTCTCTCTCTCTCTCTCTCTCTCTCTCTCTCTCTCTCTCTCCTCTCTCTGCTGTATCATAACAGAATGTACCTTTGGCTTTGTGATAAATGAATTCTTCTATTTTTTTTTTTTTATTTTATGATCACTGCCAGCTCCCTCTGGTGTATGTATGATTACTGAGTTCTTCCCGTGGGTGATCAAATTGTCGTTGATTGCATTGATTGGTGTTTTACCCTACAACAAGGAAATTTCATTTCAATCAAATTTCATCAGAGCACTGTATTTTCATAACAACAAAATTAGAGTTTCAAACAATAAACATTGGTATTCAACACTTAACTGTAGGTGGCCTCAGTGACAGTGGATGCAACACTCCTAACCGGGGTCTTTCTGACTTTCTAATATGAATTTGTTGTTATTTTATTCTGTGAAATGTTTTTTACCAAACTGATTGTAATGTCATGTTGTGATATTTATTTGTATATGCACTATGTCAAATAAAACCCATTCTGAGTTCTGGTCCCAAAACAGCAGCTGACCTTCTCATTACAGAAAGCTTGGAAGTTAAAAAATAAATTTTTTTATGACAGAATGCCTATCATGATAGATAGTGCTTTTAAATCACTGGAATATTTGGCATCAAAATTTGAGTGGGATTTTAATGGCCATCGGTTTTAGCAAGCTTTATTGGGAGGAAAAACATTATCCTGTGGAGTATTTTCAATAGATTCTGCAGTAGTGCACATATTTTAGACCACTTTGAGTGTTGTACTTTGTTGTGTTGAAAGTAAATCTCCATTTTGATCCAGAGGAACTTCAAGGAGTTTCTAGTATGATTTATGAGTTTTTAAGTCAGATCAACAGGATTTGGTGAACTGAGGATACAATTTGTTAGCCTGACAACACCGCTGCTGTGTGCTTGTCCCTGGTGTGTGTCCCATGCTGTGTACAACAGGCAAATAAGCTGAGTACAGTAGCCCATACAGTCCCCAGTGGTCCATAAAGGAGTCCAATTTTGGAATGTTTCTCACTAATGAATTAATGCATGCTCCCTGCTGATGCCTCAGGTGTCGTCTGACATGTAATATCCCAGGTAAGTTGAAGGTGGCTGCAATCAAGCAGGCTGTGTCTGGAAGTTTGGATACAGAGGCTGTGTCCAGTATGGGGTCCACAAGCTGAGGCTGAATGCTGCATGGCAGTGGTCACAATATTGCATACATCCTTTCCCAAGCTAAAGTATGGTCTCAGTAGCCTGAATTAAAAAGTGGACCAATATTGACATTGATTGGCAATCGTTTGCTGACTGGACATGAAGTGATCCAGTGGTACCAAAGCTATGTCTAAGCAATACAGTGACTCACAGTATATCAAACACAGCAGTGAAGCCATGTCTAGGCAGTATACCAGAGTCAACAAGCATATCTGTTACATGGTAATTTTTGCAGACTTTTGTTTGTCTTTACAACCATTTTAATATAAGACATTCATATCGGCTGTGGTGCTGCTTTGGCTCGTAGCATTCAACAGGGAAGTCAGTACCCATGTGTACTATTAGTTGCTACCTGTCTGTTTAGGGGATACAAGAAAATGTCCACTGTGAAAAGATTTGTATCCCATTCCCAAACTACTGAAAAATGTGAAAAACATAATTCATTAGATAACATCAATTATTTAACAACATGTAGAATGCTAGATTTGGCAACTAGGTCTTTTTTTTCAACTGTAGTAGGCCTATTTTTTGCTGATATCAGTCATTTGACTCATGAGCCTCATCGCAAAACAGGTATACAGAATTTTATACCTGTTTAGTGATCAAGTCCAAAACGAGGCTAAATTATGTGTACCCCTGATGGTGCTCATTAATATTCATGAGCCTGATGGCAAAACAGTTATACAGACTTTGTGTACCTGTTTGGTGATGAGGAAGGATACCAAAGAGGGGATACGGGGAATTCCCTCGTATTTTAAAAACAATCAGCAAACGTAAATTTCATCTATTACAGGATAAAGGAAGATCTCAGTGCATCAACATAGCAAAATATGTTGCTCTTGCCAAACTAGCAATTTGGATGAAACAGACGGATGAAAAGGTCATAATTGTCTTCTGCAAACACGCGCTGATCTTGAAGTAAGATGAAATCATCATATGTTTAGATAAGTATTCTTTATTCCCACAAATGTTAGTAGCACCCAGTGGCTGATGCATTGCAAAGCACAGCAGAGGTCAGGAAGCTTACAGTATTATGATCTGTTTGGACATACATCAGGGCAGAGATCATGACAGGTAAGAGTGGCATCCACTTCCCTGTCATTTCAGTTTAATCTATGAATGTAGTGTTCATGACTAACATCAGTGGCAATGTGTTCTTTGATGGGAAAAAGGGCTGATTCACCAGTGACAGGCTACTCATGCCCTGCGCCATTGCGTGTATTCATCAGTCATGGTCCACTGATGCTGTGGGCTATCGGATGTATTCATTAGTCATGGTCCACTGATGCCCTGGGCTACTGGATGTATTCATTAGTCATGGTCCACTGATGCCCTGGGCCACAGGATGTATTCATCAGTGATGGTCCACTGATGTCCTGGGCCATTGCCTGTAGCAGCAAACAAAATGATAAAAAGTCACAAATATTTCAATGTGTCTGTGGAAATTTTCATGCTGATGGTAGTATCAAGACTGTGTTTATGAAACTTGTCATGCAATATTGTAATACCTGGTAGTGGACCAAACTGGGAATCTGCTCAAGAACTCGTCATTTTTCAAGCAAATAATGTTTATTGCTGTCCCCAACTAAAGTATGGCATTGACTGATTTCAGCATTTATAATTTACCTCTGGTGAAAATTGAGGTGGTGATAAGAGGTCAGGCTGGATTAACATACAGACTTTCAGCACAAAAATAAAATAAGAATATAACCAAGACTTAATTGTGACACTTGTAATTTTCAATAAATTAAAACAGACATGTTCCCATTTGGATGATGATTTAAAGACATTGTATTGTTCAATTGGAAAGAAGAGCAAACACTATATTAATATTTGTTGAGGAAATAGACAGTATCACATAACAAAATAAAATGAGACAGTCACATTCAATGTAATGAATGTTGCTGTCCAAATTATTCAGTTGCTGATAACTGAGCGTAACAAAAACATGAGCAGTGAAGAGTAAATGAAAGAATTGAACATTACAAGGACAAGAGAGATAGTGGGGGCAATCATAAAACAAATTCAATGTACCAGTAGTTTCTATAAGGAAATTAGAATGGCATCAAATTGAAATCATCTCATGGCATCATTCTAGTCTTGAACTGCGAGAGAAATCAATTGAGTATTTTCAAAGCTACAGGCAGCAGAACCTAAGAGCAGAGTTTCAAGTGTAAAAACAGCAGTTTATCACAGTTGCATGTAATTTGTTGAGAGATGATATGTCAAGTACATGAAAACAAGAAAGGCCAAACATCAATCTTTTATGCCAATTTGAAACAATGTGGATGTGCACTTTTCAGCCTGGTTGATGAGTCATATTGCGAGCTATATTTTACTATAACTTGTCTCACCCCATCTGTGAAAGAGGTGCTTTGTAACATGTTTCCCAAAAATCGTCTTGTCCTTGGTCGCAGAATAAAGTTTGATGTTTTGATTTGTATCCCAAATAAAGGAAACAGTAGTTTTTATTGTTTTCTTAAATCTTGATTGGTGTGCCAAGTAAACACATATGTATGGCTTTTTGATTGGTTTGTCAAGTAAATTGTATGGCTTTTTTAATTGATTTGCCTCCTGGATGACAGAATTGTTATTAAGGACGGTTAAAACTCCAAAAATAAATACTGCTTTAATCAGTCCTATCTCAAAATGTATTTGCGTTAGGATAACAATTCATATATGTGTGTAATCGTCATACTAGAAAGAATTTGGGTGTCTGTGATGTTAATTGTTGAATAAACAATTGAAAGTTGACCGCAAAGCATCCACCCCATAAATGTCGATATAAGTCACTAATTATTTGTGATAAAATCACAATTACACTGATCTTAATCCTGACATATTGGCAACAAAAAATGATCCTGCGATTTTTTATGTTTGGTTTAGTTTTTCTGTTATCCTTCTTCAAAATATGACATTTCAGTTTTCCCTTTGATTTCCAGGATGTTCATTTTCTTCATTTCATGGAAAAAGAACGAAGCAAAATTTTGAAAATCCCTGAATTGTTTTTGCAGTTCAGTCGTTACAGAATCAAAAGCTGTTAACCGGATTAAATTTGCCCAGCCATTTTCTTGGAATAAGGATTCTTAGGTGGCGTTCTCATCCTATTATCCTTCTAAAAAAACAAGCTTCAAAGGCCTTTGATGTTTATCATTTGCCTCTGAAAAAATACCGTTTTGCTCAAGTTGAGCTGATATTTGTACAAAACGCAGTAAACATCGTCCCTTAACAAAAATTGGTGAGGTTGTCAATCAATTAGTGGCTAATCATATGGCTAAAAGAGCCTTTAAAGTATGAAAAACATTATTCAGCAATCTGTCAAATGGCAACAGCGACAATCTGGTTTTAAAGCATGACGTCATGGAGGTGGCCTTTCCGGCCCCATGACCTCAAGCCTGACAAGAAAAGTTGTGTTGCCTTGCTTCGGTGGAGCGGCTAACGGATGCTCGTGGTTAGCAGAGGGATGGCGGGTTTGGTCTTCCGCCCCCTACCTCTTCATCCCATTTTTAGGGAGAGTGTTTTATTGTATTTACTGCTATCTGTATACTTTATTTATATAGCTGGTTAGACTTGTCTGTACACTTTACTGAGCTGGCTTGCCATTATTTTGTAGTTATTTTCTCAATGAGTTTCATTTCTCTTTCCAACCTGAGTTTTGTATCACTATTTTGTTTTCTCTTCTGTTCACTTTCATGCTTATTTCGATTTGTTTATTTGTACTTTTATTTCCTCATCCCTGGGTTTTGATAAAAAATTCGATAAAATATTATTATGTATGTGGGTATTGTTGATTTAGGTGCCAGTTTTTTTCCACGCCTGTCTTTGGTGTGCAGGACCACAGGGGTAATCCATCTTGGCACGGCCTTTGAAGGGACATCGTCTGATGATTTCCGCTCCTCCTGAACATTTAAAGTCTTCCTTCATTAGAACTCAAAACAAGCAAGATAACTAACTATAAAGTAAACTACTAAGGCTGTGATATGTTGGCATGTTTGCATCTTTTCCCTGCCTGCAAACATTCTTTCGGCATGCCGCCTGATTTCACGGTGCCGCCGTGATACCACTCTCCTTTTGCCATGGGCCGTTGCTACCTGTAGCCACGTGACAGACTGTTAAGTATGACTGATGGGTGGCATTGTTTGGCGGCTGAAAACTAAAAGAATGACACATGGATTTTCGGATGTCCACACGCCTGTGTGTTTTTTGGTGTTTTTCTCAGATTTCTACTTTAGTTAAAAGCTTGAAATTTTGACAACTTATAGAAAGGGCATTCATCATGTAAAAACCTTTAAAATCTCAAAATTGGCCATGCAAAGGTTTTTGGTGTCTTACCTGTGCACAGTGTCCATTTTACTTCCAAAAGTACCTGGGGCATAACTCAAGTGAAGAGTTGTAGAAAAAACTACTCCATGTGAGTGAAGTTATACTGTCATGTAATCAAAATAGATAAGAACTTTTTTTAGCTTAGAAATTTGTTGAAATGTTTGAACTGCAAAGTGATGATAATAAACTTACAATTCATGCAAACTTGCAGCAGCTTTCCTCTGTAGTGCCTGCCTCCATAAAGTCTGCCTCTGTAGAGCCTGTCCCATACAGCCTGCCCTGGCCTCAGTAGAGCCCATCCAATACAGCCTGTCTCCATTGCCACAGGCTGTCTCCATACAGCCTGCCTCCATGCATCCTGTCTCCACACAGGCTGCATCCATACAGCCTGCCTCCATGCATCCTGTCTCCACACAGGCTGCATCCATACAGCCTGCCTCCATGCATCCTGTCTCCACCCAGGCTGCATCCATACAGCCTGCCTCCATGCATCTTGTCTCCACACAGGCTGCCTCTATACAGCCTGCCCCCATACAACCTGTCTCCACACAGGCTGCCTCTATACAGCCTGCCTCCATGCATCGTGTCTCCACACAGGCTGTCTCCATGCATCCTGTCGCCACACAGGCTGCCTCCATACAACCTGCCTCAATGCATCCTGTTTCCACACAGGCTGCCTCCATACAACCTGCCTCAATGCATCCTGTTTCCACACAGGCTGCCTCCATACAGCCTGCCTCCATGCATCTTGTCTCTACACAGGCTGCACCCATACAGCCTGCCTCCATGCATCGTGTCTCCACACAGGCTGCCTCCATACAACCTGCCTCCATGTAAAATACAACCTGTCTCCACACAGGGTGTCTCCATACAGCCTGCCTGTAATTTGTAGACCCAAAGGGAAGCCCAGGAAGCCCAGGAGCCCCTTGGTGAACTGTCTTCTTGTTGGTAGTTCATTTGTGAACACTGATAGTAAATGGCCTCTGCTTTACTGTCATCAGTTTTGCTTCTCCTGGTTCTGAAGTGTCAATAATATATCCAGGATGCCAATCTTTGGATTTAGGGGTCCAGTGAGCGTCATTTAGGGTAGGCCTACATGTACTTAAATGTAAAGGTATGCTATTGAAAGGCTTGGGAACCAGCATGGAATCAACATGTGGATATGTACCACTGAGATGAACAAAACACCACTAAATTGGTTTTCTTTCATCTTACATTAAAAAAAAAAAGAAAAGAAAAAAAAAAGAAAGCGGAAATAAATAAATGCAACAGAATCAAAGTGATCTAATGTAGTGAATCAAGTCAGTGTTTTGCCACAGGAAAATGTACTAGCTGTCCTCACTTACTGTGTTTTCTTGTTTGCTTTAATGGTTGCCTGCATAGCTATGCTGATTTCCTTTGTTTTCTTCATTTGCTTCAATGGTTGTCTGCCTAACTTTCCTTGATTGCTTTATTTGCGTCAATGGCTGCTTGCCTGACTTTTCTTGCTTCCTTTGCTTTCTTCACTTGCTCCAATGGTTGCCTGTTAAGCTGTGCTTGTTTCCTTTGTTTTCTTCATTCATGTTGCCTTACGCGCTGTTAAACAAGAGTGGTTAGTTGCAACCACACTGGTCTGCAACTATGCTATGTAAATATGCAACCTCCTACAGTTCCTATCTGATGTGGATACTGAGCCTTTTGATCCAACCATTGGATGTCAAATAACCATGGCTGGCTTGGGTGATGTGGCCAACACACAACAACTGGCCAGGTGGAAATGACTTTTACACTAGTCTGGGCAATTATCTGCCAAGTGAGATTTGGCAAAGAGTAATAATGAATCTTGTTGGCTGTTGAGCAAAATACTCTCTGCCATGCTTTTTGTAAACAGGGACATGATCTCATGATTTGCTTTATTGGTTGCCTGCTTTGCTGTCCTTGCTTACTTTGAATTCTTTTTTAGCTCCAATGGTTGCCTGCCTATTTGTCCTTCCTTTGTTTTATTGGTTTGCTGCAATGGTTACCAGCTAAGCTGGACCTTCTCGCTCCTGTATGTCCCTTAACTGATAAATAAAGCAGGAGCTGAGAACCAAGGTGTGTCCAGCAGGCAACACACCAAAATGACAGCATTTTTAGATCATCATCATCATCATCATCATCATCATCATCATCATCATCATCATCATCATCATCATCATCATCATCATCATCATCATCATCATCGTTGAAGCCAATATGGAGGTAGATCAAGTTCTTTTCCCCAGCAGTATTGGAAATAGTGCCTTGTTGGTTTTGGGTGGCCCTATAACTTTCATATCAGACCCTGTGCTGTGACAGATGTACCCGAGATGGGAGATACGGGTGGACAATATTGCATTTAAAGTGCATTATGTAAATACAGTTATGTGAGGCTAGAAATAAAGTTGTCCTTGCTGCATATGCTTGTGTGACACTGTAACCATATGGTGTGTAGCATTATTAGGACAAATTGAGCTCTGAGGCATCATTAATAAGAGATTATAAGAGCACTAAACCATAGGAGTGTACTGTGGAAGTTTTTAATGGAGTTATAATAAATGAAAATAGAGTCATTTATATGGATGGGCCCACCTCCTGAGTGAAGTTTGACTAATGAAACATGAATGGCGTCCCTTGCCACCAGCGATTGTGGTGTGCAGAGGCATGCTTGGTGGTCTCGGTTCTACTTCATATCTACTTCACTCCATTAGTCCATACAAACACACATTATGATCAGTCCTTTTAGTGGGAACTAACCTGTGGAAGTAGGAATGCACAGAGATGAAAACAGCTTTGTATGTAAACAGAAGCACCTATTGATGAAGCACAGTCACATGCATGAATCCACTCAGTGCAACATAAAGGACTGTGCAGGAATTCCACCAGGAGCTCTTGGCCCTGAACAGTTGAAGCATTTGGTTTTTGTCTTTGGCAGTCAGGGAAGTCAAAGACGGTGAAATGAGCTCTCGCTGTCATGCACTGTTGTCTAGTGAGCAAGCAGACTGGAACACCCGATGTGCAAAGGCAATTCAAGCTTCACAGAAATACCCTCAAGGCTGGCAAGTAATAACCAGACATTTGACTTTTATGACCTTAATACAAGCCTCCAAGGTTGTACAATTATTTGATACCTATACTGTACAAAGAGGTATCAGCTATATTGTTACTGTGTGTATACCTGTACATGTATATCAAATGGCGTGATGGCTGTTAGGAACATTTGATTTTGATTTTTTTGGGGGGAGGGGTGTTAAAAAATGCACTACATCAGTGAATCTTATTTGTCAATACTTTGTGTACATTTTATGGGTTACAGGTTAGATATGCCACAATTGAATATACCTACTCTCTGACAGCAAATAACCTCAACTTAATTATATGCCAAGCTGGAAACTGCCTTTGGTCAGTGTTTTTTTTTTTTGGTTTTTTTTTGTTTTTGTTTTTGTTTTTTGTTTTTTAATAGACTTGAAAGTGTTCAGCTACATCTACCTTTACAGCATGCTGAGCATGACTTGTAGACAGTGCCAAAACCAATGATAAGCATGAGCTACCAGGCAGTGCACAAGAAGTGATGTACCAGGCAATGCAAAGAGCTATAGTATATCATGACCTGGAAGGCAATGTAAAAACCAGTGATACATGTATAGTATGACTAGCAAGGCAGTGCAAAAACCTGTGACATGACCTGCTCAGTAATGCAAAGACCAATGATATACATGTACAATGGCCTGCATACTAGGCAGTGCAAAAACTAGTGATATAGTATACGTATGACTTGCTAGGCAAAACATGTTCATGAAGGAAGGGAAGAATATACATTGTAAGTCGATGACTAACACTGGCAAAATATATGCCAGTAACATTAATTTGAGGTTTTTAAGATCAATGGATACACAGTATGTGATTTTATGTGTGCATATATGTACATGTACATGTAGATCTGTTAACAGGGCTGATGGAGGGTGTGGCCTTGTGAAGGTTAATATGTCATTCAGTTTCACCGATAGGAGACTGGAAATCCATGGATTGTGGCTTGAGGGTCCATTGTGCATGTTGTAATCATGGTTTATCAAAACATCATCTCAACACTGCACCCTACATGTATATGGCTTGGAGAGATAGCTTCCAGCAGAAAAAAAAACATTCACAGGTAGAAACCCATATATCACTGCAAATATGAGGTGTATGAGTTACAGATTGGCATTTTGGGTTGTCAGAATTGATGGTAGAGCATAACTCTTGGTAATTGGTCCCTGCTACTTTTTTTTTTTTTTTTGGCAACAGGTATTCCCGAGTATGGTTGGTAGTATAGGTGAGAGCCAGTTGAACCAATGTCTGTCTGGTGTGGGTATCATTAAAGTGTGTGTGTCAACACACACTTTTCTGTTTTTCCAAAAGTTCTTTCTTTCTTCTTTCTTCTTTAGCAGTGAATTTTTCTGACACTCTTTTCTAGTTTCTCATCGGAACTTGTAACTGATTAAAACTTTTAGTCCTCGCTGATGCCACAGATTTGTATGGGATTTTGCAACTTCCATCATTGAAGTTGCATGGAAATGTAGGATATTAATTTATGCACTGGCCAGCACTCTGGGTCTGTCATCAAACTCCAGGAGATAAGAACAAAGTGTTTACAAACTTCCTAAAAAAATGGTCGATGCTCTGCAGAAAACAGTATTGTTTCATACTTGAATCAAAGAAAGTGCTTCTCTGTATGTTGTTTTTGTGACTCAATGGTGAGAGTGCATCATATTGTGTATCAGAAAAATATGTCACCAATTGCAGGTATGTCTAATTACTGGTGAATGACAATTATTGATATATGCAGAGGTGTGGTCATCTGGGCTCAGGGCCAGGATAATGTTGAGATCACAGTTTTACTGTCCATGGCTTAAACCAGGAACAGGCAATGAGAGGTGCCCATATAACTAGTTTCTTTCTTTCTTTCTTTCTTTCTTTCTTTCTTTCTTTCTTTCTTTCTTTCTTTCTTTCTTTCTTTCTTTCTTTCTTTCTTTCTTTCTTTCTTTCTTTCTTTCTTTCTTTCTTTCTTTCTTTCTTTCTTCTTTCCTCTCTCTTTCTCTCTCTTTTTTCTTTCTAAAATATGTGGTTTTTGTGAAATTTTGGATATATCTTGAAAAATGATCAAGATAAAATGGTCAAATTTGTGCTATTTTAACCTCAGTACATGTACATGTATGTGCAAATACTTATCAGGGATTTCTCATAACTGGATCTGTTTGTTTACAGTGGTGGTACAAAAATTGGAAAATGGTTGTTTTTGTGAAATTGATACATTTTGTGGGACTCTTCATTTTTTATATGCATTTAAAAAAGAACAGATGATTTCTTAGAAAATCCTGGATATATTTTTGCCCTAGAAAAATTTTAGAGTAAATCAGGTTTTATTTGATTAAAATCCAAGAATTCATTTTTACAGAAATTACCATGTGGAAATGATATTTTTGAGCAGATACCTATTGTTAATAATTAAGATCCAAAGGTTAACACAATCCATTGACTACCATGTTAATATTAAAAGCATTTTGTTAATTTCGTCAGATTGTATTGGGGCTAGAACCAGTAAATTTTCGATATGATACACAACATATATGTCTACTAAAATGTCCCCAAATCTCAAAATGAGCAAAATTACCAAATATAGGACTGGAAGATTCTGCACTGTTAAAAGCACTTTACTGTTCCCATTGTCAAATGCCAATTAATACAGTATGATCACTATATATGGGTGAAAAACATATATATTTACAACTGGCCTGCTGAAACATTTGATTTTTGCAAAATGGGTCAGTAGTGCTGCTAGCCAATCAGAACTTAGTACACGTATGGGAAACTTGGGACCAAATATCATGTGACCAGACAGGTCTCAAGATCTGACGCCATATAGCTGTTTGCAGATAATGTAGTTTATTGGGATGTAGAAATTACTGGGGAAAGGAATTTTTGTGTATGAGAAATGTAGCATTTTCTATCAGTTGATTGAGCTGAAAGTACTAAATGACTTCTTTTTCAGAATAGATTCAGTTACCTTGCTTGCATGTGGAATAAGGCATGGGACACCTTTGTGCTTTGGCAATGTGTTTTTTTGGAAAAAATTGTGTTTTGTCTAAAACAAGCCAAAGAATTGTTCATTGTGTTCCTGAAGAATGCCATCAATGCAGGGCCTGGTGTTAGTTGGAAGGAAATGGCAGGCAATCCAAAGGCCCTGGTTCACATACACTGGCACATCGACATCCAGTCACAGTTTCACTGTTTTACATGTAGCTTTCAGTCAATATATCTAATTGGACGGAGTCATGAAATATTAATAACTATATGATATCATTCATGCACTTTACAAATTCTCTCAAGATGGATGGGTTTCATTTGAGCAGAAACAGCTGCCAGTGTTAACTCTTTCCAGCTTAAAAGGCCCAAACTGGCTGCTGGTCAAATGTCTATGTCAATTTCCATCATTTCAACATGCATGATGTACATGTACATTGTATGTCAGACATTTTGATTGAGAGTTTTACATGAGTCCTGGCAGAATAATTAAAGTGCCATGTCAACAACTTTCCATGGTGCTGTTCAGGCACTGAGCACCCAAGGAAAGTAGTTGACTCAGTCTCAATCCAAAGGGGGATAATACACATGGCGAAATGGTGAAGCAAAGAAACATTTGGCATGTGGTAGATGCAGACACTGATATAATTGTACAGAGTGGCATTGTGGCTGGAGAAAGCCAGACAAGAATTCATATACATGTATAATAGAATATGTACAAGAATGACTGACCCATTTTTTGGCCATAGATGAGCGTTTGTTGTGTGTTGCATTCACGAGGCCCGGTTGCCCGCCCTACTCTGTATGTCCTTATTGTGGATGTAATGGCTTACTTTCATCTGCTGTCAGCTGTGTGAATTTCCAGCACCCATAGTGTTTTGTATGTAAAGAAGCCAGTGTTCCAGTGGGAGGCTTCTAACACAGGCAAACTGGCTGAGGATTACGCGGCCTATGGAGCAATATCGACAGAACTCTGAAGGTGACTGGGGATTTGCATGCTTTTGAACACATGAATCAGCAGTGCACAATTTTTTGGCTTCATGTTTTGTAAGTATGCAGGTTGATCTGACCATCTATCATGGCATGATTAGGAATATAGAACTAGTTTAGGTCCCTGCAGAATCAAGGGACATGGGCACTGAGGCTTTGGCAGATGATCATATGCAGCAGTAACTGACTTGATCAGTCTTGCACTCATGGGGTTTTGATGATTACGACAGCTAGAATAAAGCAGGTCAGAACATGGGCCAGTTTGCTTTTAGTCTTCAGTGGCCTTATATGAGATTGGGGAATGGCAAGCTTTTCTGGTGATAAGTTGTAAGTAATTATGGTGTAAGGTGTGATGAAATTAAGGCTACCATATATTTATTAACACACATCCATGCTACCAACATTGGGCTTTTCGATTCAACTGCAACGCTGGAGATAGATGTGAATTATATTCATGCAGCCTCTGTTGTATTGTATTGCATGGTTGAAACAGACAGAAATTGATGCCTGGCTGTCACATCATAGCTTTCAATATTTATTCATAAACATCTACATGCACTGATGTTTGTCCAAGTGATTCTTACTAGTTTTTATTTGCTTTCAGGCCCAGTCATCAACAGCCTGTCTCAAATATGACAACAGGGGGCTCAGCTAATAACCAAGCTCAGGAACCCCAGGTAGGTGACAGCACTGAGCCTGATCTAACACCAGGTGGCAGCACTGAGCATGGCCAAGCACAAGGTGGCAGCACTGAGCATGGCTTGACTCCAAGTGGCAACATTGAGCATGACCAGACACCAGTTGGCAGTACTAAGCATGATCTTACACCATGTGATAGTCCTGAACATGATATGACAGCAGGGGTTGGCATTGAGCATGATCTTGAACCAAGTGACAGTACTAAACATGATAAAACACCAGGGATCAGCGCTGAGCATGATCTTGCATCAGGGGTCAGTACTGAGCATGATCTTTTACCTGGGGTCAGCACTGAGCATGATCTGATGCCAGGGGGCAGCAGTGAGCATGATGTAACATCAAGGGACAGCACTCGGCATTTGACAAAAGCAGAAGTCATCCAACAGATCATGACAGAGATTGATGAAGTCCTGGGCAGTATACTTAATGAACAGGTAAAAGTCTTTGGTATGAAATAGTAAAATATATCAGATCAATTAAAGTACATAACAATGTTCTTTGTTTGGGATCCTCTGTCAATCTATTGTACTAAATGAACAGTTGAAAACTTCTTGTGCAAAAATAGTTTTAAAAATTGGTTTAGCATATAATTATGTTCTTGTGGTGGTTCCCTGTCAATTTACTGGCATTTATGCCTACAAAGTTACGTTTGATACTTGTGTGATGTGTATTGTTTTCTAAAAGCCTGTATATTTCTCTTCTGTCAAGTTAGACAAGCATGGAGCTAAATGGTTTGACTGTTCCTGGAAGGATGAATTCCCATGAAGTTTCAAATAAGAAATGAGTTAATTACCAAATATTTATGAAAGTCATAGTTGGGATAAAATCCATATATGCATACACTTCAGTCAAAGCTTGGAGTAAAGTCAAGTGAAAGAATGTTGACTTCTGTTTGCACAGCACAGATTGACACTTTACCTGCATGCAAGTCTTGCCATCCATCTTTGACATTTTTATGCATGACTTTCAATTGACATATCTATATGGGAATTATTAATTTTTACCTTTTAAAAACTTTGGTAGCCTAGTCAGTCATAGATTGTTACCCTAGTCCCAATACAGACACACACATTTGGAAGTGAATGTAAAGTATACACATTATAAAACTAGAGAAAAACATACATGCACATAATGAAAGTAGAAAGAAACATAGTAACAGCAATTGACATTGTCACAATGACAATGTCATGAGCAAAAAAAAAAATTGTGAAAATTCCTACATAATAGAATAAAGTACATGTACATGTATTGTATGGAATCCAAAACACAAAGACTATGCACTTGATGCTGGAAACAAGGAAATACCATGATATAACATTTCAGGCTTCTTGGAGTGACTAAAAAGACTGCCAATTATGAAGGTTGGGCAGTCAGCTGTAGGCAGCTGTAGGCCAGCTGTAGGCAGAACTGCTTTCGTTGAATTTTTATTCTGGAAGGGATTTAAGTTGCATAGTGACATGTATTTATGGGTCAAGTTATTAGGCACCCTGCTATTCAGACATTTTTAAGTCAAGATGGAAAGCCGCAAATCTCTCCTATCTTCAAGTTGTTGCTACCAGAGTCCACTGATGGGAGCACAAGGACTGGTGTAATTAGCAGAATTGACACCAATAACCCTTGGTGCTCTGTTTTGAAGCTTTTGCAAAATATCTTTGTCTGGATTCTGTGTCAGTATTCATGTTTTGGGAGTTACTTTAGAAAGGATATACTTAAAGTAAGTCTGTCATCCAACAGTGTGAATGGAGTGTCACTACATTGCAAGTAAGGTTTGGTGATGGATTTCCACTGTCAGGAAACTGGTCAAAGCACTTGGTGATGTAATTTGCACACACTTGTCCATTCAAACAGAGTTTGTTGTTGGTGAACCAAATTGACGCATCTATCGGAGAAGACAGTAATGATATGTTAGCTTTGGTAAGACGAGCGAAGCTGGTACTAGATCATGGCATCATTGGCAAATAAGTGACATTTACAATGTCTTGAGCAAAATGGCAGGATGTTAATGTACCTTAAGAATAACACAATTCTAAGGGAAGATCCCTGATGGAAAAGTGGTGCTTCTAACATGTTTCAGAAACTGATACATGACACATACAAGACGTGTGTGGCCACTTACTCATGATACACTGATGCTTAATCTCCAAGACATGTCACACAACTTCAACTTTTGGATCAAAGTATCAGGATTGGTGCATTTGGGCTTAAACAAATTTATATTATCATCAATATGCAATACAGTATTACAACAGTGTATTACAATTGGGGAAAGGAATATGCCCTATGTTAACCCTCTTTGAAAGAGCATGCGACTCAGAAACAAAACATCAACAGATGCACAATGCTGCATGAACCTGCAGTAAGGCTGATTGCCTGGCTGGCTTACCATGTAGCAGAACGAGATTAAGAAGACATACACAGATGGACATAAAACAGATAGCGGGACACACTGTTCCATCAGAACTAAATTATTATTTGCATTGGTACATGCTATATAAGATACAAGGATGCAAACAAGCAATCAATAGTCAAACGATACCTGTCTGTGAAAATCTGGCAGAAGACATTGTAAAATCTTGTACTGCGGAAAAACATGGGCCCTTCTCTGGAAGTGCACAGCTGTGCAAACCATAAAATACAGTTTGTAGTGAGAGGGGAGCAAATTTTGAAACAATAGTGTGTAATTAAGATTGGAGTGCTGTGTAAAATGGACATGACAAAAGGAAATGGCATGCATCCTGATTATTTGCACCACATTCACAGCTCAAGTTAGTTTTAAATCCAATTTTGAAAAGATGAGATTTCAGCTGAGTGCTGCTTAAACACAGGCCTGTTTTCCATGTAGAAGCATATCTGTGACCAAAATTATACCACTCTGGGCATGTATTCAAATGGTGATAATAATGACGTAGTTTTAATTTGAATTTTGACAAAGTAGCTGAATTGTGAATATCCAAGGGCAGTTCATTCCAAAGACATACTGTGGAGGGGGGAAAACGAATTATTATTTAATTATTATATGTATCTGTTGGGTGCAGAAATGAGGCAAATCAGATCTCTGATGTGTGTTATAATTTGGAACTTCTGGGTTGAGAATACTTGGAATGATCGACTATACATAATTTGGAACTAGCTTGTAAACAATTTTATACATTAATGAGAACTTAGTGTATTCTTGATAACTAGCTTAAGTTTGTGATCCTAATTCTTCTTATAGTTTAGCATTTGCTGTACCATACATAGCATCAGTAACTATTCTGGCAGCCACCAGATGAACTCCATTAAGTTTGATAGCATCAGTTGATGTGCAGCCATGCCAAACAGGACTGCCATATTCGGAAATAGGTTTAATAAAGAAAAAATATATATTTCAGCTAGGCGACTGGTGCCAAAGGTTGCAGGTCCGACTTCCACTCATTCTGAACATAAAATATATATTTTTGGCATTTCCTTAATGCTGGTGGATTTAAGTCCCCGAATCTGGAAATAAATGCCGACTCAGTATTTATACTGCATAACCATGTTGATATGACATTTGCACATAACTACCTCCATTGAACCATTCCCAATAAGAATTGGGATTTGACCAAGTGGATATGTGCATTTTCCATTTTAGCTAGGCAACTGGTGCCAAAGGTTGCAGGTTTGAGTCCCACTTGTTCCTAACATAAAATATAGTTTGTAGAGTTTGGTAGTCAAGGAGATATTGCAAACTTTTCATTATATTGAGATGTTTCCCAGTTTTGAGGCGGCGATGTGATCTGACCATCTCAGCTTATTGTGAAAAGTTAAACCTAAATGTATGTGATTATTAACTTCATGTAATGTATGGCCCTGAAATATAAGTGATGGATGGTCTGGAGAAACAGTTTGACGTGAAATCAACATACTGTCTGTTTTGGGGGCATTCAAGGTGATCAGCCAGTCATTTGCCCATCCATCCATCAATTGCAGATCCAAAATTGATGATTTGGCCATCTGTGGTGGGGTTGTCCACAGTTAAATACAGAGTTGTATCATCAGCAAACAGCTTCATGTCACATTGAAGAAGACCCACAATATCATTAATATATATCAAAAAGAGAAGAGGTTCAAGGACAGATCCTTGGGGGACCACAGCTTGGACTGCTCCCCATCTAGAAGATTGACCATGAATACGGTCTATGCATAAGTTCACCAAGTGGAGAAACCCCAGCGGAGATTCCGATGTCAGAGCCAGGCACGCACAGGTTTCTGGGTAATTTGCGGGCCACTCAGTCTCACCGCACAGGCTACAGTGCTACTGAATACAGCAAGTAACGAGGAGTGAAACACGGACCATGATTTCTTCAAAAAACAGAATCTAGGGTGGCTGAAAAAGTATTTGAAAGACAAAGGAATATCAGTTGATGGAAGGAATATAGCGGCATTTATACTTTTTATATTTGTGAGTTTGACGTTTCTTCCTGGTATCAACAGCCCACTACACAACAGTCAGTGGTGGTTTACCACGATAATTTGCCTTGTCACTCAATGTTCTAACTATCAATGCTTTCCGTACTCCCACCACCAGCGATCTACAATGGTAAACTTCTATACACCTCCTGTATTTGTTCCATTTCCTGCTTTTCTGTTCATGTTGACATGAACAACATTAGTGTCTGCCATCATGCATTATCGTGACCACTTTTCATAAGGTGCACAGCGCGCCATCTGGTAGCAAAAACTCGGCCCGCATGCCTCGCTTTCGTAATGGGACAACTGCCGGGATTTTCCCGCTTGGTGAACTTATGCATAGACCGTATTACAGCATGTTGTTGTTGGGCCTTAAGGTAGCTTGAAACCAAGCTAACAAATTTCCCCAAATTCCGTTTGTCTCGAGTTTTGATAATAAACCTGCATGCCAAACCTTATCAAAAGCCTTCCTAATATCTTGGAACACAAGGTGTACTTCCTTTTGTTGATCAACCACAAGACACAGTTCATGATATAAAATAAGTAACTGGTTAACAGTAGAGTCACACGGTGTGAAGCCAGACTGATTGGCTGAAATTCACACATTGTCTCTAAACAAGTGGAAAATATGTTTAAAAACCCTTTTTTTTTCTTCAAATACCTCCCTAAGACAGCTTGGCAAAGAAACAGGTCAATTATTGTTACAAAGATTTTCCACTCCCTTTTTATGTATTGGAGTGACATTAGCTTGTTCCTATTTCGAGGGAAATCTATCATTACTCAGAGAAGGATTGAAAAGGTCAGTTAGAGATTTATGTATGATTGGCCCATCATCTTTTAGGAGCTTTATGCTGATACCATCAGGTCCAGTAGCCTTAGAAACATCCAAGCTATGTAGAATATCAAAAGCTTCCTCATCGGAGATCGAAATTGAACCTATTGTATTGGGCGGATGTATGATTTGGTCAGGAAGAGAAGCTGATGAGAAGTCAAGTGTGCACTCTTTGAGAAAAAACAGTTGAAAATTTCAGCTTCAAATAAGTTATCAATAAAATGGTTATCGTCCACTAAAAGTGAAGGAATCAGAGCCGGATGGTTGCGATTTAAGATACACTTAACTGTATGCCACCAGCATTTGTTTGTCTGATCTGAGTTATTTACAGAAACACAGAGTTTGTCATGATAGTCATACTGAGCGGTTTTCAGGTGCTATTGGTAGCTGTTGCACTGCCTGCAGAAATTAGACCACACACCGGTGTTATGGCAATGGGCATTGGCTTTAACTTTGCCATATGCTCCACGCACTTTGTTAGGTAAGCAATGTAAATGTGAATTGTACCATGGGAGGTCAGACATATGAACATCTATGTTTTTATTTGGGATACAATGTTAAGCAGCATCAAGAAATGTTTTTGACCAAGAGTCACAACAAATATCTGTATCATTGGAAACAATGCATGATTCCCAATTTAAAGTACCCCAGATAACTTCTGAAAATACTGAAGTTTGCTTTTTTAAAAATCCCATATGTGTCCTTTGTATACCGGCTTCTTCTCTGTCTAAATAAAAGATCAGCACACACAACACAGTGATTACAAGTTGCAATAGGAGTGGTTGCAATTAACAATTGTATATGTATTTGACTGAATATACATCCCAATGCACACCATTCTTGTGGGCTAGAGGTGTGTATTCCCATTAGATTCTATGTTAAAGTAATATTCAATTTACTGAATCATTTTGCAGCAAAAGTTACCAAATTTACATGATTATTTTAACTATATACAACCATTTACCACAAGAAATTTGGTGTTTCTAGGGAGAATGGTTTTAAAGTTACATCGGTGCATATTACAATGGCAAGTAATGGAAATACACATACCTAGCTATAGCCCTCTTGCCTACAGAGCCCTCTGCTGAGAACCCACATCAACCAGCAGATCTTGACCTTACCTATTGGAGGAAGAGCACAGATAATATTAATAAAATATGGAATATTGCTAATAATTTGGTCACGACATGGCAGAATATTCGGTAATACGTATTGGATTTTTTTTTTTACATGAAGAGTTAGATATTGTTGTTAGATAAATTGAGAGAGTTTATTTCCCTATGTCGTGTTAGGATCAGCATTTAGATCACCAGCTATAACAATATTACATATATTGGAGGCTTTAGCCATATTGACACTGTGTTGAAATTTATTCCAAAACGAAATAAGAGAGTTGGGGACCTATAAATAACTCTGTCAAGGAATTTGTTATTATGTGGTCTGACTTCACACCACAGCATTTCCAAGTTGGGAACTTTAAGATCTGCCTGCCAATTAGCTACAAATGACCATGTAACAAACAGGGCAGTGCCACCACCAATAGCATTGGGATGGTTGCTGCATATAATTTTGTGGAAACCAGGCAGTGCTTTTTATAGTTTAAAAGTGCTGTAGACATAGGGTGATGCTTATCTGGGTTTTCTAGCTGATAAGACATAGCAGAATGTCAGGCAAGTTTGAGTTGAATGAGATTTTAAGGAGGTGAACTGCTTAGAAATAGCACATGTAAGCTCATTTTGGGTTAGAAAGTTAGGAAATTTCACTTTTTTACCTGCTTGTGAAGTGTTCTGCTTACTTAGTATAGCACTGATGTAGTTCCAGAGTGTGTCTTATGTCAGAGCAAAAGCAAAGGCGATGTGTAGCATGCATACTCTATACAATTTATGTGTTTGTATATGTACTTGTGAATTGAACTAATATCAGAAGAGTAGACATGCTTTAAGGTCATGCAATGTATGTCATGCCAAGTGAGGTTTTCAGAGTAACTTAACAGTTTTAGCTGCATTATTGACATTCTGTTTGCCATTGAGGTTGCATTAGTGCAATTACAATACATGTACATGTACATGTTTATGATCTTGATCATAGCAAGGATCTGCCATCGGAAAGAGTAGACGTGTCTGGTTTAAGGCTCTGAAACATGTTCTTACAGCTAAACACATGATAATATTTCATGTAGATATAGACTGTCTCCAAGATTTTGTTGTTGAATTTGTTGTTAGGGCATTGCCTGTAAGGTGACTTCCCTGGAATAATTACCTTGTCTGTACATGCCTCTGCCATCCGTCAGACATCAATTAGTGGATGATAAATCCATAACTGTTTCACTTCAGATTCTTCAGTTGCATTTGCTGATGGTTCTTTATTAAGGACTTGGTTGGAATAGTACATGTATATGGATGAACTTGACCTATTTTCTAAGGTCACAGCAACTGAATTCCCACTTTTTTAATTTGGATTTCCATATTGTACATGAGCGCCAGGGCTACAGTTTTACATATGGCTGACCTTGACCAACTTTCATGGTGAATGTTATTAATGGCAGTGCTTTAGGGTGCACTTGCAGCCAATGATTCCTGCTGGTTAAAGTAAAATTCCTCCAAAATTTTCCATGGGCAATGACAAGAATGGATAAGGAGAGTGTATGCTTGGATAACTCAAAATTCCCCTGTTGGCATGGCTAAGATGTTGCAGGACATTAATTATATGATGGTATACAGAATTGAAAGAATTGCAAATGTTTGACGTACTTGGAAAATCACATAACAGAAATTGGAAAGAAAATTGCTTCCCCCTTTAGTCAAGTGTTGCTTAAAGCATAAAAACTTCTAATGTGTTTTACATGTACGTACATCTATGTGGTAGTTTAAAGTAGCCGAGTCATATGCTTCCTCATACTTGTACTACAATCCACAGTGACTTGTCCAGTGTAATATAACTGGGATTCTCTCAAACTGATTCATCAGTGCATATAAATATATGATAATTACATGCAAATATTAGCATACATTTCTGAGTGCATGTATTTCCCTCCCAAAATTCTGTTGACACTTGGGTAAACTTCCACGAGGGAGGAAATTGGCATATTTTGAGACTTCAAATTTTTCTCTCTGTTTGTTTTCTTGGTCAATCACATGACTACTTGCTTTTTCCCCATATTGTTTGAGTAAAATGTCATTTAGGAAATAGTCCATAAATGTGGCAAAGTTGTTTTAGTTTCCCGTGGTGGGAGTATAGTGAGTAAAACAAGGGGAATACCACGTATCAGCAGAATGGATGCCATGGAGGCAGTGACCAAGAGTTGATGCATGTGCCTGGCTTATTTGGTCACAGCAACAGAGGGCCCCTCAGCGTGTCTCTTCTGTTGCTTCAGAGGCAACACTGGAAACTTAAACCTTTTAACTTCCCGTATTAACTATCAGTAGACTGAGTCAACAGCTTTCCTTGGTGCATTCTGGGCACATTTTCCCCAGATTTCACTGATAAAACCTCAGGCAGGTGGACTATTATCCTTTATGACAAAAAAGAGGCCAGCAACACACATGACATCAGATGCATGCTGGTAGTTCTTTCAAGAGAAAAAGTTATACGGCAATACATTTGTGTTAGGTCACTAAGGGTTGAGATTGTAAATGGAAAATCTGTGCAACTCTGAACTTACTTCTTCCGTGCTGAACAAGTGTTCAAGGGACTTAACATGAGATTGTAGGCATGCAACTTTTTCACACTAAAAACTGCAAGAAATGGTCTAAAGTGAAAAATGTTGTCCATGTGTCATTTTTGAATCAGGAATAATTTTGGCAATTAGTCAACAGCTCTTTGGGCACATTTCAAAACTGTTGGCTTCATGCCTGTTGGGTCAATTTTACACTCTGATGTTTTGGGCAAACCACTTGCTGTTTAAGGATTCTATGAAAAAGAATTTTTCTCATAGCTAAAGCCAATCACTGCCAGTGGTATCTGTCTTGTGTCTCAAGGAATCATTTTGTTCACTTCTTAAATGCTACTCGTGATTGTTTGGCATTGTATCTGAGGCAACAGTTTTGTCATTGATGCTTCATAGTGGTCATTAACCCTTTAGAGGCAGAAAAGGACAAGGTAAAGTTAAAATATATTTGAGATCTGTATCTTGCTAAACATGTGCACATAGGATAACTCTGGTTGTAATGGGCATGCTCATACAAGTACATGTGTGTCAGTGTCATTAGATCAGGAATTTATTGAAACAGCAGTCAGCAAAAGTACAAGCAGAAACATTGCAGAGGAACTCCAGGTTTTTTTTGTGAAATAGTTTTGTACGTATGAAAACACCTTTGCTAATGTTATGGAGCTGACAGGTCCTCTTGTTTAAGTCACTGCAGAAAGACTGTTTTATTGTTTGCATTACTGTAGGAAGACTTGTTTGCATTACATTGGGAAGACTATACTTATTATTTGCATTATGTGTGAATACCATCTTAATATTTGCATTACTGTGGGAAAAGTGTCTAGTTTGCATTACAGTGGGAAGACTCTTTATTATTTACATTATGTTGGAAAACTGTCTTATTATTTGCATTACTGTGGGAAGACTGTCTTTTTGTTTGCACTACTGTTGGAAAAGTGTCTTATTATTTGCATTATGTGGGAAGACTGTCTTATTATTTGCATTACTGTGGGAAGACTATCTTAATGTTTATATGACAGGAATCAGGATACGTTTGGCATATTTTTCATCAATTAAAAATTGGAGTTCATACATCTTGAATATTTATATCAAGTCTGCAGTTGCTCTCTTGCCAAATGTTGAATATTGCACTAAAAGTGTCAAGAGACATGGTGATAAAGTACATGGGGAAGACAGCATATTTCTGTACCCACAGGAGAGACACGTTTTGTTGTGGGAATAGCCTTGCAGACCCAGAGAGTCAATTGAGTAAATGGCACATCAAATTGAAGGGATGTTAGAGCTGTAGACACATTGACTGGGGCTTGCTGGGCACAGATATCAGGAGGGCAGGGGCTGTTGGGTAATGACTCCTTTGTCATGTCAGCAATATATCACCAACAAAGTCCCATTCTCACTGTCTGTCATTATATTAAGGGAGCATGAACCTTGGTGCCCCTTGTAGGATCTGGCCAATAGCCCAGCCACCTTACAGATCCCCCTAGACATCTGTGTCCATACAGCAGCATGTCTTTAGTTGTGGATCAATACTTATAGAATAGGTCCAGGAAATAGACTCACTGGCCAGACGAGACTTATACGATAAAACAGTTATAGTTCAAGTGTACAGGTCATATTTCAGGTACAGTACACACGATTTCCTTTTAATGCTCAAAACATTTTGAGATATGGTAAGGTATGCAGATTCTGGTTTGTATGTGTGTGTGTGTGTGTGTGTGTGTGTGTGTATATATATATATATATATATCGCACTCCAGCATTTGCATGCTTTTTTTTATCCCCCCCCCCAAAGAAAGTTTGGATGGTATACTAATTTTAGCTTGTCTCATGGTCCATCCGTAGCACACGAACTTTGTGAGCAAAATATCTCATGATTCACTTGACACTTCAAACTCAAATTTACCTCAATCCTACCTTGACACCATTTTTGACCAGATTACATTAGGGTAACATTGACTTCTTTTTCAAGGTCACAGGACCAGTGTGTGTGTGTGTGTGTGTGTGTGTGTGTGTGTGTGTGTGTGTTCATATTGACTGTTCTAGTTTTTTGGTGCAGGTGACTTGTCAGCTGAGCTTATAGGATAGGGCTGTATCCATTGTCCATTATATTTCAACTTCTCTATAACTGTTTGCCAGATCCACTTCAAACATGGTAGGAACTACCTTGGGTGAGTCTTTACCACTAAGCTTGTTCAAATGGTCTGCTCCAGTGATTTTCAGATTTTTAATCATTTTTTTCTTTCTATCTTTTGGCAAAATTTTTAAAATCTTCTTCTCCAAAACTGCCACAGGCCAATTGAAAATTGCTTTGAAATTGCATGGAGACCTTTTGGGGACTGGCCCCTAAGCTGTAATTTGTTCAGCAGGAGAAATTTTATATTTTTGTCTATTTTGTATGAATTTCTGTGCATTTTTGCTATTTTCTTCTTCTTCTTCTCCAAAACCTTCACCGAAATTGTTCCAAAAGTGTGTTGCAAGAAGTATAGCTTGTGTAAGGTTCAAACAACATTGGTTACTAGGTGGTGATATTTCTGATCCGATCAATGTATACATACTTATTGATTTTGAGATTTCTCTGCCCCAATCACAAAAGTGGTGGGAGCCTGTAGATTTTCCCTTGTCTGTCTGTCCATCCCTCTGTTCATCTGTCCTGCATCCAACTTGAAACTTCTGTTGTGCAAACTGTCTGTGTCTCTGTCTGTATGTGTGTCCAACAGCCTTGATTTAGTGGCAGTGACTATTGTCTGCCCCATGTCCAGCATGAAACTTGTGTCATGCCAAACCTATCTAACCTACAGTTATGAAACTTAACAAGATTATTAATTAGCACATGAAGATGAGCACCTGGGATTTTTGTTTGTCTGTATCACTGTCTGTGTGTCTGCACAACATCCATGATTTAGTGGAAATACAGCCATTGTCTGTCCCACGTCTGGTTCTCGATACAATAGTGAGACAGTAAATAAAAGACAGTTAAAAAAATTAGAAACAGCATTTAAAATTAGAAACAGCATTAAATGTCATGCAATCACATGTACCTTGCATCATATTTTACTTCTGTTCATTGCAGGTTTGTTTTATTCTGATGTCCTTTACTGACACTTCCAAGTGGCCATATAAATGATGACAGATGGGGGCATCTGTGTCCTGTGGACACATTTGTACGAGTAGTTTATGAATGTTTTGTTCATTTTGTGGTATAATCATCTTGAAAACCTCCCACCTAATTGCTTTGAAATTACATATGGAGACTTCTGGGGACCCTTTGACCTTAATTGCTCACTAGTTGTCACTGCAATTCTTTGTCAATTAAAAAAAAATTAGTGTGTTTTTGCTTTTTTTTTTACTTCTGCCAAACGTTTGTTGGATTCTCCTTAAAATTAGTGGTAATATAGCTGGACTGTATCCCTGCCAAATTTATTCACTACATCATGGTGCTGCCTTTTCTTATTTTCAATAGATTATCAAAAGAAAAGATAAATTGTTAAGGATATATAGACATGTTAGCACTGCTACTGTAAAAAAGGAATAGCAGCAAATCCTACATATTGGCTTACTTTCAGTAATTTTAGATACTAGGCCCATGGTTATTATTTAAACTCTGGTAGGAAAGTACCCATGGGTTTTCCTTTGGTGCTGTTAATTTTGATGAAGAGGGACCTTGAAAGGTCAACTGATATACAGTGGTCCCCCTCTTATATGGCCACCCCAAGTGCACCATAAATGTGGTTTATGAGAGGGGTGGCCTCTATTGAGGGGCAGAGGTGCCAAGTTGCCCAACATATAAAACGGGTGCTCAAGCTGAAAATGTTGCAAAAAGCAGGAGTCCTATTATATTATCATGGAGGAAACAGGTTAAAAAGCGGGGGACAGACAAATTTAGGTTATTTATATCATTAGAAAAACGGGAGATCTCCCACCAAATCGGGAGACTTGGCAGCTCTGGAGGGGGAAAATATAATGAAAATACCACACTTGATGCATTGAAAAGTGGCCTCTGCAGAGGGGGTGGCCTCTCATCAGGGGGGCTTACAAGGGGGGGGGGCACTGTAGTGGCTAATATTTTGGCAATGCTTGATTGTAGGGCTATGATTACTATTAAACACTGTTAGAAAAAAATGGGGTTTGTTTTGGTGTTACTAATTTTAACCTTGAGTGACCTTGAAAGGTTAAACTGACATATTGGCCTCTTCAGTCTGTGTATGAAAGGTCAGCTGAGCACAGGGCAGTCACAGTCCTCATGTTGTTGTAATTTTATATTTAGAGATGAAACTGATACAGTTCCTACATGATCAATCCGTTTTGATATTTCCATTTATTCATGTCATAAAATGCCAGGCAATTCTTTCACTGTCTCCAACATATTCAATGCAGCCACAAGATGCTTTGGGACAACCGTTGACTGTCAGAACTGATGATTAGAGATCACGATATGGTGTAATTGGGTGACTTTTGGCACAAAACAGGCTCATTTTTTTCTCTAAATGCCCATAGCTAGTTTGCATGGCAAATGGAGCTGGGTTTTAGACAGTGCCTATGAATAAATTCCTGGCCGAACAAGAAATTTGATTCAGTGTATGGATCCAGCTACGGAGGGGCTACTTTCTGATGCATCATACATGTAACTTGGGTCAGTAACATTCTGATGCATCATGCCTTGGGCAGGAACTTTCTAATGCATCACAGTTCAGGTCAGTTACATTCTAATGCATCACAGTCTAGGTCAGTAACTTTTTGATTCTATATAGCCCTGGTCAGTAGTTTTCTCATGTGCAGCATACCACAGCATTAGTCAATAACCTGATGCATCATAGCTCAAGGCAAATAAATTTCTGATGCATCATAACCCAGGTCAGTATCTTTTTTTTGTGCATCATAGTGCAGGTCAGTGTCTTTTAGATGCATTGTAGCCCAGGTTAATAACTTTCTCATGTCTCAGAAACCAGCAAAACCCACATCAGTAATTTTCTGATCTTCAGAACATTGGTCCGCTACTTTAATTTGATGTGTCTTGACACAGGTCAGTGATTTTTCTGATGCATTGCAAGCATGGCTGTAACTGTAGGGTCATATCCCATATATTCTTTAATTTACTTTTTCATGCATCATAACTAAGGTCAGAACTTTCTGATGCATCCCTACACCAGGCAGTATGATCCCTCGTAACCTGGAAGGTACCTTTTTATGATGCATCTGACACCTTCGGCTTTTCACCATCTTTTACATGTACATCATAACCCTTTTCTGGTCAGAATAAGACTTTAAGTCATTAGTTTTCTTCAGTGCAACTTAGGCACAATGTGCCCAACCCATGTCAACAAAAGCTGTTGACATGCCAATATGATAGTAGTTGTTATCTACCCATTTACCAAAAATGGATTCTGTTAATATGGTATTTGTGTTGCTTAATTAAAAGAAACAACAATGTACATCCATACATTTTGGGGGTGATTTGAGCGGGAAAGGGTTAGACCAGGGTTTGACTACTCTGTGGCCTGGTGTTGTGTATAGCCATAGTGTCCTGTAAGTTTCTCAATGTACTTTGTCGAGGAAATTTCCAAGGCTCATTAACACATTCTTTCTTTTGACATTTCCTGCTCAATTCCTTGGGGCTGGCAGTGTTAGGCCCCAAGATTTTAAAATAAGGACGAAAGGTTTAGAAAATTTGCATGTCAAATAAAATGTGAAAGAAGGTTATTGTAGAACTGATAAAATATTCATACATCATCAATCGCAAAACATGCGAGGTCAAAGATTAGGTTATTGTTGCATGATGTGCTGCTGTAATTTCCCAGAGGAAAATGCACATTTTAGTCCCAGTTTATCGATCAACAGTTGTGTATGTGCTATTGTTCAGAGCAGAAAACAGATCCATTATAAGATCAGTTTTGCAAAGTTATGATACCATGTACATGATATGTTCCAAAACACATTGTTGGATCATGCACTTGGACTGATTGGGTCAAAATAAAAGATACATAAGTTCACAATAAAAGATACATATGTACACAAAAGATACATCAGTTCACAATAAAAGATACCTATACACACAATGAAAGATACATGTGTGCACAACAGAAAATATGCATATGTACACAATGGTTTTGAGTGCATCTTGGAAGATCATTTAAATGTCAATATTAATTTAATATTAGTTTCTATATCAACACCTGTCTTTTGGTAAACCCTATTTTGGACAATTTTAGAGAAGTGGTTAATTATATCTCCAAATTTTAAAAACTTGAAACAATAAAGTGATATTAAAACACAGTTACACTTAGCTTATGGAATTTTAGTATACTGTAATATTATACCACATGTATTTATAAGGTAATGCCTTATTGAGTACTGTGGTACCATATTTTTATATTAGTACCATATAGTGAATACACTGTGATATTATATTTGGACACCTTTATTTGCTGATAATCCTCTTCTTGAGGGACAACCTGGCTTAAGGCTGCATTGAGTCACTTGTGTCATCTTTTCCATGTTACAATACCACGTCATGAACCACCAGTTCTTAAGGGTCACTTCTGGACCTGTCCTCTCTGCCCTGGGGGAAGTGTCTCAAAGCAGGGACTACTGTCTTAATTATGATCTGTTTATCTTAGTATGTCACACCCTCCCAGTCATAAAAAAAATGGACTCAGATACACACAGATGGGTGTCTCACGGTCATTGTGTTGGACTATAGAGTGTATCAATAGGCATATTAACCATGGGTGTCTTATTGTCATAGTGACAGACCTAGAGTATAACAATAGGCTTATTGACCATGGGTGTCTTATTGTCATAGTGACAGACCTAGAGTATAACAATAGGCATACTGACCATGGGTGTCTTATTGTCATAGTGACAGACCTAGAGTATAACAATAGGCATATTGACCATGGGTGTCTTATTGTCATAGTGACAGACCTAGAGTATAACAATAGGCATACTGACCATGGGTGTCTTATTGTCATAGTGACAGACCTAGAGTATAACAATGGGCATATTGACCATGGGTGTCTTATTGTCAAAGTGATGGGCCTAGAGTATAACGACAGTTATATTGACCATGGTATCATAGTGATGGACCTAGAGTATATAACGACAGTCATATTGACCATGGGCATCATAGTGATGGACCTAGAGTATATAATGACAGTCATATTGACCATGGGTATCATATTGATGGACCTAGAGTATAACAATAGGCATATATTGACCACGGGTGTCAGACTGATGGGCTTAAGAGTACATATTCATGTATAACAATAAGCAGGTTGACCATGGCTATCATGCTGCTAACCCTCTCTGATTACCCAGGAGGCTCCTGGAATCTATGCTGACAATTTGTAGATTTTGGCACTTTTTAGCCACCTTCCTGAATTTCATCATGTTCTTTCTATATTTTATATTAATTTATCAATATCCTTGATTATTACTTTCCATCTTCCAGATTTTCAGTTTGGCAGGTTTGCAAGACTGTAGGTATCTCACTGTTATAAAGATGGGCCTTCTGTATCCAATTCTCATCTAACAATTAACAAGTGCTTAGATATTACGTTAAACAGCAACCGTTTTTGAAAATGAGTATATGCAACGCCCGATTATGTTGAACATGTGGCCGCAAATGGACCAAAGGCAGGGAGCATATGTGCCGGCTGTCAGTGCAGTGTACTTGTATAATGCAGGCATGTATTACCCATCCTGTACCACTTACTGTCAGTGCAGTGTACTTGTATAATGCAGGCATGTATTACCCATCCTGTACCACTTACTGTCAGTGCAGTGTACTTGTATAATACAGGGATGTATTACCCATCCAGTACCACTTACTGTCAGTGCAGTGTACTTGTATAATGCAGGCATGTATTACCCATCCTGTACCACTTACTGTCAGTGCAGTGTACTTGTATAATACAGGGATGTATTACCCATCCAGTACCACTTACTGTCAGTGCAGTGTACTTGTATAATGCAGGCATGTATTACCCATCCAGTACCACTTACTGTCAGTGCAGTGTACTTGTATAATGCAGGCATGTATTACCCATCCTGTACCACTTACTGTCAGTGCAGTGTACTTGTATAATACAGGGATGTATTACCCATCCAGTACCACTTACTGTCAGTGCAGTGTACTTGTATAATACAGGGATGTATTACCCATCCAGTACCACCTACTGTCAGTGCAGTGTACTTGTATAATACAGGGATGTATTAGCCATCCTGTACCACTTACTGTCATTGTATGTCATTTGAATAATTAATCATACTCATCATGTTTCAGCGGTTAAGTAATTACAGATCAATTACAGTAAGTGTACATTAAGAGAGTTCCTTCAATATCATTTTCAGTCATCAGGTATCAGCCTCATGTCAGCCAGTCATTTATCACCTATGCTTACAGTGTCTTGCTCTTTCACAGTTACTTACTGTTCTACATGGATGTACACTGTATATGTGTCTATATTGCCAAACAGATCACATGGTCAAAATGCCATTTTGGCAGACCGTAAAATTAGTTTATTTTACCATAACAATCACAAAGACAGCATTGTGACTCTCTTCAAAGTTGTCATGTTTGCTCGTGTCAGGTTTGTCCATTTTGGCCAGTGTCAGGAACTATGGTGATATGCTTACCAACAAACTTTTTCATTATTGTCACCCTTTCTTGTTCTCTCTCTCCCCCCCTCCCACTGAAGGTGACAAAGGAGGACAAAGAAATAGGAGGGATGTGGGCAGTTGGTCCATTCATCTGTCCATCCCCTTATTCCTCCATTCCATGTGTACACCTCAGCCATCAAGAAAATAGATTTTTTACCCCTGTTTCTCTTTTCCCTACCCAAGTCCAACATTCTTTGAAGCCAGCTGCTGATCACTGTACACACACTCTCAGCCAGCTTGTTTCTGACTGTCATTTAATATCTTAATTAATTACCAAAACAGCTGCCTGTACCCACTTTTCTCTGCTTCTTGCAATGAAATAGATGGACAAGGTCACTTTGTGACAGCTGATTTTTACGATCAGTGTGTCAATTTAATATAGAGTTTTTTTCAAAATTAACATGATCACCACATTTTTGTTTAAATTTGAAAAGAAAGGTTAATGGACAAAGTTAATCAGAGTCCCTAATCTTTTGACTAAAGTGCTATCTCATTGGTTACATGAAAACAATTAGGTCGAGTCACTGAGTGTTGTTTGAAGTCCAGGTCAGTTGAAACCCCCTGCAGCCAATTAAGGCTTGCAAGGAGAAATGGGGGTGAAAACCACCTTGCGAAATGACCCTGAATCAGGTATCTTTAAATAACTGAGGACTACACATCATGATACAGGCCATGTGCAGTGTAGCTTCAATTTGACCTTGACTTCTTTTCAAGGTCACATGGCCCCAAAATGTGACAAGTCCATCTGGTCCGATATGTAATGAACCTCTTAAGATAGAATGATGTAATTTATACTATAGTGAATCCTGTGATGGGCATGGAAAGTATTGTTTCATGTTGACCTAGAAATTTTTCCAGGTTGCTGGTCTGGTACCAGAAGGTCACACAGCTGCTGAATGTGCCTTTGAAGCACATACAAACTGTGCTGTATCATACATGTACATACATCGTATTAAAGGCACATGTATCCTTGCTTATGCATTGATCAGACATTTTTTGTGCAGCATGAACTATGTAATATGATAGGATAGAATAGCAAATGGATATCTATATTCCACTAAATTTTAAACCCATAGATGCAGTGTTGCAGTCTCAACAAAATATGGCCTGGTGGCGGGGAGAAGGGGGGGGGGGGCATAGATCCTTTAGATCATCACACTATTTTGATTGTCAGAAACTCAAGAATATTTTGGCTCACCAATAACATCAAAATAAGTGGTGTGTTTGGCTCACTAATACCCCATAACATCAAGTAAGTGGTAGGTTTGGCTCACTAATAAACCATAACATCAAGTTAAGTGGTGAGTTTGGCTCACTGATAACCCATAACATCATCATGACCTCATTGAGTATCCAAGACTGTTCCATATTTGGCTCATCAGTAATCCTTATCATTATTATAACCCTTTTGAATATAAGGTACTGTCAGTGGTACATGTATGTTTGGTTCACCAATGACCCAAAATGTTATCACAGGGATGTGTTATAGATGGGCTACCAATGGCGGTGCCCACTTTGTACCATCTATGTTGCCGCTGCTCAAGTGATCGGGTGTTTGAGCAAGCACCTTCAGTGCTGAACAAACACAACTCCATGGTCCACGCTGGCCGCTGGCAGTCTCGTGGGCCAGGTCACGCGATGAAAGATGAGAATAATCGCGTCACCGACTGAAAAGTGCAAAATTTTTCACCGTGTTCCACATTTTAAAGTCAAAATTTAGCGTTACGCCGGACTCAGCTACGAGAAATGAAACCACCATCATGATCCTACCGGCATACACTATCCATCTAAAACTACATTTTTTATTGCTAACTACCGCGTAAGGAGTTATTACGCACGCAAGTTGTCAAATTTGCATCATTTTGGACAGAAAAAATGCAAAAAATAGCCCTTTTATCGGCCGATTTCAACGAAAAACACATCGATGGACTCGCACGGTTCTGATTCAAACGATGAGACTGGTTGCGCACGCATAAAACTCTCCATTTTTGAACTTGGTACAATAGCACACCCGATGTAAGCCTGATGTATGTAACCCGATACAACCGAATGCGGAAACATAGATGGAAGCACAAATGGACTGAGCAGGGGGGATTAACTTGAGCGGCGCTAGTAAACACGCTTTGTAGTCGTCGCGCCCAGTTGACCACTAAAGGGATTAGCGCTCCCGTTGGTAGTCCATCTATAGCACGTCCCTGGTTATCATAACCCTCTTGAGGGTCAGGTACTGTGGAGTGTTTGGCCTAGCAATAAACCATAACATCATAACCCTCTTGAGAATCAGGAACTGTTGAACGTTTGGCTCAATAATAACCCATAACATTATCCTAACACTCTCAAGAACTGGGGAGTGTTTGGCTCAACAATAACCCATAATGTTATCATAACTCTCTTTAGAGTCAGGAACTGTGAGTTTTGGCTCAGTAATAACCCATAACATTTTCATAACACTCAAGAAATGTGGAGTTTGGCTCAACAATAACCCATAACATTATCATAACCTTCTTGAGGGTCAGAAACTGTAGAGTGTTTGGCTCAGCAAAAACCCATAACATTATCATAACCCCCTCGAGAGTCAGGAACTGTGGAGTGTTTGGCTTCAGTAATAACCCATAACTTTATCATAACTCTCTTGAGAGTCAGGAACTGTGGAGTATTTGGCTTTAGTAATAACCCATAACATTATCATAACTCTCTTGAGAGACAGGAACTGTGGAGTGTTTGGCTTTAATAATAACCCTGTGAAAACCAGGCAAGGGCCTGACGGCTTGGGAGCCTGAACTGAAAGTGTTTTTTCAGTAGAAAGTATGAGATGTAGTTCGATGCATTTCGCCCTTCTCTGGGCTCATCAGGAGCTGAAAATACCGGTAGCCAGAAACGCATCACGTTTCCGTACGTAATGTCATAGGAAACATACTATGACGTAAAGGATTGTCGGTGGAATCCCAAATTACTTTATTAATAGTAACCCATAACGTTATCATAACTCTCTTGAGTGTCAGGAGCTGTGGAGTATTTGGCTTTAGTAATAACCCATAACATTATCATAACTCTCTTGAGAGTAAGGAACTGTGGAGTGTTGGCTCAATCACCAACAACTTTGCAGTGTTGCAACCATTTTGAGTGCAGGTCACTTTGATGGTCATGCTTACCTGAATTATTTATACAATTCCACCTTCAAATTCCTCATACAAGGCCTCTCATTCAAATATCTACATGCCTTTTAAATGTTGTAGTTCCAGAAGAAGTGATCTAGGTCCAGGGCTTCCCAGGGTAATTTTGCCCAAAGTACCCATTAGAAAGCTGTTGACTCAGGCCAGAAATTAACATTTGGGTGGTTCACAATGTCAAACATTATTCTGTTTTGTGATGAACAGCTTTGCATATCATTTTGGCAATATAAAGATAATCTGTCTTGTTTATCTCCTAGCCTGCTTGATTGTAATCATTTTTATACTGCTTGTACAAGGAATGGGCCATCACTTGCATCATTTTTTTTTTTCTTTTTTTTTCCCCTTCAGCCAAACTTTGGCCAAAGGTAGTGTCATTGTCTTGTTGCCCAGCTGCTCTTCCACACTTGTTCTCATCGCGATAACTTAAGAATGCAAATGGCTACCTCAACCAAATTTGGTGTGTAGAACCCTCTTGTACATGTAAGTAGTTTGGGACTTTAACCTTCTTTCACAGTCACAAGGACCAACTTTGTGATTGCAGGGACCAAAATTTGTGATTGCACAAAAGAGTGCATTGGCAGAAGGGTCTTAGGGCAGGGCCTGACAATTTTTAATCTTATGGTGCTAAAATTTTTAATTCTCACCTCCCCCAAATTAAAATTTAGGAAAAACTTTTGGTTTTTAACAAACATATCCTTGACAAAATTTGCCTGGAGATTATGTAATTATTATTAAGTTTATTCACATAGGAGATGTTCTGTTTTCCATTAATTCAGTCCTGGTGGTGACATTAGTGTAATGAATAGCATGGATTCATTACATGTATGCACAAAGCCAATTGCGCTAATGCCCGACCTAATTATTAACTGTTGCCAAGACGTTATTTTGTACAAGCCAAATACAGCCTTTGTAAAGAAATAGTCATACTATGGAGGTGTTTTTTTCTGCATGTGTGTCATGAATTACCTCTGACAGAACTGATGACCTTAAGGTCATAAGCTTCCTTCAGTGCATAATGACAAATGTTAGTAGTTTTTCAAGTGTATACATACATGAATTCTGTATTACTCTATTGAAGAGTCGAATTTTCTCTCAGCGGTAGTCACAGGTTGGAACACATAATCAAGAGGAGAAAAAACTTCTAGAGGACTTTTAGGATGCAGTAGGTCATAACGTGGAGGACGTACATTGTAATCAAGCAGAAGGAGTTTTAAGATGCAACATGGCCCCCAGTAAAAACCTCCATTCAACTGACCCCTGCACAACCTCTAATCAGTTGTTATAGCAAAGTCAGAATCACCCCCTTCAAAACCCTCTTTTCAAATGCCAGACAGTTGGGGCAGAGTCATTATGGCCTGCTGCAAAAACCTTTACTCAATAGACCCCTGGACTAACCTTTGTTCAATTGTCATAGCAAATTAAGCCCTTGCAATCTCTTTGTGGTTGTATGCTGAGAATGTTTTACAAAGTACAGCTACAAAAACCAGACATGTCTGGGTGGGAAACCAAAAGGTTAATGCAGCTTAGCTGTCTACATATTCTGCTCCCTATGCGGTCTCATTTTTCAAGCATCTGTCAGTCATTGCACGCAAATGTAATCATTGGTTGGCGCTGTGGGTGCTGGAAAAGTGAGCCAAGCCACTGAAGGTGTAGCGACTATAGAGGGTATTTCCATCACAGTAAACACACTCATTCCTTCCTGGAGAAATTGAACCATGATTGTCTTTAAGTTGACCAATTTTCCGACTTATTCAACCATTGAAATGGAAAAATATAATAAAGAGAAATTGGGTTGTCACACTAGGATTGACAGTGTAGTTGCAAGTTAACATCCCTTGGACAAGTACAAAACATGTGAGATTATGTGCCTTAATTTAAACCTTGGATGTTGGTAATGGTGAAGGACATGTGTCTGAGCTGGTTTGTTTACTAGATGGTGGAGCCAAAGTATCTGCCAAATATTGGAGGTAAAGTGTGTGGAAAATGTTACAAGTGTTAGGTGCAAAACATTGGAAGTATGTGATACAAAATGATGATGCTGAAGTGTGTGGTACTAATTGATGATGCAGACGTGTGTGGTAGGAAATGATGATGCTAAAGTATGTGGTAAAAAAATAATGATGCTGAAGTATGTGGTACTAAATGATTATGCTAAAGTATGTGATAGTAAATGATGATGCTGAAGTGTGTGGCACTAAATGATGATGCTGAAGTATGTGGTACTAAATTAATGAATATGCTGAAGTGTGTGGTACAAATGTTGAAGCTGAAGTGTGTGGTTCTAAATGATGATGCTGAGGTATGTGAAACTGTATGCTAAATATTGGAGGTGAATTTTGTGCCAAATATTGGATCTGAAATCTGTGCTAATTACAGCTGAGGTGTGTGCTAAATTTTAGAGCTAAAATGTGTGGTGAATTTTGGAGAAGTGCGTGCTAAATAGTGTGCATGTACAGAGGTCAGATTGATTTACTTTATTGTGGTTACTTGCCTGGCCACACTGGCATGCTTTATTTGCTGTAAGTCATGCCCAATTAATGAAGACCATATTCAGTGGTTTTTGCATTGCCTTGCAAGTCATGCTCCAACTGTGACTAGCAAGTGATCATGACTTGGAAAGCTTTGACTTGAGGCAAAGTATTACCTGAATGAAAGCCATCTCATAAGGAATTTGACGATGTAACAGGTGTTGGATAGCAGTCAGACATGGGAGAATCTACTGGCAGGATGGGGTAGTTGAATGATATCATTGTGGGTGTATGGCATACAGATTCTGAGGCCTGTCACTGGCCTGCAGATGTTTCTGTCAGTGATAGGTGGTCAAACTCATTAGGAGGAAAGGCTGATAAGATTTTAAGCAGAGACATGGTCAATACCAATAAACTGGAGATATATTACCTCATCTGTAGACCTGCTGGATTAGTTACTCAGCTACTGAAAATCTCACTTCATTGAATGGAGTGAGAAAAAAAAAGAAACAGTCTGCGAGTAAGTATAAAAGAGACTGTAAATATTTTGTTACCTTACAGAAGAAATCCAATGCCTGAGTAACCATAGAAAAACCAGAGGAGATAATTGTGTATGGTCCGTGCCACCGTCAGCTGGTGCTCAGGTTGTCTTTGGGTGAGAAACCATGGTAAGCTTAGAGAGCATGGCATTACTGGGCCATAATGTCCTCCATGGCTAAGTGCCATTAAGCTTACATGAACACTCAACCCAGTGGCACTAGCAGGGAGCAAGTCCTGGCCTCCAGCCACTAATTCCACTGCAGTCACCTTATAATCTAGTGTGTGTGATTTATTTTGGCATTGACAAAATGCTTTCTTCCTTAGAATATCATACAATCTGCACACATGTCCAGCAACTCAAAGAAACAAGATAAAAAACAAACAAAACCCAAAAGGTGCAAAACAAAATCTAAACACATTTATCATGTGCCTGAGCGTATTTTATGATTATTCAGAAAAAAATCAGCAGATTTGAAAGTATTCCTGAAAAGAATCAAGTTGAGCATGCCTGAACTCAGCATTATAGTGATTGATGGACGGTGTCAACATAAGGAGTGTGTTTCAGCAAAATGAAGCAAGACCATTCTTAATCTTCGGTTACAAACACACGTCAGGAAATGAATAACCAGAGCTTAATAGTCAAAGAAAACTTTTTCAAGGAGTTTAATCTCTGTTGAAACCTTTATGCTCTCAAGTCGTTTTATGTGCCGAGTCAGATGACATGCAGCAAGGCCTCATTCTTTCTAGTCTGTCTACTCCCAAGTTTTTATTTATTTATTTATTTATTTATTTATTTATTTATTTATTTATTTATTTATTTATTTATTTATTTATTTATTTGTTTGTTTATTTATTTACATATTTATTTTTGTTTTTTATTTAGATTACTTATTTTCACTTTTTGTGTTTTATACCTTGAGAAGCATCAGTACTTTTCATTACCATGCTCAGACAAAAGCTGAACTCTTTCTGGGTCAAATTAATGCCAAGTCAGCGGCTTGTATTGCCTGATCATGAGTGCACCCCAATATTCTATACCCAGCATGTGTGGTAGCAAGCTGTCAGACAAGGGGCATTGTTTGGAATAAAAGTCACTTTCAGAAATCCACCTCAGGCCCTCCTCTTGTACTAGTGTTTTAGCTTTATGCCACAAAGCTATACCTGTGCCCACAGTAGTGTACAATTGGCTAGTACCTTTTTTATTAGCTAAATGCCACAATACCTTACCTGTGCTACAATTATTGGCCTTTTATTTTTTGTAGCTAAATGCTACCATACTATAACTATGCATATTTATAATGTGGAGTGTCGTGAAACAGAGGAAGAAGCCCTGCACCCTGTAACTAGGAGCTACTTAGAGCCACTCAGTTTTAAGCAAATTACTATGTAAAATTGTAATAATAAATCAAACCCTACCCTGCATTACTGTCCACTGCTGGGTAACTGCCCATGCGTTTACCAGGGATCCATCTCTGTTGCTGACAGACTATATATTCATGTGCCTTTTCCCAGGTTCCCTTAACCTGTCAGCTACTCCTAGGGTTGCATATGGCTCTGCTCAGTGGTTGCTAAACTGTTGTATCTACCCATAGACTCCCCTTATGCATGGTCTTCATTTGGCTGTTGAAGCCTTGAATTTTCAAAATTTGGCATTGATTGTGATAATAGTGATTGATTAAGTTATAGGTTTAGATGTATACAGTGATTGTATTGGTCATGGAGAGCAGAGAGATTGGAATTTGTTATTTTTTCACTTCAAAACTACATGGTAGATGTGGCTCTGTTGCTGCAGTTTCCATAATTGCTTTTCCCAAGATATCCATGCATTCCATGTCCAATACCTTGGGTTCCTGTGCATCACTGTCTGCTCTCCCATTGGTTTACCGTACTTTCTGTCAGCTTTTGGAAGGGCAAAGGATATGGTGGTGGTATGCATACCTGTCTTTCCTCTGGTTTCCATGCTTGTCCAATCTCTGTGAGATCTTCCTCCATTGCTGTCTTGTCCTGGGTCCTCATTGCCAAGCACCTGTTGGCTGCCCCTGCCCGGCCATGGTGAGTCCACAGGGTATCAACAGGCATTAATCTTTCTGTGTACCTGCCGTGCTCACCTGCATTGCAGAGTGTGTGTAAACCTTGTTTCTGTGTAATTGCTCTTTGTGATTGTCACAAGAGGACACAAGTTAATGTGACTTACCACTGACTAACTGAATTAAGCGATGCTTGATTATGTGGCTGTAGAATACAAATGCCCAATTCAGACTTGTTACATGTGTGAAGAAGATGGTTTGAGCGTGGTCTCTTGGGTATTGCAGTGTGTCTTCATACATGTATGCAGACTCCTTACTGGTTTCACTGACGGCCAAGGTCATGGTTATACTGTGTGTCCTCATACAAGGACTCCTTGGCAGTTTATTACTGGGAGGTAATGATGGCTGCTGTCTGCTCTCATATACCTGGACGTGCCAGTGGTTTTATATGTATATGGAGGTCATGATGGTTGTGTGCCCTGACATACACGGACTCAGTGACGGTTTTACCGGGAGGTATGGTTGTTGTTTGTTCTCATATACATGTATATGGACACCTTGGCAGGGAGATAAAATTTGGCAAAGAGGACGGATATAACTTCAACAAAGGGGAACATTGTAAATTGGACAGACAAGGATAAAGTGCCCCATATCTTCACTTTCAACAGACCGTATGCACTTTATAGGGACCCAATTGTAAACAACTGGACATTCAGGTGGATGCTACTCAGATGATATCTTGTGTGCAGTGCTGTTAGACAGCAACTTCCTGAATAAAAAAATGGGTGTGGTTTCACTGTACTGTGCACAGTGATCTTAAATTAATATCGACATTAAGATAAAAATCTGAAGCATATATTTCTGTGGGAGCAGGTTCAGGAGTCTTGTTGCAGATAGGGAAAAAAGATTAAAAATGTCCCCAGCAGGAAAGGGTCCATACAATGTACAGAGCTTGAAAAGCTTTGAAAAGTCTGGAATGTTTGGGCTGTGTGTTCAAAGTCTTGAAAAGACTTGGAATTTTGCTATGCAGTCTTTTTTATAATTCTGGGATATTAATTTTTCACAGCAAAACATCTGCATGCAAACATGGATTGAGTATTTAAAAAATTATGTTGCTTTTATGATCAATTTTTTGGATGCCACAATAGGTTGTGTCTAGGTTTTGTGGTGCAGAGCTACATGTGCACTAGCTGTGTACTTGTAATTTTTGCTCAAAAACACATAAAGTGAGTTTGGAATATTTTTGGAAAAATACTTTTGAAAGTGTTTGAAAAAGTCTTGAATTTTGATTTACCCGTGCTGTGTGAACCCAGCAGTACAAAGGTGAGGCGAGTTGGTGAGAGAGAAGTGTTACTGTTCTGTATATATGACTTCTTCAAAACGCAAGACAAGATGTCTGTATGGCGCCAGCTCTGGGAGCAACAGAAGGAGCTAGATATGACATCATCATTCCAGGCTTGCACTGGTCACAGCTCAATGATACAGAAGTAAGGGAACCTTAATTATGGATATTTTAATGCTTAAATCAGTCCAGCCTCACCATGAAGGATTAACAAGTCAGTCCATTCCTGAGGAAGGAAGGCATGGATGCTGGCCAATCCTTCGTGTTAAGGGTTCGGTTGAACATTAAGCAATGCCCATAAGTGGCAAACCCTGTTCTTTCCCAGGACTTGATTCTGGAAAATGTAGAACAATAAATATTCAACTTTGTAATATCTGGTCCAAGATGCTCTTACAAAAATCTGTCTCCACTTTTTTTAAGAAATATCACTCTCCCAACAGGTTCTGCTCCCAAGAGGGCATCCACAATTCCAATGAGGGTTGCAATGTGATGGCATGGAATGTCATCAGTCCCATTGTTATACAAATCATGGACATAGTGAGCACTGTAAATGCTATTGATGATACAGGGGTAAGTGATGCAAATGATTGAAATCTAAAAAATTACCCCCATGTGAGGGTGAAGTTGCTCCATTAGGACTGACAGAAAACATGAATTACCTTTCTGCATGTATAATGAAATTGCCTGGGATTGAACTGTGGGCCTTTGTGGATTGCACTTTGGTAAAACTGAAGGAGAATTATTGTTACATATGCAGCAGCCATTGGCCTCCTTTCTTAATGGAGTGGGGTGGGGGCAGCATTGTCTTCCAGTGTATGCAGATTGTATCTGTCCAATTTTCCGACACAAAAACAAAGTTTAACTCCTTGTGGACCACTTCCAAAAATTTGGAGTAGGTATGGGTGGAATAAAGTGGAAGTTGTGCGTAAAATTTGACACAAAAAAAGCTTTCATTCAAGTACAGACATGCTTCTTCAAAATCTGTGGTTTTTGCTGAGCTCAGCATAGCGTAATTTGCATAAATTGCATAACCCATAGTTTCATTTGCATAGAGGTTGTGCAGTTTAGTAGCAGCATAAGGCCCCCCCCCCAAATGTAAGTGTGTTTACCCTAACAGACCAAAATTTTGTTGGGTAGGTAGGTAGACGTAATTTGTAATTTTTTAGTCTGACAATTTGGGTGGGTTGGTATGTTTTCTTTGTTAAATATTTCACAATTTTAGGTGGGTAGGTGCTCTTTTTTTGGTCAGAAGTAAGTTAACAGGGGGTTGGTAAGGGGGTTTAGAGACGGGTTGATTGGGTTAGGAGAAACAAGCAATTTTTTTTGCCTAACCCATTTACCATTTATGCAACTTTTGGTGACAAGACATACAGCACTCTTAGCATGGCATATGCAAAACAAAACGAGGGCAACACAATTTTTAAGCATAGCCTATTTATGGGTTGTGCTGAATTTGAACTTGTGCAAGCCTGCTGTTGCATGGAATGCTTTGGTTTAAACATATTTTATACGCAAAAACAATTGGCCAACAGGCACAATGCCTATATGAAGGCCTCTTGTACATGAAATGACAATACAACAAAAAGTAGATAACATCTCAATAACAAATAGAGAACACACAGGACATAATAAATATGATGGGAAAGAGGGAGAGACTAAAAAAATGGGTGGGCATTTTTCCCATAAATACATAATTGGAGATAACAGTCAGTAGAATATATATGATTTATCTCTGTAAAATGTTTGCCTTGTGTCATAATTATGTGGCTAATTATGATGGCACAGCTACAACCCTATTCTGGGACAGCTACACATTGAATCTTCCAGTGATTCTAATATATTTGTGAACTGCTCGGAATATATCCTGATTTCCAGAAACAGCTTTTGTTGACAGTCCAAAAAGTAAGGTTTTTAAATTGAAGTCTGCAAGGGGAGTGCATGGGATGCTTTGATTTTACACATAGATGTTCCTCCATTGGGCCCCCGGTATCAAGTTTGTGAAGGAGATGATGATGATGCAACATTTTGAATATTATGGATTATTTTTTGAGGGTTTTTGAAAAAAAAATCCAAATTTGTAATCTTGTATACAGGGTCACTTGGAGTCATGTACTTCAGATTTTGGGCACCAGGTGGCACTGTGATATATATATAAGCTTTTAGAATTATTTCGTGTTTAGGCTTTTTTGACTTCTCCAGGACAGTTAAGCAGAATATATAATCTGACCAAGATTGATGAAAGTTTGTGAAAATGATGAATATATGTGAATTTTGGACAGAGATATTGGATGTCAAACTTTGGAATGCTTGGCTTATACATATAGATGCTCCCCATGTGGACCTAATCCAAGGTGTATAGGGTATGATGATGCTATAATTATGCATCGTGTGACTGGGGATGCATATATAGTAATTGCCAGAATTCAAGCCTTTTTTTTTCGGTGGACCTAGCAGGTCTGACATATTGGATTGAAAATCTTGGTAATGGTGGATCCTAGGCCCATTGTTAATATTGGAAATTAATAGGAAAGTAGCAATGGGGTTTTGTTAATTTTGACCTCAAGTGATCTTGAAAGATACAGATTGGCTCATATCTTGGTAAATATTTACCCTTTAAGAGCCACATTTTAGACTGAGTGCACAGTTTTTCTCAGCATGCTTCGGGCCCATGGCACCTGAAGGTAAAGGAAAGCCATTTATCTGGACTATTATATTCTATGTAACTATACTGGCATGCTGGTACTTGAATGAAATATCTTCGTACAAGGAATTTGAGTCTAGTACCCTTATTGTAATTAAAAGCAGTTCATTTTAAGTGGTTCGACTTAAGTCACAGTTGGCACTTTTAGTGAAATATTTTTGAGCATTAATACAGTACAAGTATAGAAGAGTAACATCTGCACATGCAAAAGCTGAAGATTTCAGTCAGCAGAGCACATGATCACCATATTCCTCTTGTTGCATCGCCTGGCAAGGCATGCTTCAGTTTCTCTTGTGGCTACTTTGAGTGGCTTGCCAGGCTCTGCAATAGCGACTGACCAAGTCCTTTACAGGTGTATTGCGAGACTTACCAGGCAATACCACAACCACTGACAAAGACCTTTACCACTACAGTATGGCAGCTAGGACTTGCCAGGCAATGTAAAAACCTCTGTCCAGCGCCTTCACCACCATAGTAGGGTATGAGTTAATTGTTTCTCTGGGCTTAACATGTCTCATGTCCTGGTGCAGAAACTGAGAAAAAAACAATAGTGTTCTGGCTTAATCACATCAGAGGGCCATTTGGCAGGGCTGGCATTTGGCGACAGGCTGACTATCAGTCAGCAGGCCAGGTCTGCTGGGATCCTCCCTACATATTTTCACACTTAAATAGTTCATGCCAGCCAGATGCAGGCTGCACTCAAGAGTGAGGATGCTATGCAGCAAATGGAAAGTTAATGTGATTACTACGCAAGTTGTATTCCTGCAGTGTGGATAAATGAATTGTGCGCTAAGCTCCCTGCAGACAAAGCACCTTTTCCCTAATTTCTCCTGTCTGTTGCAGGTTTGGGAAGCCAAGCTTAAGTTTTGTGCTGATGGCAGCTATGAATATTTGATCCACTTGGTAATGGGACTGGAAGCCACCTGGTGGACAAGCTATGTATTTTGTGGCTTATGTGAATGAATTGAGACTATTTCATATCACAGTAACTGATGTGCCTTTTCACAGTGCAAAGGGGATTAGCTGATTAAGTCCTAAGTCTTGGACTCAATCACCTAACATGTGCTCAGGACTGCTGTTGATGTGGAGTATTATTTATTTCTGTCATACAGTAGACATGCTGGTACTTGAATGAAAGCTCTCTTCATGAGGAATTTGAATCTGGAATCACTGTGCTAATTCAGACGTGCAGGACTTTCATTGTGAGTTACGTCAGCTGTCCTACGCAGTCGCTGTGTCTTGTGCTTGCTTCTATTCCCCACAATAGCCAGCTTGCTGCAAAGGTGATTTACCATGAAGTGTGTGTGCACACTGGCCCCCCTAACTCTGCCTAGAGCTGCTTAATGTGCCTGTTGGTTCATGATGTGAATGATTATCCTTGCTATGCTCATAAGCCTTCCTCTTAGGGTTTCTTGATACATGTGACTGTCTTTGCACTATGCCTGCATAGGTTTTCTTCTGTCTTTGGTTTTTTGATCTGCACATCCAACTGTCTGGTACTGTGCCTGCATTAGCCTCTTCTGTCTTTTGCTTCCTAATCTGCACTTCAACTGTAATCAGTTCTCTGCATTTATCACCTTGATGTTTTCATTAGTTCGCCATGCATCTGTACCTTAAGCCTATGGCATTATGGTGAGCATGAGCATTCACTAGGAACACCATTCAGCAGGGTATGGCACATTTTGGTGGCAGTGGGCGGGGTATGGTGATGGTAAGTGGTGCTTGGCGGTGGTTGGCAGTGCCCACTGCTCCCCAAATTTTAAGCCTTGGCAGGGATGGGCAGACACTTTCTTCACCGCCGCCAACCACCGCTTACTGCCACCCATCACCACTGAGAAACTCGAGGAGTCCACGGAGCATTTATAAATTTGTTTTCAGACATAGTCTAAATGAAAGAATGTAAGAACATGATGGCAAAATGGGAATGAAAATAAAATTTAATATTTATGCTTAATGTAGATTTATGTGTTTGTGTGTATGTAGGTATATATATATACATACGTGGATTATGATATATATATATATATATATATATATATATATTACTATTACTATTAGAATAAATATCTTTGGTGTTTCACATATTATCAATCAAAACATCAATCTCAGAAAAAAAAAATCTTTATTTGTGGTCAAGCAGTCAGGTGCAAAAAAATATTTACAGGGCATATTGAGCAGTAGCTGTGTTTTGGGCCTCTTGGCTATTAACCAGGTGTGTGGATCTGTGTTGTGACCTACTCATGTAATAGCTACTGTAACTGTGATAAAAGGACAGTACATGTACTTGATTGCTGCTCTAATCACTCTATAAAAAAACATCAATTTTGTTAAGTTTCAGCTCATGATTAATATTAAATGACTTTTCATCATAATAATTATGGTATGCTTAACAATGGACAGGGAGTACATGTATAAAGGGGTTCAGCATTTTATTCTGTCTCAAAAACTGTCCCTGATGTGGGCATTCATTGGAACACATCGGAATCATGCAGGTTATCCTTTCACATGTTTGTGGACTTGCCCCATGATGCAGAAAGCCATAGCAAGATCAACAATGTGCAAAATTAATATTATGTTTATGAATGAATATATGCCTTCCATGATTAAATAATTATGTGTGTGTGTGCCTTAGTGTGTAAATGTCCAATATATGAGCACACAACCACATACAGACCAATGTTTATGCAGACATAGATATTATATATATATATAACATTATCTTTTATTTTCCTCCCCTTTTACTAACCAGTTCTTGCATTTATTCACTTAGTTTACATATGAAACAAATAGATACTCCCTAGGGCTGCCTTTGAGCTTTTCAGTGGCATTGGGTGGCCATAAGTGCGGTGGGTGGTGCTTGGAGGTGAGGAAGAAAATCACTGACCAGCCTGTTAAGCTTTGGCAGCATTCTGCGGCAGTGGGCGGCAATTGCCGCCAACCACCACCAATTGCCCCCAGCTGCCGCGCATCACCGCAAACCACCCACCGCACTGATTGCCGCCATCCACCACCATCCACTGCCCAATGCCGCCAAAATGTGCCATACGCTGCCGAATGGTGTTCCTAGTGATTAGTACTTTGCCTCAGGCTTCTCTCTGTGGCATAATAATCATGATTATCTTGTCATTGCTTCCTGTATGTCTCTGGTCTTCTAGTGTGAATGGTTGTCTCAGCATTGTCCTCCTGCCATTGTGTGAATGGCTGTCTCGGTACAGTGCCGTGCCCTTGGTGTGAATGGCTGTCTCAGCACTGTGCTCCTACCCATGGTGTGAGTGGCTGTCTCCACACTGTGCTCCTACCCATGGTGTGAATGGCTGTCACAGCACTGTGCCCCTGCCCATGGTGTGAATGGCTGTCTCAGCACTGTGCTCCTACCCATGGTGTGAATGGCTGTCTCGGTACAGTGCCCTGTCCTTGGTGTGAATGGCTGTCTTAGCACTGTGCTCCTACCCATGGTGTGAGTGGCTGTCTCAGCACTGTGTTCCTGCCAATGGTGTGAATGGCTGTCTCAGCACCATGCCCTGCTCTTGGTATGAATGGCTGCTGTCTCAACACTGTGCTTCTGTGCCAAGTGTAAATGGTTGTCTTAATCAGCACTGTGTTCACCCCCTGGTATTAATGGCAATCGCATTACTGTGCTCCTGCCCCGCCCCCCCCCCCCCCCCCCCCATGTAGATGGCTGTCTCAGCACTGTGCTTCTGCCCCAGGGGTCAGCCTCTTCATGGTATGCATGGCTGCATCAGTGCTCAGCTTCTTGACTGGCTCTACTCACAGTTTCAAGGAGTTTACAACCTCAGTGCTGTATGTACTCTTTAAATTTAATTCAGTTATGCATGTACATAGCTAAACCATGACTCAATACAACTCCAGTATGGACCTGATTCTTATATGTTGCACTGAGTAGTACATTCCCTTAACAGTTCAATATTACTTGGAATTGGTTGGCGTATAACAGAAATTATGCAAGTGTTTCATTCTGATTGCTTGGCATAGCAGGACTTGAACAAGCCAGTGGTTCTGATTGGTTGGCATAGTAGCAGTTTGGGGCTAGGTTGACGAGCCAATAGTTCTGTTTGGGTGGCATAGAAAGAGGTAGATAAGTCATAGGTTCTGATTGCTTGGCATGGGAGGAGTCCAACAAGTCAATGGCTCTGATTGGCTGGCCTAGCTGGAATCAGACAAGTTAATGGTTCTGATTGGCTGGCATAGCAGGAGGGCGACAAGTTACTGGTTTTAATTTGCTTGCACAGCAAGAGTTACAAGTGATACAGGTCAGTCCCCCTAATGAGCCATAAGTTGTCAGCCTTTTCCCAATAACCACTATGTATAAAGGATATATTGAGATTGAAAATTCAACCACTTTTGTTTTTGTGGTATACAATACTAGTGGGGCAAAAAATCCCAACTCTCAGGTTGTGTGTACTGGCAGTTACAGTATCCAGGGTAAAGTTTTGAAAGTGAAGTTTAAGGTGGTCTGTGGTCATGTGTGCCAGCTGCCACATAATAATGAGATCAAATTGATACACAGCAGTGTTAACTCTTTCCTGGTCAGAACAAGACTTAATCAGTGACTCTCCTAGGCCCAGGCGGAGCCCAGTGCAACTAACCATTGCCAGTGAATGTTGTTCCAATATAGGGCTTGTTACAATTTTAGTTTCAACTTTTTTTAATTTGTGATTACTCATTATAAATATATATATAGGCAGAAATATTTTGGCATTACACTTTGAATTTGGTGCTTTTGGACAATTTGACCAGGAAAGGGATTTAAAGGATAGGGCAGTCTGTGGCTTATTCACAGTGGCCAGTGCACTGCAGAATGGCTTTTTTTAGCTCAGTTGGCCTATCAGCCAGCAGAGCTTATGCCATCATGCTTCGTCTGTCGTCAGTTCACAATTCACATTTTGGACTTCTCCTAAAATCCTCAGCCCAATTCACTTCAAACTTGGTAGCAATGTACCTTGGGTGGGTCTCTACCAAGTTTGTTCAAATGGCAATGCTCCAGTGATTTTTGGATTTTTTTATGATTTTTTGGGGGGGGGGGAGGAGCAACTTTTTAAAAATCTTCTTCTCCGAAAGTGCTCACAAGGTGGCACTGCATTTTTTTTTTTTTTTTTTTTTTTTAAATAATTTTTTGTGGGTTTTCACTATTTCTACTTCTCCAGAACCGTCACTCAGATTTAGATGAAATGTGGATATGTTCCTTGTGAGAGGGTCAATCAGAGTTGCTCACTAGGTAGCACTGCTGTGGATTCCTAATGTATTACAATTTTTTAGGTCGGCTGACTTGTCAGTGAGCTGAGCTAATGTGGTGGTTAGGCATCCGTCGTCTGTCGGTGTCCACAACTAACATTTTCAACTTCTCCAAAAACAATGGCCAGATTAACCGTAAACCTGGTGGGAATGCACCTTGGGTCATTGAGTCTCTACCAAGTTTGTTCAAGTGATCATGCTCTTGTAATTTTTGGACTTTTTATGATATGGGGGGGGGGGGGGGGAGGGGGAGGCGAACCTTAAAAAAATCTTCTCCAAAACTGCTCACCCAATTGCTTTGATATCACACAGGAACACTTCTAGGAACTCCTAGCATTTAATTTGTTCACCACGTGGTGCTGCAATTTGTTTCTAAATTTTTTATGATTTTTTGGTGTGTTGTTGCTACTTTCAACTTGTCCGCCTGAACCATCACTCAGATAAAGCTGAAACTTGGGGGAAATGTTCCTTGTGGAAAGGTCAAACAAATTTGTTCACCAGGTGGCACCCCTGGCCTGATGATTCCTAATTTTTAACAATTTTTTTCAATTCGAGTACTTACCTATAAATGCACCTTTCCTATTGAGCTACACATGTATGTGGGTCTATGGGCATTTTATAACCATCAACCAGATTCACTTCAAACTTGGTAGCAATGTACTGTGGGTGGGCCTTTACCAAGTTTGTTCAAATAGTCATGCTCCAGTGATTTTTGGAATTTTGGGGGGGGGGGGTTTTCAAATCTTATAAAACCTTCTCTGAAACCTCTCACCCAATTGCTTAGATATTATATATATTACATAGGAACACTCCTATGGACTCCTAGTTTTTAATTTGTTCTCCAGGTGGCACTGCAAATTTTAGCTCAGCTGACTTGCTGGTCAGACTGAGCTTTTAGGAGGCTCAGCTGTTCGTCTTAGAAATACTTCTAAATGCCATATGCACTCAGCTAAAGCTCAACACAGGTTCATTGTTTGCAACCTTGATTTTGCAGGACAAGCTTAAGTCAGCTAAGCATGGGCTGTTCACGCAGCCATCTAGTTTATTTGTTCCATTACCCCACAGGATGCTTGCTTTTTATACTGCATTAAGCCTAAATTTTGACTGTCTCTGTCATGCCTGTGTAGGTGCACTTTAATACTGTGTCCTATCAAGAGGAAATGGAGGGTCTCTGTAAGGTCACAAACCCCAGTGTAACCAGGCCATGGGGATTCCCCCAGGCAAACTGTGTTGGAATGAAGACCATCTGCTAAGCAATCACTTCAGCAGTCATGTGACTTGCTTTATGATATTAGTTGTAATTCCTGTTGTTTTGTGATTCATTTGTGTGTAAATTATTGATGCCACTATAGAAGTATATTCAGTGGAGAGTGGCCATAAGAAAACTGGTAATTGATGGCTGCAGGGGGAAGTTTGCTTTAGTTTTATTGATGTACTAGCCATGGCAATTTTTTCTGGTGTAAAGTCCTACGATGTGAATAATTAATGACAGTAAGTAGAGTCAGTAGATACAGGGTACACATTGCTCAAGTGCACCTCTTGAGGGCCAACTTAACCCTTCTGTAAGATGCCATAAGTTAACCATTCTTCATAAGCAGCCAATTAACCCTGCAGTGTCTGGAGCAGTCAGTTAACCATTCATTGCAAGAATGGTACCTGTAACCTTTCTTTGTATGCAGGGGTGAATTAACCCTTTAATGTGTACAGGGGCCAGTTTATCCTTTAATATATGGATGGAACAGTTAACCATTCAATTTGTGAAAGATAGGACAGCCCGGATTGTGCGGATAGGCCAATTGAACCCATTTACCATATGACTGCATTATCCCCTACTAGAAAGTATATGGATAGACCATTAACCCTGCTTGAAGGGGGATTACCATTGCACAGAGGCAATGATCATGCAGTTACTCCTTAGATCAGTTGCATACATGGTAATTAACCCTTGCATGTACATGAATGCTCCCTTGCATGAAGGAAGCAGTTCATCTTGGACGTGTTAATCTGTGTATGGGTGGGTTAACTAATGTTTGCATGAAGTGGCCATTGGTTCTAGTAAAGGGTTAATAGTGCCAGGCAACCCTTGTATCAATGAGTAGCCTTAGCATGAAGAGGTCAGAATGGTAACTTTTACCCTTAGGGGTTATGTGACTGTTGCTGAAGGGACCATGTGACCATGGCTTAACTGTTGACCCCTTGAATTAAAACTGAGTCAACAGCTTTCCTTGACATTTGGTACACTAAATGCCCAGCCCATGCCAAGGAAAGGTGTTGACTTGGGGTATGTTAACTTGATAGGTCTCATCAACAATTATCATTCAAATTGTTTGTCATTGCTATTGAAATTAGTCAAAAACATTGACGCAGGTGATGTTTTAGAACCAGTCAGTTTTGGTTGGTTTAAGGGGTTATTGGGTTAAGAGGCCTGTGACTGTAGTAGACTGAGTGTGGAGACAATGTTGGTTTAAGGAAGCAGTGTCACTGCTCTTTGAAGAGATCAATGCCTCAGATATCAGCCAGGTGAATGTATTTACAGCTTACTGTGAATACTCATTGCATGACTTGGCAGTGAATCTTCTAAACTTTATGTTGCTCTGGCCTGTATTACCAGGAAAATGGCCCTGGAGCAGAGCAGGTAGTGTGGTGTTCCATACTACTCTGCTACTACCACTGCTGTTTTTGATTGGTTGTTGGAAATCCATACTACCTAGTGTTGAAACTTTTTTCCGTATTACCCTGTTATTTGATGAAGGTAGGCCTATGTGACTGCCATTAACAGTGTTAATTAGCATTGTGTTGTTTATGTGAAGTTAAATTAAAAATATACTAAACAGGCAGTGATTGTCACTGATTTTGAGGTGTAAACAGGAGTTTGTAGATAATGGAGCCATCTAGTGGCAGGTATGCCTCCTAGCTTATCACTTTCATTTTTGAAGACAGATTTTACATATTTGGTTTATACATAGACCAGCTAGGTCCAACATAATGACTTGTATATAGGAACAAAGGACTAAGGACAGTGCCACATACAAATATGCAACTCCAGTCCTACAGTAAAGAGAATAATATTAGGAAAAGTTGAAATAATATAAGTAATGCATACATGCACCTTTAACAAAGAGGGGAAAGAAGTTTTGTCAAGACAGCAATTAACTATATAATGTTAGAGTCCATCTTGTAGTTAACTGTTTTATCTTTGGAGGAAACACAGTATTTAAGATACAAAATATAAGAATGGAACTCTCCAATAAAAGATTGATGTACATGTTTTTGAAGGACAAAATACATTAACCCTCTGGACACTGAGCATTTTGTAACTCAGTGTGTTTAGTGCTGATATATCGATTCTTAGAGCCCATAGGGTTAAAAGACTGCATGTTTGGCCTGATGAGAGGGTCATCATAAGGAATAATGTATTAGGTTCATGTCTTATCAGGTGAAGAAGCAAAGACGTGCTGTCTGCTTAGTGTTTCATTTTGAATTGCCGCTCACATTGGACACTTGATCCTGCTCTTGGGAAGTGACAGCACAGATAGAGTAGAGCAACACTGGAGAGGAGGCAAGTTGTCATGGCATGCCACCAATTACACTGAAATAAAGCTTGGTGCAATTGACATTTTGATGAATATCAATATTGACTGCCCACACATTTTGTCGGTTTCCTGTGTCTTTGTGCTGCTCGTAAGATTTCTGTGAGCTGTCTCTAGTGCCTGTGTGCACACATTCTGTGCCTTGGGCACCCCTCAGCAGTCTCCTGCCAGAACATGGCACGTATAAGTCAGGCGGGTATTCTGATGAAAGTTTTAAAGGGATTGTCAGTGTTAATGTGAGAGGAGAATGAGCAGAAAAAGAGGAGAAGGAGGAGGAGTCTGGTCCTATTAGGGGTGGAGACCATCTGCCAAGAAACCAAAGAAAGCAAGCAACCTTAGCTGAATCTGTATACATGCTTATTCATATTCTTTCACATGGCATCAACCAGCCTGTATGTATATACTGGCATATTTCTTGTCATGCATTAGCAAAGTTGGATGCTAGTCAATATAATTATTCATCCCCCGTTGGAGGGGATACATGTAGTGTTTGTTATGGTCGTCCGCCGTCCCAGCCGACTCCACAGCTGATCTATTTTCCTTATATTTCTGGCCCCTCTTGACCTATTGCCTCCCAATTTGGTAAAGATAATCTATGGATCTGGGAAATTTTTCACATATAATAATATATAACCTTCAGGTCAAAGGTCAAGGTCAAATCCTTGTTGCATTTTTCTGCTGACTCAGCAGTTTTCACATATTGGCTGATACCTTCTTAATGGTGCATCGTAGGCCCAAGGTTATTGTTAAATGTTCATAGGAAGGTACCTCTGGGCTTTCAGTTTGTATGGTTTATTTTAAACTGGAGTGACCTTGAAAGGTCAAACTGTATATCCAGTCTCTTTTTGATTACTATGTAGGTGAATGGGGATGCAATGCTAACTCACATTTTCCACTTCTTCTACAAAACAATTGGCCAGATTTGCTTCATTGTGTTCAAATGGTCATACTCCAATGGTTTTTGGATTTTTGATTTTTCTTTTTTTTTTTTTGGGGGGGGGGGGGTTAATTTTTGCATTCCTTTTGATTACCATGTAAGTCAATGAGGTCTGCAATGGTAGTCCACATTTTGACTTCTTCAAAACCGTAAACCAGATTTACTGAAGTCTTTTGGCACAGATACTCCATAGGATTTATGAATTTTTGCATATAATTGTGGATGACCCTCAGGTCATATTTCAAGGTCATAATGCCTTGCAAAATAAAAAGGTTTCCCTGACAAGTACATCTTTAAATAGGTATGGTTGAAGTCCATCCAACTTGGTCATTGTTTACCCAGGTGAGACTTCCCTTCAATTTGCTAAGGGGTGACTTTGAGGTGAAAGGTCAAGGTCAAGGTAAAACTTTCTGCAGAAGAATGGTGGCCCTCTTAGAGGGGTGGCCTCTGGTGAAAGTTGCCTGCTCTGGGGATGCATGTTTTTCACGTGGAAAACTCGCTTCTAGTTTTCACTTCCTTTATGGTTAGTTCATGCCTCCATAATAATATATTCAACTAATAATTTGAGTTTACATTTTGAAATGTCTTGCATTTGTGTTTGGCAGGAGTTGAAGTCATTGGCAGGGAGCTCTGCCTCGAAGAAGGATTACGATATCGCCAAAAGCCGACCTGTGATGGAGCATCCAAAGACCATGAACAAGTTGCCTGCAAACACAGACACCAAAGTGACACATGCAGAAGAAACAGTGTCCCCTGGTGGTACTCAGGAGAACTTGTCAGGGGAGACATGGTCACCAAGTGATGCTCAAGCTCCTCTTGCTGAGCTTGAGGAGTTCTTTGATGAGACTACACCTTCCGATGATGCTTTAGAAATGAATATCCGTGCAAACAATAAGACTAAGTGTCGCCAGGACACAATATCACAGAGTTCTTCCAACCCTGGCAAGGATGGACTAGCATCTGGAGAAAGTAGCACCAGTCAGCCGCCAGATAGCAGCACTAGTCAGCCACCAGATAGCAGCACCAGTCAGCCACCAGGAGCTGTAGTGCTTGTTGACATGGACCAGGATGATGATGTGTTTGAGGACCAGGATGACAGCACATTACAGCTGTGTAGCAATGCATCAGGATCAGGACAAACTGTGGAAGCAGCTTTAGCCAATGGAATGATTACAGTTGGTGAAAGAGAGGATTGTTGTGAGAACAGTGATGGAACTGCCAATGGTCAATCAGACTCAGTCGACCAAAAATCCCATCCAGAGAATGAAAGCCGCTCAAATGCAAATAATAGCAATGTTGAATGGGACATGGCTCAGTTTGCAGAAAAGTATTACAATGTGGCTGGGGCCTCTATACCACATTCTGGTCATGTGGTAAAAAATTTAGGAACATTAATACGACGAAAATCTTCAAACGTAAGCTGACCTTTACTGTTCATATTTGATGATAACTTATATATTTTGTTTCATGCAGTTGCGTGAGTGTTTGAGATATAACGAAGTGAAACAAAAATCAAAGTCATCCTTTGATATTGACTCATGTTTATCTGTTTCATTAAATGTTGGATGAATGTGTGAGAATGTATATATGACATAAAAGGGTGACTACTGTGGAAAAAAGATGAGAAAACATTATGAAAAATGTATTTACGGCATAAAGGAGTGGCTACTGTGGAAAAAAGACAAGAGGCTATTTGCCTTATGTCTGGTTCTTTTGGTCACCATATCTGTCCATAGACACTGTTGCAAATATTTACGGGGGGGAAAGTTGTGTTGGCTAAAAAGTGTCCACAAAATCTTACTGATTTAACCACTCACATATTTTCTAGCACACTTACCAAAATGTATATTTTGATTTCCTTTTGTGCTGCAAAGTGTATATGCCTTTGATTTGTTGTCTTGTAGTTTTATGAAAGATTTCTAACAATCTTTTTTTTTCAAAAATTTGTTAAGTTATGCATTTTGTTGGTCTGTGGTCTGCATGGACATTCAGAGCTAAAATTTTCAGTTATCCTTCCTCTCTCATTTATAAACAAATCATTTTAAAAAAATCGTACAACAACCTATGATTTGATATGGATTAATGCTCCCTGTTGGGGTTAACCCTCACTGTACAGCTGAACCAGGTAATGTGGATCACACCGCTCTCAGTGGCCATGAGTTACCGGCTTGTATGTAATTCTTTATGTATGTATCCTTTCCTATGTATAGGATTAGCTATTATCCTGATGAAAAACCTTATACCATAGCTTTGTTTTTGTAAATGTGCATGTACATGTAACATCATCCAAACTTCAGGAAAAGTTTGTTGATGAGAGTCATTGTAAAAAGTTGTAATTTTCAAAACTTCACAAAAATATTGAACCATCTGCTGGTCAGTTTTGTGTTTTGATGAGGGAATTGTAAAAAGAACGGAATGAAAAACAAACTCAACATACCTTCAATGCAAAGCTTTGTCTAAAGGGTCTGCCTGGAAAAAATGGTGCCATTTGGTCAAATTAGGTCATGGTGACACCAAAATCTAATCAGATCATTTTGGCATGCTAAATAAGCATCCTGCCAAATTTGAGCAAAATACATTGGAGCGTTCTGGATATACTGTGGTAAAGAGCCCTAACGAACATGTAGTTAGGCTGCCATTTGCTCAAATTAAGTCATGGTGACACCAAAATCTTATCAGTTCATCTTGCCTGATAAAACAAGCATATTGCCAAATTTGAGCAAAATACAGTCTGTAGATATCGTGGTAATGAGAATGTGCATATCAAGACAGAAAATCTGGACGGACGCCTCTAGTATGATACACTTATGTAGAAAAACATGACCCATATTCATAAATATCAAACCCAATAATGACAGCAAAGAGATTCCAGAGTTACCAAAGCATGCATCAACATTCATCTTCCAATACCAATGTGAAGAAACAAATTTCACTCCTGACTTGAGACGGACGGACAACCTGAAAACTGAAAGGCCCCCCCCCTCCCCCCATTGGGTGGACCATCAATAACAAAAGCTAGTAACAGCAGGATAAGACCAGAGTAGTTAAGGTTGCCTGTTTTGTTGTTGCCATTGTTTGAAGAAGAACTACTAATAGCTGGTTTTACTGTGATGTTCCACTATTTGTGACTGCAAGTGTCAGTCTTGCCAAGATGCTGTGTTGGAGTTACTGTAAATTCCTTTAATTTCACTTACGGTATTTCATCAATGTCACAAAACTCTGAAAATGAAAACACAGTGAAATAGTATTTTAACATTGTTTGAATCCAAATTATGTCCAAAATAGTGAAATTAAAACAACAGTGAAAGGTAAAAAATCCAAAAACCATGAAAATTTAAACAGGCAAGAATAAAGCAATCAACAGTAATCATAAAACTAGGAAGATATGTGAGGTGTCATACAGCCTGGTTATAAAGACAGTGACTGCAAAATGATATGTGCTGGGACTCTGCACCCAGTCATAGAGTAATGACCAACAGTTAACCTGTTCCAAGCTGTCATGTCGTTATTTGCAATAGTGAGCTCTTATGTGTCATGCTATGATGCGCTATGATTAACCCAATATAACTCATTATAATCCAGAATGATTAACCCAGTGCATATAACTCCCGTAAACTCCAAAAGTTAACTCACTGCAAGTCATGGTATAGTTTACAACACACAGACCAGTATAAATTATATCCGATTATGCAATTGACACATCAAAAGGGATTTTACATTCAGCAACAACCTAATTTTAGCTCAACTGACTTGTCAGTCAGCTGAGCTTATGTTATGGCTAGCCATCCAGTGTCTGTCAGTCCTTCCGTCGTCCACAATTCACATTTTTGACCTTCTTCTCACAAAGCATCAGCCAGATTCACTTCAAACTTGGTGGGGATGTGCCTTGGGTAGGTGTCTACAAAGTTTGTTCATATGGTCACGTTCCACTGGTTTTTGGATTTTTTTAATGAATTTTTTTGTTCTTTTTGGGGGGCAAATCTTAAAAAATCTTCTTCCCAGAAACTGCTCACCCAATTGCTTTGATATTGCGCAGGGACACTCCCAGGGACTCTTAGTTCTGAATTGGTTCACCAGGTGGCACTGCAATTCTATTCATAAAAATAAGGGTGACAATAGTAAAGGCGCATGAGGAGGCATTTGATTTTATGTTGGAAAATCAGTCTGTTCTAGTTCACATTTTGGACTTCTCTGAAAAAAAACTGTCTGTCAGATTTACTTCAAACTTGGTGGCAATGTACATTGGGTGAGTTTCTACCAAGTTTATTCAAATGGTCATCCTCCAGTGATTTTTGGATTTTTTATGATTTTTTTCAAAACTCATTAAAGAAGTTTTAAATAGCAAAGTTTAACATGGGAGTTTCTTGTAATGGCTATAACTTAAATAATTTTGGCCAGATCTGTGCCAAACTTAGTAGATATGTACTTTTTATAAGTGTCTACCTATTTTGTGCAAATGGTCATGCTCCAGTGATGTTTGGACCTTGACCTCATTCCCAAGGTCACAGGACAACTGACACGAAATTTGCTGTTCACTTGATAACTTGCGATCCGTTTTGAGTTAGGACCTTGATGTTTCACATGTTGTTTCTCTATGAAGGTCATGCTTAGACAGTCCATGAGTGACTTTGACCTCGTTTATGGGGTCACACTGCAACATACATGAATTTTACTCTTCAGTAAAACTTGAGAACTACTTGAACTGAGATCTTGATGTTGCACATGTTAGTGTTCTTCTATAAAGGTCAGATTTACTCAGGTGACCTTGATCCTATCCCAAGTTCACAGAGCTGCAAGTGTGATGAATGTATAGGTCAGCTGAGCATGGGCTATTCACACAGCCCTCTTGTTTTATAACTATGATTTAATCAGCAACAAAATCTGTTTTAGTGGTCAAAATCTTCTGGAATTTACTGCCTAAAAATCAGGGGACAGTTTGCAGTGATCAGGTCACTATATATACGTTGTATTATCAACCCATTGTAAGTCATGCTGTAAATAGTAAATGTGAACCTACTAAGTCGTTATAATCTGCAACAATTAACCAACTGTAAATCATGTTATAATTTGCAACAAGTAACTCACTCTGAGTCATGTTGTAATCTGCAAAAAATCCACTGTAAGTCATTGCAATATGATCTGCATCAATCCATAGGGATTTGCATCAGTAAAATAAACGTGTCAATATTTGTGGTGTTTGTGTTGCTCTCTGATGGAGGGGGCCGGACTGTGGGCACCCTCCATCAGAGAGCAAGACAAACAACGATAATTATTATTGACACATTTTTATTTTTCTGATGCAAATCCCTGTGCATCAATCCACCGTAAGTCGTTATAATCTGCAACACTTAACCTGCTGTATTATGACATCACTGCTCTTTTAAGACCACTTTCTGTGATATTCTACTGAAGCAACAATAGTATTTAAATTTCAAGGGAAGACCACCTGTTTTGAAAGACAACTATTAAGCAACACCTAGGAATGGTTTTGCAGCACAGGTTTTATGGAGTGCCTGGAATGCAGTTTGTACATCAAGACGCCAGGATTACTCTGGCAGTAGATGAGGAAACCAGGTGCAGTCGTGCAGTAGATCAGGGAACTAGCTTCAGTGCTGCTGGAGATTTCAATATTAGTGGGCTTCACTCTGTGTCTGACCGGGATTTTGGAATGTTAATTTCATCATATTTGATAGCTTTGTTTACCCACACTGACCATCCATATTGCAGTTTTACAGCAATTTCTTCATTTTATGGGTTTATTATGCTGCATGGTATCATTCCTGTGTCAAATTTGGATTGCAGATCACGTAATTCATGGCAAGCTAGATCATATAAAATTTCCCACTTGGGCTTAATAGATCATTATTGTATAATTGAGTATACATGTAATTACTTCTTTTTTATTTATTTGTTTAGTATTTTTAAATTGACAGAGAACAATATCGTCCAACTATTATATATATTGGTGCTCAGTTCTGTGAGTGGCACCACCAAAGTAAATTATGGACATAATAGTAGTGTAATCTGCATTAATGTGTTAATCTACATACCATGAAAAGGGAAACAAGTGATTAGAAATAGAAATAAGTCTGCATATGGGAAGCTTGTAGTCTGTCAGTCCTTGTATATTGAGGTCTCTCCTTTATGCCCGACAGGAACTGCCAACTATGCAAGACATGCTAAAGTTTTCCAAAACTGCCTGCATTGCCACTTCCCATATCCGCCTGCAGAACTCAGAGAACTGTGCAATAGCCTGCTCAACATTCAAGGTGAGTCCATCTCCAAGGCCTGTTGCCTGGGCCTGGCTGCTCAACACCTCCTTAAAAATGTACTGTCCAGGTGTCTGTCTCAGGCACAAGGCCATGTGTTTTTGGTTAATCACCAATTCTCGATACTCACATAGTACTGCACATTCCCATATTGCATGGAACGTTTTTCTAAACAGAATTTAGAATAGAAAGCCATAATAAGCCTTTATTTTACAGGTCATACACCTGGCACCACAAACCATGCAGCTTAGCACCATGATATACATTTACTCACCACAAGCCATATATATGGTCATACAACTGTAGCCCCTAAAAAGCCATGTGGTTAAACATGTTATAGTCACCATAGCCATATGGTTAAACTCTATATTGCTGCCACCATGTCATATGATTAAATGCAATGTGGCACCACAGGCCTTATACTTGTGTTGTAACTGCCATAGGCCATGTGGTTAAACACCAGGTTGTAGCCATTGGAAGTCATATAGTTCAATGTCATATGGACATATGCCATATACAAGTGTGGTTCAGTGGCATGTAGCCACAGCAAGCCATTTAGTTTGTCATATCAACATCATATGCCATGTTCATGTGGTTCATTGCTGTTTGTGCAGCTGCAGTAAGCCATGTGGTTTCATGTCATATGGACATTGATATATCATGCCCTGAGCATGAAGACGTCATTCCAGTCTATGGTTCAATGTCATGTACATGTACATGTAGCCACTGGAAGTACTTAATTTTAATTAACAGTTTAGTGCTATGGCGGCCATATATTTTCAAATTAAAGGTAAAATAATATACTTGTGAACTCACTCTATATTTTTTGTCATCAACAAAATATAGTTCCTTGCAGTTAGAAGTAAAGTGTGTATAAAACTTTATTCAAGACAAACTCAATCTGTATAAAGCCTTATCCAAGAGAAACTTGATCTGTATAAAGTCATATCCAAGAAAAGCTATATCTGTATGGATTTTTATTCAAGACAAACTAAATCTAAATAAAACGACTGAGCAAGTGTGTGGGGATGGAAATGTCTGTTCATTTGCAGACACTGTGTGTAGGCCGGACTGGTTTCACCCTCTTCGGAAATCCTCAGTGGTTAATTAAAGAGTAACAAATCATTTGAGGCAAAGAAAAGAAAATCTGTATGAAGTTTTATCCAATACAAACTCAGTCTGTATAAATGAGAAAATACTAGGCGAGACCAGTGGGGAGGGATGCCTATAGCAGCAAAGTCCCGACCGGTTTCGTTCTCTGTGAACTCGTCAGGGGACATTTGAAAACACTTTTATGTGGGTTGCTTATATAGCGAGGGGGTAACGGTGCTACAGGTTGTGAGGCAACGTCAAAAATATAGCGCCTAGGTGTCAAACTGATCTACCAGTCTAACTGCCGTCTTGGCAGGTTAGAGTGGCGTGCATTAGCTATGTCATGTCATGCAAGGTTTGAGGTATCCATTCTGATTGACGACTGGTTTGACCCTGGGGGTCAACCCTATGCCTAAATATCAGCAGCACTGCTGTCAGATAGAGGATTATGTCCATCAATTGTGGCTATTATTAATTAATATCATGGAAAAGCTTCAAAGTGTTTTCTGTGCAAACAGGTCAGTTGTGCACTATGTCGTGTGGGTAGATAGGGATAGAACTAAAAATTTGGCATAAGACTCGGTAAGAGACAATATCTACCCATCACATTGAGGCCAAACAGTTTTGTGGTGCATAGTTGATGGATCCACTGATTTTCCCTCTCTAGTCTGAGTGTCTCTGTTCGAGACATGTTATGTCAGGTGGTGTTCTTATGTGTTCAGTATTTGGATCCTTACATGGATGCCACTGTGAGGTGGACTGAAGTGTCTGCCCAATGGTTGAGTTACATCTTTGTTCTTGATGTAATAAAAATGCTCTCTTAACCTGTCCATCAGGGGGCACTTTGTTTGCCCTACATACTGCCTGTTGCAATGCAAACAAGTGGTGAGATAGACTAGGTTGTTGTGCTTGCAGGTACCTCCTCTTGGTGTACTATATGTACAACCTGTTACTGTACTCTTGACTGTCCCAGACACATCTAGCTTGGGGCAATATCGACATGTCTTGGTGTCACATGGGTTGAGCTCTGTGACTCCTGATATGGAGGCCACTTGCCCTACTCTCGGGTACCTGAATCTGGAACGTGTTAGGAAATCTTTCAGATTTTTTGATCTCCTGAAACCTAGGATGATTTGTTTATCACCTGGGCATTGGGCATTTCTAGAGGCCTGTATTGTTGCCCAGTTGCATTGTATAATAAGCTTGAGTGGTGTGGGGGCTGGGTTGAAATCAGTGATGAGGAAAAGTTTGCTACTTTCCTGCATGGGGACAGGATCATCATGATCATTTGTTGGGGTCAGGGGAGACTGTTTGTCTGTTTCCCTGACTTTTGAGAGGGCAGTATGAAGGAGGTGCCTGTAGCCTCTTAATTCATAGTACCTCAAGATTTTGATGGCATTTGCCTCAAAATCCTCTTCCTTGTGGCAAATTCGCTTGACCCTTAGTAACTGGCTGTAAGGCCCGCTGGTTTTACAATGATTCGGGTGTGCTGAATCAAAGTGTAGGTAGGTATGAGTAGCAATTGGCTTTGTGTACAGGGTGGCGTACACTTTGTTTCCATCCATCAACCTTACTGTTGTGTCCAAGAAACATACCTCAGTCCTTGATATGGTGGCTGAGAATTTGATCGTTAGGTAACAGGAGTTCAGGTGTGCTATGAAATCTTGGAAGTTCTATCTCCCCAAAACTACATGTGGCAAAAATGTCATCTATAAAACACCACCAAACCAATGGTTGTAGTGGGTATACCAAGAGTTTCTTGGTTTCTAAATCATCAATATATAGGTTAGCTAGAGAGGGAGCAACCTTTGTTCATATAGCTGTGCCATTGGTCTGTAGATAATGCTCACCATTGAACTCAAAGTTGTTACAAGTTAATACAATCCGTAATAACTTTATGAGTACAGAAACTTCTGTCTTGCTATTGAGTTCCCTATTGTGTAGCAGGGCCTGTGCTGCACTGCGCAGGCCTTCCTCTATAGGGAAATTTGTGTATAAAGCTTTCACATCTAAAGTTACCAGATGAGTGTTCTCTGGCACAGTTGGTAGAGATTCGATTTTATTTATAAAATCGATAGTGTCTTTGATGTAGCTTTTGATGTTGGGTACCAGAGGCCTCAAGAAAAAATCTACAAAACCAGAGATTCTTTCCGTTGGGCATTCATTTGCACTTAGAATGGGGTACCCTGGTTGGGGTAATGTACCCTTGTGAATCTTGGGTAGAGTATAAAAGCAAGGTACTCTAGGTTCCTTGATGAAAAGAAATTCAGCTGTTTCCTTGGTGATAGAATTGTTTTCTAACAATTTTTGTATAGCAAGCTTCACTTTGTCATTGTGGATGGAAGTTAGGTCGGCTTCCACCTACCTATAGTAGTTAGTGTCTGAAAGCTGGTTGTGGGCCTCAATGATGTAAACAATTGTATTCTGAATGACCACTGCAGAGCCCTTCTCTGCTTTTTTGATCACTATATCTGGGTTATTCATTAATTGATGTAACCCTTGGCACTCTTGCTATGAAAGATTGTCAACACGTGGTTGGCGAGGGCGGTGTTGTACTAGTTCAAACTTCACTGTATGACAAAAAGCTTCTAAATTAGGATCTCTTAATTGCATCTCACTTGGGGTGAAGGTGCTAGGTGCTTTGAATTCCCTATGTTGGAAGGGAGCAATTGTCGGTAAAGTGTTTTCATTGGACTGCTGATCATCATAGTGGGGTTGGTCTGCCCTAGTATGACTCTGCCTTTCACTCTCAAATTAAGCTTTGAGTTTCATTTGTTTGAAAAATCTTTCAGTATCATGTAAAATTTTTCCCATATCAGGTTCCCTTGGGGTGGGGCAAAAGGACAAACCTTTGCTTAATAATCTTTTTGTACCTCTGAAAGGGAATGATCTGAAAGATTTACAACCATATTTTCTGGGATGAGTATATCATTGTTCATCCTAGCACTATTCAAGTTGTTTTTACAAGATGAATATAAGGATTCTATTTCATTGGTATGAGAATTAGAATGTAGGTTGGAAGTACTCACCTGTGGGAAGTCCACTAAGTAATGAATGCCTGTCACATGTGGGTCAGGTCTGATTTCCAGGGATGATTCCACTGGCAAAACATTGGTGGCTCCTGTATAGAAGGCCTCATCATGTCCAACCAAGTGTTCAAAATGAAAATATTTGCTGCAGTCTGAATGTAACGTGGGTAAAATATCCAATAAATCACAACCCATGACACAACTTGAACTAGAAACACAACGAGAATAGTTTTCATTCTGAGTTAGTAGCGCCTCTTTCCGTAGTATCGGGGTTTCTTGCAGTACCCCTTGTTCCTGTTGTCCTGACCGTGACTTGGTCAGTGACTGGAGAAGGCTTGTAAGCGCATCCATCTGGCTTTCAGTGAGCGATAATTGTTGTATTGTCGATTTTGGTTCTGTGGACATGTTGAACATGACGACCTGCTCCTCTGATGTTTGTAAGTGCATTGTGGGGGACCCTGATTCTGGTCCTACCTCTGGGAGGATTGGTCTCTCGGTCCTCTGTGGTTGGGTCAATCTCTTGATCATCCTGGACCTGAATGCGCTCTTTGGTCTGTCGGTTGAGTGTTTCGGCGCCTCTCTCGAGGGAAAGGTGCCCGGGACCGCATCGGAGACGGGCTGTTCCATTGCGCCCTATTATGGAGAAAAGGTTCATCAGTATCTGCATTATCAAACTTAGTCTTCTCCTCTAGAAGGCTAGAAAGTTTTCTCTGTTGCTTGATGACTATTTCACTTTTATTTTTGCCGACATGTGATCCCAGCAGGCTTTTGGCTTTGTTGAAACCAGCATAATCTGTCCCATAACAATATTTGAGGTTGGTCAATTCACTATTGGCCTGTGATCTAATTCCTCCACCTGTCTTCTCTGAATGTCACGTAGAAGCTTGAGTTGTGTAAATCTGTATAAAGTCTAACATGTGACAAACTCAATCTGTACAAAGTCTTATCCAAAACAAAGTAAACCTGTACCTGTAAGTTTTATCCAAGACATATGTTCAGTCTACATACATGTAGTCTCTTTAAAGACACACTCAACTTTGCAGGACATATGCAAGTACATGAAGGGAGAGCTCAAGGCAGACCTGGCCAACGTAGCACTGCGTGGCATCGTGTCATATGGTATCGAGCGAGTTGAACTTAGAGATGAGATCTACTGCCAACTGATTCGCCAGTCCACTGACAACCCACATAAAGAGTGGACAAGCCACGTGGTGTTCATCATGTGTCTGTGTGCTGTATCCTTTGCTCCAAGTCATACACTACTCAAGGTATGAAGGAAATGTACCATGTTAATCCATGTCATTCCTTGCAGTACCATGTAACTATAGATCATCCCTTATGATACCTTGTAAATCCAGATATCCCATGATATATATATATAAAAATCAAGGTCATTCCATGTAGTACCATGTAAATCAAGGTCATTCCATGTAGTACCACATAAATCAAGCTCATTCCATGTAGTACCACGTAAATCAAGCTCATTCCATGTAGTACCATGTAAATCAAGGTCATTCCATGTAGTACCATGTAAATCAAGGTCATTCCATGTAGCACCACGTAAATCAAGCTCATTCCTGTCAGTACTGTGTAAATTATGTTGAAATCCATGTAATCCTTTGTAGTACTTTGTAAATATGGATCATCACTTGTGATTGCCATATAAATCCAAGTACTTCTTGGCATTACCCTGTAAATCCAGGTCCTTCCCTACAATACCATAGAAAGTGAGGTCATCCTGCCCAGTGCCATCTGAATCCAAGTCCTATCTTTCAATGATACAAGTGCCTTTGACTGTGCCCAGGTAACAAATTAAAATGATGTCAAAGGAGGTAATATATAAAAGGGGAAGGAACATCCATTTTAAACATGTTTCAACAAATGTCCAAGTTACCTAAGGCCTAACAAAAATATATGTGTGGTTCCCATAACCCAACTGACCCCACTGAAAAGGACCAAGTGCTGACCTTTTTAAGATACACTAATAAAAAAAAAAGTTAAAGCTGCCCTTTCCTTAAAAAAAAGTTGCTAGACCCTGGCTGAAAGATATTATTGAGAAAGTAGCCATTAGTTTGCAGGAAAGTCAACTCAAAACACAGCTTTTTATTTCAATTTGTCTGGATGGAGGGTTAAATTGGTCCAGGGAAAAGGCATAGGCTGAGTATGGACTAGCTGCATAGCCATGCTTGTTCAGTGAGACAGCATACCCACGGTTGTTCAGTGATCGTTCCTAATATTTCACTCGTTTGCAGGTGTCCTTTCTCCAAGTTACCAGAGCAAATGGTTGTTAAAGTGCTTTTGAAACGTGACTTCCTATCTTAACTTTAATTTGCCTGCTGGGTTGTGTCTGAAGCTGTTATCATTGTCAGTTACAAATCCAAGTGCAACACGATATCTCAAGCCGGCAAGTCATGCACCATTTTGAACATGTTGCAAATGTGGGACAGTCACACAAAAATACAGTTGATTTGGATATCAAAGTGAATCCTGGCCACAGCATATATCATATCATTATTAATGCTCTGAAATGTTTGCAAAATATATACTTTTGGTTTCATATATTATAACTCCCCCCTCCCCCCCCCCCCCAAAAAAAAGATTGTCGGAATACTACTATTCTCATTTACAAACCATTGGAGGCAGAAGCTACAATTTTCAAAATGGAAGCCATTGTGGGTTAGTCCTGTTTTGATATTTTGAATAGATAGGATCCAAAATATATATGTGATTAGTGGTTACAGAAGATAAATTTGATGAATGAATGTAATGTAAAATATATAATGGGACTTTTCCAGTGTGAGCATTACCTAAAAATGTAAATACAACCTTTTCAAAATTCCCAGTTATTGTTGGCAGTGGGCCCCAGAATAGGGATTTTGTATGAGACACTGAAATTGCCCCCAGGCCATGAATTAAGTGGCAGGACCAGTAGGACATGCAAGTGCCCCTGCTGAGTGAAAGATGGAGGTAAGGGTAGAAGGGTGCCCCAATAGTGGATAGAGGTCCAAAAGTACCGGCGGGTTTTTATATAAATGGTATTGAAAATCTATGTTGTCCTTGTGATACCAGAAAAGTCAAGTCATCTTTTTCAGAAACTCATAAACCTAGTGCATATAATCTGTTACCAAGCAAATGTGGTGCATCCATTCCATTACCACAAGAAACTAGTTTAGCTCTTGTAAACCTGAAAGTTCTCAACAAGTTTTTACTTCTGTTGTAAAAGACCATGCATTGCAGAGTGCTGCAGCTCACTGAGGATCAGATTGAAGCATAGACGTCGATTTGGTCACTTTCGTTTCAATCAATAGCTAATGAATGGTGACCTGGTTTCACTTGCAGTACTTACTGTTTCATGTGGAGAGGTTGCTAGAGGAGAAGGAGTGTCGCATAAGTAGCTATGCAGAGTACTGTCTTAGGCACCTGAAAACACCTCTACCCAGAAGCCGACGCATGCCACCCTCGGTCACTGAAATACAGGTCAGTTAACCTGCAAGTCATTCTCAAAGAAGGTACATGTCGGTATGGTAGCTCACAGTCACTCTTTGTTGGTGGCCACGGCTGGTGTTAAAAAGTGTTGATGTTGGATAAAATTGCTGTGGTTCGATCTATCAGTGTTACCCTGGCATTGCTACAAACATCATAATTAAATGCCCAACTTATTGTTAATAGCTTCTGGTAAAAATAACAAAAAAGTTTACACACAGTAGATTTTATGCAGTAGAGTGGGATCAGTGGGGTAAGGGGTTAAGAACTTTCACAGTAGTTAAGGTTTTAGACCCAGAAAGCAGTGAAAAATATTTTTTAAATTCATGGGAAATTACAGTCTGCCGATGCTCATAGATTTCATCTGTGTGCACACCCTGTCATCAGTATGTCTTCAAAATAAAGTGCTTTTGATGACTTGACCTAAAATAGACAAGTGCAATAACAAAATCAAGGCCTATTTTTGAATACAAATGGTTTGTACTGAATGCAGAGTTAAATGTAGCTGCTGTGAAAACTGGTTTGATGGACTCCATATATGCAAAAGGAGACTACATGTGTAACCTCCTTGATATATGTAATGTAATTTTCAACTGTTCCCCATCCCCTGAAGTAAGATGGAGGGAACAGTTTTCCTTGGCACAAGCTAAGCACTGAACTCCCAGCCTGTGCCCAGGAAAGCTGTTGACACAATGGTGGTTCCAGGGCCCATGGTTTCTTATGAATTGAATAAGAAGGTAGCTGTCAGGTTCTTTTGGTGTTGTCATGTTTGACCTTTAGTAGGCTTGAGCCTTACACCAACAACTGGGCAGGATTGCATGATCTTGGCGTAATACTTAAGGTCACAAGGTCAATTTAACTTAAGAAACCTTTAGTATTATGAATGAATTAAGGAAGCATATATTGTGGGCAACCAAGGTTAACCTGTTCTGTGAACACTTTTTGCATTTATTATAAAATTTAGCAAATATTTCAGCAGATGACATCTGATCACCAGCAACTTTTGGCCACTTAGAGGAGAAAAAAGGTTTAAGGTGCAGGTGGAGCATGTAATATACATGTATTTGATTGTCTTTGTGATTCAAAAGAGGTGGAACATGTATATTGAAAGTTCATTGTCTTTGTTATTCCAAAAAGGTCAAACATGTATATTTCATTGTCTTTGTTATTCAAAATATGTGCAACATGTGATATGTTTCATTGCCCTTTTTATTCAAAATGGCTTTTATCAGCATTTTCACAGTGTTTAACAAAAAGTATTTTCAGGTTGAGAAACTGTTGAACTACAGTTAATGTTATTTGACAGTACGGGGAATACTGCTAATATAATACAACAAGGATTATAAAATATTGTGTAATTTGACATCCAGGCAATTTATAACTTACATCAAGTGGTGTGCCGCATTCATTTCCTGGACATGAAGACCAAGGCTGTGGGACTGGGGGCCACAGAGACGGCACATGAAGCACTGGAGAAGGTGGCTGCCAAGGTGGGATTGCAGTGTCTCTATGGATGGGCTCTCTTTGAGGTAATAGTGTTTCCTCAGTACATGTATGCTAACCTTGAGCACAGAGCATAAGTCTATGACCCCTGATCTGTGGCAGTTGTACATGATACCTCCTGTGCAAGTCTCTAGTCTTATGCCTGCTTGTCGTATATTGTATGCAAGTCTTGATACAGGGGACTTGTGCAGGAGCCTTAACTCAGGACTTGCATATGTCTGTTTAGCATTGTTAACTATGGTCGATTCCACTGCTTTGTTGCAAGGTTTTCTTGCTGATGACTGGTATGTGTCCTTTACTCACTGTCATATGGTTGCAGTACTCTACTTTTGACAAGTACATGTATTGGTGGTGGAGACTTGGAACAAGTTCCATTGCTGAGGAATCACAGAAATCCATTGCTTGGTCATATGGTTGAAATTTAAACACAGTTATACCAGACTGTGAGCACATTCCTGTCGCGAAAGATTTTCATCAGGTCATATATACATACATTATGATAATTTTTACATGATCATATACTTATTATAACATGTTCAGCATGAAGTGGTCTCTTTCTGTGCAGAAACCCGCAGTTGGCTGAGGCTGCTACCTTGTCCATGGTTGATTATAAAAGTAGAACTAACTTCAGCCATTTACTTAAACAGGCCCTGTTAAGCCCTTCCCATGGCAAACTGTATGTAACACATGGTCCAATTGTTCTTTCATCATGTAAAAGTCTGAACTTGAAATTTTGGAAGCCAAAGAGCGTAACATTTGAGATCTGCTGCCTTGACATACCCAATAACACAAACATACCCAATAACACAAACACTGTATCTGCCCTGGTCCTGTCAGTGTTGTAAATGCTGTCTTTAGGTATGCTATAGATATGTGGATCAAACACTTTAGCTGCCTTGATGTACTCCATAGATCTCAGGATCAAAGACTAGCTGTCTTGATATGCTATAGATATCAGGATCAAACACTTTAGCTGCCTTGATGTACCCAATAGATATCAGGATCAAAGACTAGATGCCTTAGTATGTTAACACTTTAGCTGCCTTGATGTACCCTATAGATATCAGGATCAAAGACTAGATGCCTTAGTATGTTAACACTTTAGCTGCCTTGTTGTACCCTGTAGATATCAGGATCAAAGACTATCTGCCTTGATATGCTATAGATGTCAGGATCAAACACCTCAGCTGCCTTGATGTACCCTATAGAAATCAGGATCAAACACTTTCGCTACCTTGATGAACCCTATATATATATATATATATATATATATATATATATATATATATATATATCAGGATCAGAGACTAGCTGCCTTGATTCTGTCGATGTCGTACCTGGTGCCTTAATAATTGACACACGTTATAAATATTAGGAAGACAGATTTTAGCTGTCTTGGCCTTGTCAGTGTATACATGCTGCCTTGATGTACCCTTGGATATCAGGATCAAACACTTTAGCTGCCTTGCTCCTGTCAATGTTGTACCTTCGAAATCAGTGGTACTTCTGGGATAACACATATAAATGAATATAGGGCTCCATGTACTCAAGCACAGCAATTCACTTGCCAAGGAGGGCACTCACCTTGCACAAGCCCTGCAGGATACTGGTATTGCAGGCACACATTGGATAATAGCTATCCAGAAGCCCTATGGGGAACTGGCTATACAGAAGCCTGTAGGGTACTGGTATTGCAGGCACACATTGGATAATAGCTGTCTATAAGCCCTATGGGGAAGCTATGCAGAAGCCTGCAGGGTACTGGTATTGCAGGCACACATTGGATAATAGCTATTCATAAGCCCTATGGGGAAGCTATGCAGAAGTCTGCAGGGTACTGGTATTGCAGGCACACATTGGATAATAGCTATGCAGAAGCCCTATGGGGAACTGGCTATGCAGGGTACTGGTATTGCAGGCATACATTGGATAATAGCTATCCATAAGCTCTATGGGGAAGCTATGCAGAAGCCAGCAGGATACTGGTATTGCAGGCACACATTGGATAATAGCTATCCAGAAGCCCTATGGGAACTGGCTATGCAGAAGCCCTGTAAAGTACTTGGATTGCTGAAATACAATGTACATATAGGGTTATGGCTTTGCAGAATCTCAGTGGGTCTTTGGCCTTGGCCAGGCCATATGGGTAACTGGTTTTGCTGAAGCCCTGTGGATCAGTGTGCAGAAGCCTCAAGGAGACTGGTCATGGGGAAGCCCTGTAGAGCACAATTCTTCAATGTCGGAGGACCAATGCTGTCCAAAAGCCATGTCAGGCTCTTATGTTACAGAAACCTTTTAGTGTGCTGATCTTGCCTACCTGTAAGACCAGTTGGGTATGTGCTCAGGCCTGTAAGACCTAAAGCGTATATGTGCATATGTTTATGACCTATAGCATATATGTTCATATGTGTAAGACCTGTAGGGTATGTGTGCATACTTGTAGGACCTACTCAGGGTATACAGTGGTACCTGCTGTATGCAGCCACTGCAATGAGCAGCCACGGTGCTTTTTGTGGTCACTAGGTCTGGACATAGGAGTCAGTTTCTTTGTAAAATTTACCTGTGGTGACAGGTCACCTGCTGTATTTTGCAGAAGGGGTGGCCACATACAGCAGGTACCACTTTATATCCATACCTGTTTCCATATTTATGCCTGTACCTATAAGACCTATAGGGTATATTTCCATATCTGTAAGACCTATTGGGTATATGTTCATGTCCTGTAAGACCTATTGTGTATATGTCCATACCTGTTAAGACATATAGGGTATTTGTCCTTGCTGATGTCCCAGCTCTTCCTGATACAAGCAACATCTATATAGGCTTCCAATTTGCTAGATAAGTTTGGCTCTGTGTGCAATCTTACAGTGCCCCATTTCTGATATATTTGCAAGGCTGTTGCCTTGGTGCTGAAGCTGTGGCTGTCACAGGTGGCTGTCACAGGCGGCTGTCCCAGACCACTGTGGCTTGGAAGTTGGAAGTCCACATATCTTCTGCCATCCTTGCGTTGCCTGGTACATGTAGCTAAGGACAGGCACACAATTGTAAGGCATTTATAATAGTCTCTACGTGTCAGTTCCAGTAGTTCAAGTCTCAGTTGGTATCACAAAAAGTAATTTTTCATTAGTTTTGATCTTTGATACTAACAAAGTGTTAGTGAGTTATTGGGCAAATAGCAAGGCAGACACTGGTAACAACATGACCCCCATGGTCTGAGGTGATTCCCTTTAGGGTATCTTCAGTGGACCTTTTTCAGTAGCACTAATGATAATAGCACCATTCCACGTTGTTTAATAACATCCCCCTGCACAAGGTGTCCCTAGCTTATAACCCAGTAGGTTGATGGGCACTGTGCATCTTGGAGGGGAAAGTATGACAGATTTTATGGCAATCTTTGGTATTTTGATAATTTTACCACTGTGTCAGAGTAGACTGGTATTGGGAAAGCATTTTCAGTGGAAATGTTTTAAGCCAATAAAAGAGGTGATGACTTTCAACACACAATATTCCATGCATGCACAATGACCTACATTGGTTAGGTTGTGTGCACTAATACTTGCTCATGCATCAAGGGACATCTGGTGGCAGAAGCCATACTGAACAAACTGGAATGGTGCTAGCAACTGAAACCAAAGTATCATTGACCATTATGAATGTAATTTCCTCTTCCTGCTAGCACATCGAAGCACAAGGTCATTTTAAATGTTTGACTTTTTAAGCTTTGTTGGAAGCACATCAGAAGCATTACTGTGTGATAAGGTGTCACACAAAAATTACAATTTCAGTTTATTTTTTTTCATGCCAATTATTACTTACTGTCTGTTTACAATATACAGACTTTTACACTTTGATTAACTCTTCCAGTTTGTATGGTATTTTTACCTTGTATACTGCTCAGTTTTGTATACTTTGTACATTGCTAAGTTTTGTTTTTGCAGATTTGTAAACCTTGTTTGGCTTACCAGTGAAATTTGCAGGTAAATACTTTCAGACTGAATAAACAATATTTTTCTGACCTAGCATACTCATTGGTTACCCGCTTTCTTTTCGTTACATATTGTTTAACCATTTTGTTCAGCCTAATCACTTTGTATCGCAGCTTGGTTGTGTCTTCAGCTTGCTAACATTTAGAGCTTTATACTAACTGTGTCAACTGACTTAGCCAGCAGATTTACTGTCAAAGTACATGTATTATTGATGTGTACCATACAGGAATATGTTGGTCTTAATTAGCCCTCTAGATTCACAAAAGTCATGTACATGTAGCAGATTAACAAAGTACATGTACATGTATGATTTATATGTATCATGCAGGAATTTTTGATTTTAATTAACCCTCTAGACTTATGGAGGCTATGTACATGTATCAGCTTTATATTCATTAAATAACATTTAAAGACATGAAAAGGACAGGACTGTGATTGACAACTCGCCTCCTGTCAGCTATAAAGACATGCATCATGAAGCAAGCTGTGGGTAGAGATAGGAGCTGGGGATAGATTGGTGTGAGCTGTGGAGAAAGTGAGCTGTGGAAGAGACATGAACTGTAGGTACATGTACAGACAGATGGTAGCTGTGGCTAGAGAGATGTGACACATGGATAGAGCCAGATGGTAGCTATGGGTAGAGACAGAAGGCAGCTGTGGAAATTGATGCATGAATGACAAATACAGACAGGTGGTAGCTCCATGTATATTGATAGAGACAGAGGTTAGGTGAATCATAGACAGACAGATTGTGATACATATATGAAAAGGCCACAGATAACCAAGACATGTACATGCCAAGTGGTGGTGGTCTGCATCTAATAACAAAGAACTCATTCTTGGGGGCATATAGGTGTATTGGGTCAGTAATGTGTGCAGCTGACAGTGTATTTGTCAATGTTAGACACTGTGTGTACTCTGTACTTCACTGGTGCTAAATGGACAGGAGTTTTCTGCATCAGATCTGAGGAGGACCATGTAAGGTGGACTTCAGTGGTGTCTGGTAGCTGCTGTCAGCATCGGTTCATGTGGGTCAAGTTGGACTCAAGTATATATTCTCATTCGCAATACTATATGGTATCAAACTTTGCAATCACAAAATATGAGTATGCAATGCAAAATTGTGGTGTAAGATGGTTGAATGTAGAGACAGGTTATGTGGTTCGGAAATAGCTCTCTTAATATTTCCACCTGAAATGATTCAACCTACAAGTAGCAAGTGTAGACAGTGAAGTTTGTATTGATTACAACAAGGCTATGTGATTTATACATTTTTGGTTCATAGATAGATGTTGGACATGCATATGGTACCGTCATACTGTGGTCATCCTATTTAAGACTCATCCCACTATCTGACCCACTGGGACATGCCAGACAGGACTATGAATTCTGGGAATTATCCTGACAGTTCTCAATACAGGACATGCATATTTATTTCCAACCAAAGTCTTCAACTCTGTCACCAGGCAACACTGACAGACATCTGCCATGATATGGACATATTGATGGATACACAAAGAGTGTTAAAATGTGTACATTTAACATTGGTAGAAATAAAGAATACTTCATGAGGTCCTGTCCCTGTTAACCAAAAGCATGGGAATAAGTACCTTACATAATATCCAGCAAGACTCAGTAATTACTCATGACCCAATCCGCTTGGGCTTGTAATAATGTTGGTGTGAAAGTCATTTCCCCATGGCAGGCATTGTGGTTGCCGCCAAAGCCAGTTGTGGTTAATTGACATCCACCAGGTTCATCAAAGGCCACTTAACCTTATCAGATACATTTAGAACCTGTGGGAGGGTATATACTATGATTGTAGAATTGCGTGGATGTTATTAACCACTCTTTTGCTTAACAGAGAGCAGGACAGCATGTTATTCCAAACCAATGATGATCCTTTCTTATCTGAAACTCAATGTGTGTTTACAGATTGACTGATTTTTAAAACAGTTAATTATTTCCAAGCGGTTATTTATTTAGCAAGAGTAACACATTTCATCTGCTCATATATATGAGTACCTTCTTTTTGAGTGTTATGGGCCCAAGCAGCACTGCAGGTAACATGAATGTCCTGTACTCCAACCAGTACTGTGAACATTTTAAACCGAGAACAAGAGTGAATGCTTTGAAATTGGGTCTGAGGGCAGTTCCCATTAGAGCAGGTTCCTCTGTAAGACGCTACCTTTTATCACTCCCCCCTCCCCCCCAAAAAAAAGAAAAAAAAAACACCCCAGGTTGCAATTTGAGAGAACCTCATTCTTATTTTCTGACTAACAATATTGAAAGCTTCAATCTGAGTGTTATTTCAGAGCACCCCGGAGCGAGATCGACACATCAAAAGTCAGGAGTACCTGACAGATGTCATGTCCGACTGGGAACAGTGAGTCATTCTTCTGTTGTTCTAGTAGTTGCTTAACAAAATGTGGCAACAGACTGTCTGTTTGCTGATCAAATTATCGTGCCTTTCTAGGAACATTTAGAGGGGTGAAGTTGATGAAGACCTGAAACATGGTCAGCTGTGCAGTTATAAATAGAACTTGCAGATGGATTTGAAACAAATTAAACAGCATTTGATGAAAATACCCACACTGGTCTTATATCAGTCATTGCATTTAACATTGTTTCCAATGGTGGGGGGAAGCTTTGTGTTCTTGGATATATGTTGTCCAAATATGCATCTGATTGCTTCTGTTATTCAGTTTCCTGAAAATTACTGCTATAGCTGTGGCTCAAATTTGACACTGAAGTAAATTGTAGAGAGATGTGGGAAATAAGAATGGATATAATTGTAAAAGATTTCTGGGTAATTGACTTGATTGGTAAACACTCCATATTTTCTTTATTGTTTTTATGTATTCTGTTTTTTTTTTTTTTTTGTTTGTTTGTTTGTTTGTTTGTTTGTTTTGGGCTTCACATAAGGTTGCGAAAACAGATTTTCTGTAAAAGTTGAAATTCAGGTTACAGTTGATGGATAATAATTTGCAATGTCCTTTTTGTTTTTATTTTTTTTCAGAAAACAGCGAAACCAGTCAACCTCTGGTAGTCCTCGTCGAGGTTCCCCAAAGACTCCCTCCCAAACCTATGGAAAGTTTGTCTTTTGCAAACGAGTGTTTCAGCCAATCTCGGAGATACCATATGACCCCATTGAGTTCCATCTTCGGTATGCACAGGCTGTCCATTATGTTGTGCGGGTAAGTATTGCAGATTTTGATTTTGCTATCCATGTGCCTGCATTTGCAAAGTGTTCAAATATGCCACATACTAGCATCAGGGGGAAGCAGACACGGAGACAGGGTTGACATGTTCTCATGTGCACCATGGAGGTATAATACAGTTTTACATGTCCATGTGTACACAATGTGAAGCCTTTATCTGCTTCCAGTGATTGCTGCAGTTAAACCCTTTGCTTGGTCTAACCTTTTTCGGCTCAAGTCACCCGAACCTGCTTGGATGTAAACCTATCACTGTTACATGCCTCATGTTGACAACTTTATCGACATGGGTCCCAGCTAGTAGCACCTAGGGAACTTGTTGACTCAGTGTGAATCTGCCCAGGCAGAGGTTAAAACCTCATTAATTATTCTGGGATTTGTACCGTTCTTCATGTAGTGTACCTTTCAGGAGCAGTGATTTTTGACCTTCCTTTTTCTGTTCCTTGCTACAACTTTTATATTGGTTGAAGCCTACCAGGCAGTTACTGGGTCCACTCTCACTTTGACGTGATGTTTTAATGATCACAACACCTGTCTCCCCCATCCTTCCATTACTTCACACTAAAAAAGTTAAACTGAAGTCCACTTTCCTGAGGCCAATTTTAATGATCAGTATGTCAATTTAATACAGCTAATTATAAAAATGAAAATAGTTATGACATTTAGTCCTTTAAAATTTTAAATAGTTGCCCAAATTTTTGGTTAGGGACACCTATCTGTTGCCATGTGTTGTCTCGATGATTATGTAATACTGATAAAGGACAGTGGATAAGCTTTGTTTGAAGTCTGGGTCAATGAGACCCCATGGAGCTAATACTTGTAATTTGAAATCAGGGTAAGAACTACCCTGCTAAATGGGCTCTGGGCCCAGTACATGTACCTTTAGCTGAGATGTATATATGTGCACAGCATGGTTAATTAGTTGAACAGTGTGTACTGCATTACATACCCTTGGTTACAGAACACATCCATGTGTCAGTTATTAGCAGGGCAGTGTGTGGCTGCATGCATGTGTTGGGTCCGTGGTGTACATGATATACATGTGTCAGTTAATAGTAGGGCAGTGAAAAGTGCTGTAAAAGTGGTTTTATTTAGGGATGGTTCAACATTATCATCATTTTTGAATTAGTACTTAGGGTACTAAATTTCATGACTCCCTGCCTCCCCCCAAATTAGTACTTTAAAAATGATGATTTTCCCCCCAAATCATAGCAAAATTGCGCAAAACAGGCCAACAATTGACCATCATTTTCCATATCCTGTGAAAGTGTACAGACCCATTTAACCCCCTCCCCCCTTGCGTACTGTAAGTACTAATTCAAAAATGATGAAAATGTTGAACCATCCCTTAATGAACTGGTTCTTTGTCTGTTGCCATATAAATGTCAGAAGTACAACTTAATATGCAAGAGTACCTGTGTTGACAATGTACCATCATTCAAAAATCAAAATCTTGGTGTATCCATGTAACTTGACCTGTAATGCAAGACTATCTGCATGGCACACTTTTACAACACTTTACACAGAAAACACAACTTTGCTCCAAACATGGCCTTATGTTATGTACACCATTATTATTATTTTAGATCATGTAAACTATATATTTTCCGCAAGTATACTCCCGTATTAAGTAATTGAAAATAATGAAATCTCTGTAAGTGTTAGGAAATTGAATTTTAATTGCTTAATTAAAAAACCTTAATTTTATCTGTTCTGCATTAAAAAAAACACACACACACACAAACACCAAAAACGGGAAACATTATTTTCTGATTAAAAATGAAAACGTACACATCTCGCAGCAAAACTGTATTTTAAAATTTTAGGTAGCGGTTTTAGTTTAAAATGTAGAGGATATTTAGATTAAAAGTTTTTAAATTTTCAAAAAATTAAAGCTGCGATTAAATTAAAACTAAGCCCTTTTTCAAAAATTTAAAATATGATTTTGGAAAGCATTATTTGTTCTGTTATTTTGCACTATAAACTAAAACTGATTTTTATATTTTAAAATGCTTTTTAAAATTTAATGCAAGTTTTGATTTAAGTTTAATTACATCGATTGCGATCCTGAAATTTGATATGCCTAAATTAGGGTATCAGATGGCAACTACAGGCAGAAGTTAAACATTTATACACGAGAGTCTTAAAGTGCACATGCCCTTAAAAGACCACTTTTAGAGTTGGAATAATCATTGAAGATGGAGATAGCTACACTGCAATAGTCATTGGGATTGTCAAGGGTATTTCTCTCTTGTAGTTGGATGATTATTCTGTTTCGGAGTCCATGGCAGTGCAGCTTGCTGGCCTTCAGGCACAGGTCATACATGGGGAATATGAAGAAGGAAAGGAGTCCAGGTGCGTCTCTTCCAGTCATATACAACTGGAAAAAATACAAATGTTTTAAAAATATATACTGGTAGATGTTGGCCCCTTAAGAAACTAATCTGTGGATTTCAGAGTTAAAAAAGCAGGCAATTGCATACTATTAACACGAGTGGTCTGTAATAACACTGCTTGTCTGAGGTTCATACCTCACAACATCTTGTAACCTGGTACAAAGTAGACTGCTTCTCATTATGTAAGGAAACTTTTAAAATTTCTGTACATGAGGTCATCAGAGAAAGACCCATGTAAGGAAAAAAATCAAAAGAAACATGGAAGAGTTTCACCCAATTATGAAGACACGACATTTGTGACTGTTTCAGACATGTTAAATTTTGTTAAAAACCTGTTCGTTATCCAAGTGTAACTGGTTGTCTGACAAAAAAAAGCTGTCTGCATCCAATATTTTGAATAGTCTGAAAGGCAATGACGCTGGTGTACAACGTGAATAAAGTAATTACTAATGTAGTTCATTTGACGCAATCTACATGAACTGCCATTTAAAAGGCCACAGCCTGACTCTGTCCACTTGATCCTTGATAAGTTCCAGGCACGCATAAATGTGGATCAGTGAGCATGACAGCAAGCACTGGCCTTTGCCTAATGCCTTGCTGTTGATCCTTTCATGATATACACATACATAACCTGTAATTATCTGTATATACACACATACATGTATATACACATACATGTAACCTACACGTGTATAATTATACACATGTACACATATCAATAGCAACAGCTGTCAGTGGGGTATGGACATTCTTGGTGGTTTCGGGCAGCGATTGGCAATGGATGGAAATGGGGGGCAGCAATGAGTCTAGATTCGCAGCACTACCACCACTCACCACCCATCACAGGCAAGGCCTTTTTCTTTCTGTCCAGGTTTGGTGGCAGCTGTCTACGAGGCCCAGTATGCTGTACATCACCACCAACTGCCACCAATCACCACCAAACATCAGTGTTACCATTAAGGGAGCATCCAGTATTACTTCTTATTCGAAATACATAATAGAGCAAGTCAGTATGATATCTAAGATAACAGGTTATCATAATAATGAAAGTTGAAAGAGCATGTAATAAGAACACATTGAAAGTTGATAAAATACTTTATTCAACACCACCTCTTAAAAAAACAAACAGGAATGGGGATTTGGTCGAGTGGGTATGTGCGTTTCCCATTTCAGCTAGGCGACTGGTGCCAAAGGTTGCAGGTTCGAGTCCCACTCGTTCCGAACATGAAACAATACAATACTACATGTACATGTACATGTACATGTACTTCATGTGACTATGTTTTATTCAAAATTTCTGTTCTGTTGTAATAAGAACACATGAAGTCTTGACAAAATTTTATTCCTCACCATCTCTTTAGAAAAAAAGGAAATGGACAACATGGACAGGATGTGTGTATGGCTATTAAACAATCGCTCGTTGTTGCAAATAAATTCAATACATGCTGTAATGTCATTGAAGTGTACAGAAAATAAGATTTCACTGTTTTCTTGATGTGCTGAACTTTGATGAAAGATATCACCTTGTTTTATGCTACATTTAATAATACTCTCAGATAATACAAAACAAAACAAATGTGTATTGCTGGGTGCTCCCTTGATGATGGCACTGATATTTGGTGGCAATCTGTGGCATATCGGGCCTCGCCACCAGCCACTGCCAAGTCTGCAGAGCAAGAGAAAGGCCTTAGCAGTGAGTGGCGATGAGCAGTGCCACCCATCACTGGCTCGCCACCCATCACTGCCGTCCACCACCAATTGCTGCCCAAAACTGCCAAAAGTGTTCACACACTGCCAAAAGCTGTTACAAGAGTATGTAGCTGATCAAATTTTTAACATGCATGTTTTTCACCTCTATGCATGTATAACCACATTTAGCATATGTATACACACGTAGAATATGTGTTAGTCTATGTTTGCCTGTGGGAAGTTAACTTATCCATTCATAGAAGCAGTGGAGTAAGCCCCATACCCCAGTGAACAAAGTGGAATAAGTAAGAAAGGTTTAGGAGCAACCATGGGTTATTCAGATATGACTGCTTGTGTAATATCGGATTAGTCCATGCTTGGCCTTTATTTACTTGTACATAGATCCAATACTATGCTCATGTCATTGAATAACCCATTCCATTCACATATAAAACCTGTAAATACACACTTATAACACATGTATACACATGTTGACACATGTAGCTTTGCACATGTACTGTCCCCGATCAGGGAGAAATCCGAATACAGTACTTGTACTGGGTTAAATACATTGAACTGGACCATGTTGATTATGGCATTCACACATACTGGCCTCCATTGAACCATTGTGTTTGGAATGGGGATTTGGTGCAGTTGGTACATGCATGTGCGTTTCCCATTTTTGGCCAGGTGATTGGTGCTGAAGGTTGCTGGTTCGAGACCTGGCCATTCTGTGGTCATAAACATGTATATTTTTGGTGCTCCTTTGATGCTGGGGGACTTACACATGTACTGTACCCGATCTGGGGGAACGCCAAATACAGTATACGTACTTGTACTGGGTTAAATACACTGAACTGGACCATGTCGATAATGGTATTCACACATACTGGCCTCCATTGAACCATTCTGTTTAGAATGGGGATTTGGTGCAGTTGGTACATGTATGTGCGGTTCCCATTTTTGGCTAGGTGATTGGAGACCTGGTCATTCCATGGTCACAAACATAAATATAACCGGTACACACATGCATGTATACATGTATATCATACAGATAACATGTCCATGATAACCTATTTTTTATATAATGTATAACCGGTACATACACATGCATATATAGAAACTATTTTCTCATGACTCACTATCAAACAAAATTATCTGAATTAGCATGTCTTGCATGTAAGATTGAGAAGTCCTGCATAATAATTATAGATCATGATGTACATGATGTATTTGCAGGTACATAGACATCGAGGAATATATTTGTCCAAGGCTCATCACTTTAGAGCACAACTGGAGTGAAAAAATTGCACAAGCTCACAAGGTAATTGTGTCATGTATTGAAGTAAACATATTTGCTGTAAAAAAATTGTAATTTGACAAAACAACTAAAATTCTCTATCTCTTTAACAGATAAAGATCCACAATTAAAGTCAAGCTGATTAATAGTCCTAACAGTCAAAAAGATTACACAAACAGCTAATTTTGTGACAGTCCTTGATTAATTCCTCAAGGTCATGGAGGGAATGCTTTTTAGGAAATGTTGATTTGGTGATGGTCATCACATTATATGTCAGTAGAGTGTTAGGCCCACAGGCTTATTGTTCTGTGCATCCCTCCATCTGTCCATGACACTTTGTATCCAGGCTATAACTGTACTGTCATTTGACTTAAAATCATAAAACTTGGCCCACATGTGTATTTGGATACAACATTGTGTCATGCACAAAAAATAGGTCACCAGGGCAAGTATCTAGGTCACGGACATATCCTTCCCACATCAAGTTCAGGTTACAATATCTTTGCTTTTGCCTTTAACTCAGATTCATGAAAGTTTGCACATGTGTATAGAGACAAGGGTGTCATGCACAAAAAGTAGGTCACTAGGTCAAGTATCTTGATCAGTGATATATCATGCCTGAGCTGTAATTCCTTTCATCTTTGACATTTGTGTAAACTTTACACACAATGTATCCGGAGGCAAGGCAGTGTCATGCTCAAAAGTAGGTCACTATGTCAAATAGACCTATCTGTGTCACCGTGATAACAGTCATATAAAGTGTAATACTTCTGTGTTTGTCCTTTTATTTTTTTATATGTGACTTAGTTTCATGAAACATTACACAAAGTTGTAACTTGACCCAAGGGTGTGGCATGCAACAAAAGTAGGTCATTAGGTCAAGTATTTGGGTCAAATGTGATGTATCCATATAAAATTGGGTCTGGCCTATAATTATGCCACCCTCCTACTGGAGGAGGATCATATAGTAAACACTTTTTCCATGCCTCTGTGTATGACACATTTTGTCTGGGCTGTAACTCTTGTCCTGTGACTGAAAATCATGAAACTTTGCACACATGTGTATCTGAGTCACAGTGATATGGCCAGGGGGCATATGTCTAGGAATCTCTGATTCCGTTTTAGTTTGAAATGTTTTCCTTCGGAAATATGAGAGCTTCACACTTTTAAACAAGTGTATGAGAAATCATATTGATGGGCATGAAAGTATAACTTTAAATGTTTTCTTACAGAAATATGGCAGCGGGAAAACAGTGGCAGAAGCGGAGATGCAATACCTGTCCCAGGTTTCGGATTATCCTCTGTATGCATGCTGTAAGTTCTACGCTCACTACAAGGGTCTTTGGACCCATGGCATTGAGACAATTCTGGCCTTCAACCACCACGGCTTTAAATGTATTAGCATCAAAGACAAAACTATCACATTTGATTATCACTATGCAGAGATTGAGACAATTTTGTTGGATGCCGAGGAGTACCATTTGATTGTGCAGCTGAGGACTTGTGTGGTAGGAAAACAACAGTGTTACATGTTTGAGTGCCTAGACATTGAGGATATTGCCGAACTCATCGAGCATTATTCGCCTCACCATGCAAAGTGGCTGCATGAGCCAAATGATTCCTACAGGACGAAGGTAGGTCAACAACTTTCTTGCCCAAGTGTACAGTGATCCATGTGATGTGTAAGACGTCTTTTGAGCATCTTTCATACAAATGGATCCTATGCGGAAGCAGTCGCAGTAAAAAGAGACAAGTTTTGAGAAAGCTGTGAGAGACAAATTGTCCAAAACAAAAAAAATGGCTAATACTACATGTTTAACCCATAAAAGGTCATATTTATGTCTCCCGGTGGAAGCCGGGGGACATATTGTTTTAGTGCCCGTTTCTTCCGCTTGTTGTTGTTGTTGTTGTTGTTGTTGTTGTTGTTGTTGTTCAGGTTCTTCAACACTTGGTTTCCGTGCGATAAGTCTTGAAGGACTTGACAGAATTTGATGAAACTTGGTTGGATTATGTATCTAGGCAAGACCTAGGTTGGGATTGTATTTGGATGACCTTGAGCGAATTTTCAAGGTCACAGGGTCACTTATGTGAAATTGGTTTCGGTGCGATAAGTCTTGAAGAACTTGATGGAATTTGATGAAACTTGGTAGGATTATGTATCAAGGTAAGACCAAGGTTGGGATTTTATTTGGGTGACCTTGACGTAATTTTCAAGGTCACAGGGTCATTTATGTGAAATTGGTTTCTCTGCAATAAGTCTTGAAGAACTTGATGAAAATTGCTAGAGTAATGTATCTAGGTGAGATCTAAAATAGGATTGTAATTTTCAAGCAAACTTGGTCATTTGTAATATGTTATCACCTGTAGCTTATTCAGAGACGTAAGTGTTCCACCGGGAGACATTTGATTTTCTGTTGGAAAATCAGTCTGTTCTTGTATTGGACTGAGTCAACAGCTCTCCTTGAAGAACCCTGGTCAGTTATATATGATAAGAGGCCAGGGTGTGCCAAAGAAAGCTGTTGACCACTGGCATATCATAAGTCTTCTCTCAAATTTTTATTGAAAATATTTTGAGGAAGGTAAATATTGAATAAATTGATGAAGCAGACACCTTGCAAAGTGCTTGTCTTTGTAGTTTGGCTTCACCAGGAAAGTATTAATTTTTGGTGCAACAGTTCCTGTGTAATTATATATCTTCACAATTATACAGTGATTGATATTCTAAGAAATTAACCATACTTATAGATAGATAGATAGATAGATAGATAGATAGATAGATAGATAGATAGATAGACAGACAGACACACAGACAGACAGACAGACAGACAGACAGACAGATGACAAGCTGACACTTATCTCCCCCAGGACCCCCTTGCATGTGCCACACATTTAACCATTCACACGTGTGTGGTGACCTGCAGTGGGCATTTCATATATAGCGGCCACTGCTCATTCCAGAGACTTCCATGCCCGGTCATCGCTGCTGACATTATCAGCCACAGGTGACCTGAAGTGTCCAACTAAACCTTTGAACAGTTTAGTGGTTACTATATGTGAAGAGGCAGAGACCAAAAGTCTCTTGGATCCCCCGGGGATTGAACCCCAGGTCACACGCACACAAAAGCGGGAGCGTAACCAATCAGCCAGGCTTGCTCCTACTTTTCTATTAAATATTGTCATAGAATCATTTTTTGGTCCACATTTCTCAACCAATCAGACAAAACAGGACATTTTCCAAAGAATGCTGCAACTGTCAAGTGTCTTATACAGAAAGACTGATGACAGTGCCACCTGCTGGTAAGAACTTGATAATGAAATCTTTCACCCTGCCTTGACCTCTCCTCAAATGCCACTTGTGTTTTTCTGTCTAACTATGAGTGATCAGCTCATCTTAACTCTTTCCTTACTGGAGGAAAGCTGGTGATGTGGAATATTCTAATTTCCAGATTCATCTCATCTACATTTTTTGGTTAAAATGTATTGTATTTATGAGAAATTTAACTCGTAAAAGCAGATGACACCTGAAATGAAGACTGTCTTTTAATCACATTAATGGCAGGAGATACGCCAAAAAATCGTTGTTCAATCATCTGTAAGTTAAAGTGCATCAGTTGTAACATACTAAAACCATGCATGCATCCATGTATTTGTCCTATCCCACAAAACACACACCATTACTGAGTCTCTTATCTGCTAATTGCCGAATGAACAGTGCAAACACTTCAATTTCTCTTTTACTTCAGGCATATTAACTTTCTTCAGTCTGCAAAAAAAGAATCAAATGAAAAGAACAGAAAAGATCACTGATACAGTGTTGTGGTTAAGACCTCAACAAATGAGTGATTTTTGTCCAGCCATTTTACTGAAATAAAATTTCCAAGCTTGCACTCTTTCCGGTCATGTTCGATAGAAGAGGTACTTCAAAATCTCAACAGGGGCCATGTGGCGCCTTCGAGTTTGTGTGTGTGTGTGTGTGTGTGTGTGTGTGTGTGTGTGTGTGTGTGTGTGTGTGGTTTTTTTGTTTGTTTTGTAATATTTGTACATTTTCTGTGGAATTGACTTTTTGCAAGCTGGGCAGTAGTACATAAAATATTGAAGTATATAATTGTAAATCACAAAAAACGGCAAGTCAAAATGTTTTTGTTGTATCTCATGCTGTTAACAGCAAAGTGGTGAAGTACAGATGAGAGGACAAGTGACCAGCCGCGGGTCCAGGCTACAGTTGCTGTGTTTACGTACATGTGATGTACTATTTGTAGATCACAGTTTGGGTTGATGACTGTCCCAGTCTGGCTGATGACATCATCAGGTGTCGCTGTAACTTAGTGAGCAGCAGCCTCTTACAGAAGACACAGCCAGAAGGTCTTGGTTTTATTAGGACAGCGCTCAAGAGGTAAGCATTGCCAAGGATATACTCTAGCTTCCTGCAGAAGAGGTGCTGGGCATGGTGACAAATGATGCTTATCAGGACTTCATGACCTGCCCATGAAGCAAGCGTAGCAAATCTGGGCAAGTCCAGTGCTGACATTTTTCGAACTTTTCACATGTCCCAATCTAAAATTTACTTGTCTGGAACAATCAGACAGTCCTTGATGTCACATCTTGCATATATACTGTGCTTTTGAAGATGTTTAAGCTGTTCGAAAAACAAGCCCATACAGCATTAAGCACCAGTGTTTATATTTAGTTGATACAGTTGGTCCCCCCCCAAAAAAGAATAAGTAAATATGTGAAAACATAATAGTTGAATACAAAAATAGAAAATAAGGGAAAATTTTGGAATATAAGTTAAAAAACAATTTGAAAATGTTGGAATGTAAAGGTCTATAAAATTTTAAAGCATTTGAAAATAAAGATCAAAATGTACGTTGTGATTTTTTTTGTTGGCAGGTTAGGTGGTAGGTGTGACCGACAGGGCCTTGACGACTGTGACCTTCGTGGAAGTCTCTGGAGTTTCTCCCGCAGTCCCTTCAAGCAGTCCTTGCTGGCATTTGACTCAGCAGAGATGGAGGACACAGCCGTGAGAATGTTCAACTCAACCTTGGTGTATGCAGGCCTGGAGGCAGCAGGTACCTACTGTAGCCAGCTTATAGTAGAGCCTCAGCCATCACAAAGGACAGATCTTGTCAGTTTAAGTGTCAAAACCTCTGTTGTCTACAGGGTTACCGGTATTCAGGCACTACCTGTAGCTAGCTGATGGTAGAACCTCAGCCATCATAAAGACAGGTCTTGTCAGTTTATGTGTCAAAACCTCTGTTGTCTACAGAGTTACGAGTGTACAGGCATAAGTGTAGCTAGCTTTTACAGTAGTACCTGCAATTACTGACCCCTGGAAGGGGCGACCACCTGGTCAAAATGACCAGTTTTCCTTTGCATGGGGGCTTGCAGCAGGTCGACAATGACCGGCAGAATTACCCCACAAATGACCCCCCGTTTGACCAAAAACAAAAAACAAAAACAAAAAAACGCTCAAATCAACCATGAGCGAGTTTTAAGTTAATAGAAAAGCTGGCCAATGCATCCCGGTATTTTGCAGTAAAGTCAACTCAAACACAGCATTTTTATTTCAACTTGTCGGGAGAGTTAACTTGGGACGGGAAAACAGCACCGCTGCATAGCCATGGTTTTTTGGTGATCATTATCATAATACATGTATTTTACTAGGTCCCAGGTATCCGTTCTCTGAGTTACAAGGGCAAATGGTTGATAAAGTATTTTTTAAACATGACTTACTATCTGAACTTTAATCTGCCAGCTTGGTTGTGTCTGAAGAAGTTATCATCATTAGTTACAAATTCAAATGCGATACGATACCCTGGCAAATCATGCACATATTGGTGAGCGCCATTTTGAACATAGTGGCAATGCATTGTGGGACAGTCGCACAAATGAATATTTGACTTGATTTGGATATCAGAGTGAATCATTGCCACATGTTTTCAGCACTGTTTGCAATGTGCACGGATGAAAGTTAACAAGGTGGGCTGAACATAATCAAATGTACCCAAGTTTGCACACAATTGTACTAGATTTCAAAATGCTTTGCATGTGGTCTTATGCTGTTTGTTGACTATTGTAAGTACATTTATTTTCAAGGGTATTAATTTTTACTGTTTTTGCATTTTGGACCTTTCGCTGAGACATTAACTTCATTATTTTATTCATTTTTCCTATGGATGAAATGTTGAAAACCTTTTTCACTGTGATTTTAATTTCACTGTTTTGAAGCATCAGCAAAATAAGCGAAGATAAGAACATAGTGAAATTAAATGCACAATGTGGTTGTTCATTCATGGTCAGGCATATGCAGACAGCATAATGACTAATGTCTTGCATACATTGAAATTTTGCTGGCTTTTTTTTCCATTTTCATATTTTTTTATTGAAGGATGGTTAAACTCTTTATGTGTATCATTATTCCCTTCACTGAGAATAATGATACACATAACTACAACACAAGAAACTATAAAAAAATTGTTCATTAACGAAGTAAGATGCTCATTTGCTCAACAAAGTATTATTTTTGATATTCCAAAACTTATAAATAGTACTGATCAGATGATCCCTGAAAAAAATAACACAGAGAGTCTACAAGATTTTTCAAAATATATAAAATCTTATTTTTAAAACAGGTATGAATGTACCTGTTATGCACAAAAGTTTTATATATGTAAAGAAGATTGATGTGAAGTATGAAGATATAATGTAGTTGTCTTAAAAAGCAATTGGATTGACATGTAAAAATTATCTTGGCTACATAATGTTACGTAAACATAGTCTATACCTTTTTTATTTTGTAAGAATACATAGAATATACCATGTAACAAGATAGCCCAGGTGACTACAACATAGCTTCAATGTTTCAGCATGGGACTACTTGACCGGCTTGGTTAATATATTGATTGTCTACATTTCCTATGAATTGATATGGTCGAATAAAGTGAAACTGAATCTTGAATCTTCAGAAGTGGAATATGAGTTGCAGGCAGTGTAATTCTGAAGTGTTTTTGGGTGTTATAAAGTATCACTCATTTTTTTTTATTTATTCTTTTTTGTGTGTGCATAAGCTGGTAAGGTATCCTGACCTATGTAATGTGTGTTTGGGACACCTGAACATGCCCTTTACATGAACTACCACCTGCATGCTGAAAACAGCTACCTTGAAGCCCTGTCCAACAAGTGAAGGTTCCTTTTGTGAACCTGTTATCTCATATTAATAATAACTGTAAACACTGATTGATTAAAAAAAGGTTCCTACCACAGTGACAACACAGGAAACTACTTTCTCTTCAAGATAAAATGAAAGCACCAGCAAGCACACTTGGGGCTAATTACTCACCTTGTCAGATAAATTAACATAAACAAACACTTAGGGATACATTTGAGATCATACCCAACCCTGGATTTTCCCTCAAATCCTAGTTTTGAGCCCAGTCAATTTTTCAAGCATATAAAATTCCTCATATGCAGTATGCAACCTTTTTTGGCTGGAAGCTGGTGTTAAACAGCAGGTACTGACTGTAGCCAGCTTATGGTAGAGCCTCGGCCATCATAAAGACAGGTCTTGTCAGTTTATGTGTCAAAACCTCTGTTGTCTGCAGAGTTACCTGTATCAGTGTGTGGGTTGCATTTATGGTGGAAATGGAATCTTCAAGACAGAACACTGCAGTAGCTCTCTGTGCATTGAATACACTGTTTGTCTTTCGTCTTTCAGTCTAATTGTGTTCATAGACAATGGGTACTTTTTGCCCTCAGCACATAAAGTGCCGCAGGGTATTGTCTTCCCCTACGTTGTCCGTCCGTCCATCCATTTTGTCAACGTTACCACGATATCTCAAAAAATATTCACCATAGCTGTACCAATTTTTTGGGAGAGAAGAACCTAATGATGGCTCAGGTTCCTATTGAAAACCAGCTTCCTCTGATTATTTTTAAAACTTTTTATGAAACTTTTAATGTATTTATTTGAATGCCGTCTGAGTGGCATCAACCCTGATGACGTTACCACAATATCTCCAACAATTTTGATTGCAGCTTTACCAAATGTTTGTCAGAGATGTATCTTATGATGGACCAGGTTCCTATTGAAAACCAGCTTCCTCTGATTATTTTAAAACTTTTTATAAAACTTTTAATGTATTCATTTGGAAGCTGTCTGAGTGGTGTCAACCCTGATGATGTTACCAAGATATCTCCAAAAATATTGACCACATCTTTACCAAATATTTGTTAGAGATGCATCTTATGATGAACCAGGTTCCTATTAAAAACCAGCAGCGTCCTCTTTGTATTTATAAACTTTTTATGAAACTTTAAAGTATTTATCTTCAAGGCCGTATTAGTGGTGCACAAGGGGAAGATGTTACCATAATATCTTAACAACGATCCAACGCAGCTTCACCAAATTTGTGTCAGAGATGCACTTTATAGTAGACCACATACCTACTTAAAATGAGCTTCCTCTTATTATTTTTAAGTGTGGTATGAAACTTTTGAAGTATTTTTTTGATGGCCATCTGAGTGAGGCACAGTATATTGGTCTCTGTCACCAGAACTTGCCCCAAGAACACATCTTTCAGTTCATAGACATAATATGGAAATTGTATTTTAAGTATTCTACTGCAAAGTCTCAAAACTAAAGAATAAAAAATGGTAGAATTGAGGAAAAAACAATTGTGGGTGTTGAGGGTAATCCATCGTCTGAAGCCAATTTTTGCCTTATGTCATATCAATATAATCTGTTACTCTGTTGGGTCACAGCCATATCATGGTGGTGTTACTCCTGTAATACCACCATCTTGTGTCATGCAAATGTAATATATGACAACCCTGATGTGATGTTATGTCACACAGATATAACAGCATAGTCATGTGTCACAGAAATAACTTGAAACCTGGAATGTTGTCATGGAGCTGTTTTATGTTGTGTACCAGGTTGCTACCATGCTGCTTAACAGATAAAAACGTGTTCCTTTCCATGTCATAGAGACAATGATCTTTTTGTGACATGTAAGCATAATGCTACACATGTATGTCACAGAAATGTTCTAACATTTCTATGTTGTGTGACATAAATATTGACACATTGCATCAGACAATCATTGCCATTTTATGTGACAGGCAACCATACTGCTTGTATCACAGAGACATAATGGCATCACCATGTTATGTGACAGATGCAACCATGGTGTTAACTTGGAGGCATAACCTGTTGCTGTTTTGTGTGACAGAGATGGAGTCGGACCTGGTGGGGGTGGTACAGACGTTGGTGGCCAAGTGCATCGAGAGGGAAGACTTATGCAATGAATTCTATCTGCAACTTATCAAGCAGACAACAGAGGCTCCACCAGGTGGGTGGCAAGTGAAGCTTACCAGTAAATGTTTATCACATTTGTTTCTGTGTAACTGGAGAGAAGCTATCCTAAGTATTAATGGAAAGAAAAATATTTCTTGCCAAATAAGGTTGTAATTTCCTGTTGTTTCATGACAAAGTATAAAAAATTTGAACAAATCAAAATTAGTGATAAACTATATGAAGAGCATGGTTTGATTTGACTAGTATCACCTTGCAATTTACTAATCAAGGAGTGGTATGTTGCTCTTCAAATTTTGATTATATAGCACCTTGTGGCCAAGAAATCAATGCATGGGACTCCAAGATGTTAAACTGAATGCTGAATCACCTGAACAAATTCATGCTTCCAAGTAATTATACAGTAGTTATTACATTTTGCCACGCTGGAAATTCATTTTAAGTTTGTGTGTCAAGCAAATTAAGTAACCATGGTCACCTTTTAAATGTTTATAGCAATAAAGAAAGATAAGGGCTTGCCAGACAAACTGGCTGACATTTTGAGAATTGGTTGTATCTGTGTTGAATTATATTTGCCTCACTCAGAAATAGTTTATTTGGGCGCTGTATCCAGATTATACTTGTAGTACTAGTAGTTTCATTAACTCATGGCTAATCATGATAATTAAGGCAAAACAACTGCATGTTAGTCTCCAAAAAGCATTGCATCATAAATTAATTCAAGATTTTGAGTCTTCAAAAATGCATCACATCATATATAAATTCAAGATCCTTTTCTTGGGTATGCACTATAAATGATTAGATCTGGATATACAACAATTATTATACTGTTATAGTTACTGTAGGACGGTGCACAGACAGGCAAGACTGACTCACAGTAACCTGTCTTGTATATCATCACACCTATGTAAACAAGGTCCTCTTGGCTATGGCAGCCCTATATGTATCTCTATTTTAATCTGTAGGTAAGGAGGTGAAAGTCTAAATGTCGTAAAATATTTGTATGTGTACATTGGTATACAGGATGACCTACTGTTTGATTATATATTGTGAGGCTGTAGACCTGGGTTTGAATCTGAATAAGTTAAAAAGTTAGGCTTGGTTGACATGCTCACTGAGACATATGGGGCTCCCCAGTTGGAGTAAAAAATATTGTGTTGCCACTGTGACAGCTCTCTGAGATACATGTATCTGCTGGTGTTCCCCCATCTCAGTACATTGAATCAACGGCAAAAATTAAGGGATCATTTGGCACACTCTTCTTGAGGTAACAAAGTTATCAAACATATACAAACATGCTCACATCTGTGACTGTGATGTCACAGAAAAACATAAACTAATTTTGCTTAAGTTTACACAAAAGTGTCCACTCTGCATGCTCAGATGGCGAAGGTGAAGTTTGAGAGTCCTGAGTTTGGCGATCAAGGCATATGGGTTTGAGAGCACTGAATTTGAGATCAAGGCATATGGGTTTGAGAGTACTGAGTTTGAGATCAAGGCATAGGGTTTTGACAGCACTGCCTGAGTTTAGGGATCAAAATATAGTGTTATGAGCACACTGAGATGGAATTGAGACATATATTTAAAAGCACAGAGTTTCAGCATTAAGGCATAATTTTGAGAGCACAGAGTTGGAAACCAAAGCATAAGGTTTGAGAGCACTGGGTTGGAGATGAAGGCATATGCATTAGCTAGCACTGTGACTTTTAGGATCAAGGCACAAGGTTGAGAGAGCACTTAGTTAAGGCTGAGGGAATAGGGGTTTGAGATCACAGTGAGGCATGCATGTATCAGTCTAATGTATTGCACTGGCAATGTTCAGTTCTACAGTAAAACCTCTCTGACCTAACACCTCTCTATACTGAACACCATTTTTCGGTCTCAAATACATGTATATACTTCAATGCTATCAAACCTCCCTATACCGAACACCTCACTACACTGAACACTTTTTTCTGGTCCCAAGGGTGTTCGGTATAGGCAGGTTTTACTGTACATGGATTTACCCCTCCCCGCATGTTATAACACTGTGTTTGCTTGTTCCCTTCAGACCTGACTAAAGTGCTGATTCACTACTGGCACTTGCTGGGTGTGATGTGTAATGTCATTCTACCGCCGTCCCGCCTGGTGCACGACTACCTGACTGTGCACCTGGCCTCCTGCGCCATGGACCAACACACAGAGGAAGGACAGTTTGCTCAATTTTGTATCAAGGTGAGTTACGCGCTCATCTCATGCTGAAATGTGGAAACCAACTGTGTCATAGTGATGATTTGGTTTATTTTAATATACATATATATCTTATTAATTTAATATGCAATTTGTGAAAGTTGAAATTGAATCTTAACTGTGTGCCAAACATTTAAATATAGGAGAATTTTTGCAACTTGATAGTTTTACTGAGATATCAGAGGCAGATTTTTGTTGGTATCAACAGAGAATCTCCTCTCAGCAATACATGTACATTGTATTATACCAAGGAGGGTAGAGCTACCCTCCCTGACCATGGCAAGGTGTTTGTACATTGCATAATACTGTAGTAAGGTATTTGTACATAGTATTATACTACAATAAGGTGTTTGTACATGTTGTACATTGTGTTATACTAGCCAGGTGTTTGTACATGTTGTACATTGTGTTATACTAGCCAGGTGTTTTTACATGTTGTACATTGTGTTATACTAGCCAGGTGTTTGTACATGTTGTACATTGTGTTATACTAGCCAGGTGTTTGTACATGTTGTACATTGTGTTATACTAGCCAGGTGTTTGTACATGTTGTACATTGTGTTATACTAGCCAGGTGTTTGTACATGTTGTACATTGTGTTATAATAGCCAGGTGTTTGTATTTGTTGTACATTGTTTTTAGACTTGCTCAAGTCTCACTGGACTGTCTTCTGTATTTTATTCAAAATAAAATTAATTGCAAAAATAAATTTTTCAAGTAAACACACGTCGAAGCGTTATTCGGTTACCATACAGGTAGGCCCTCAAACCTGGCTAATTGGCGTGGAACGTGTCTATAACCAGATAACACGGACTCCAGATGATTAGCGCCGGGCGGTCTGCACTGTGTTTCTTATCACACAGACATGCGAGCGGTCATAACGCACCCCTCTTCAGAAGCTGTTAATTGAGCTACTGTGTAATGAAATATTAATTGCACTGCCCGAGTCAGGCGGAGGGCGTCCAGTGAGACTTGTCAAACTTGCCGGCTTGTCGCTGCTATGAATTATTCATGAGCAGTCAAGCACGTGACAGATTCAAGGCCGTCTCAAAAACCTTGTGTTGACTGTTGTTTATTTACATGCAAGCATGCACATTTTATTGTAGAGAAACGTCAGTTCTTGCCGATGGCTATTTCGAGCGGCGTTAAAATGAATATTTTCCTTCTACGATGATTTAAATCAATGACCGGGTCGTTGCTTGTGACAATTTGAATGATGTAACTTTGCAAAACTGCGCAAAAATAGGGTGATTTCATCGTCTCTATCTCGATTTTTTTTTTGTCTCCGCGCCATGTTGTTTATATCGTTAGAATGCTCAGAACCTTGTCTATTTTAACAACAAGCTCTCCCATTGGCTGAAACAAAAGTATTTTAGCGGGAACACCTTCAAAACTGCCTCTATTTCAAACAGATGCGTCGTTATTTTAGTCGGAAACTACAAGGGCCCAGAATCTATCACATGGTTTTGCTATCTAATCAAAAAGTTTTTCTATCACTGTTTCGTTCGGTAGAACTCGCTGCCTCGTGTTGTGAAGTCTGGCTTGAAAGATGGTAGCCCCAAGGGACCTCCCCTCGCTCTGCTAAGCTAGGGGAGGTCCCTTGGGGCTAGAAAGATGGGTGACATTTGTGTGAACACAAGTGGTTTAACATATTTTATTCGTAGAATACAATTGGGAAGGAGGGCAGAGTGACAAGTGACGATTACGGACAATTTATTAAAGCAAGGAACAAAATTTAACGCTGTAAATTGGTGAGAATGACAACATATACTACCACTGTACCAGTCTTTGCGTACATTAGAGTAGAGGGTCCAATTTTTTCACGGAAAGAGAGTAAAATACGCCAGCCGCAGGTAAACATGGCTCGGGTGAAAATACCGCTGCCGCGTGTTTATCATGCTGACAGTTTTTCAGTAACTGCGATAAAGTGTGTTTATGGACTATTTACTGCAGCAACAAGCTCAACCACTATAGTTGAATGGCAATTATAACACACAACCGATCTTTAGAAAAAAATAAAAGAGGAACCATCGTTCGTGACGCTAACCAAGAAAAATGCACGGACCGGTACCCATGCAATTGTATTCACACAGGTTTGACCGCTTTGATCAAATCGTGATTGAGATCGGTATATTTCCATTGTAGGGTGTAGGGCAAGAGTTTTTGTTTAAATTGACAAAAGAGCCACATAGAAATGTAGAGGTCTTACTCAACAAAACTTAAATCATGACGTGGATCATTTTACATTAATGCAAAAATAAAAAAGTTGTGGCACTGATTTGACTTCTAAGATCCCGCAAAACCCCGGATGTTGTGACGTCACTCCCACCGAATTGATGGTAGTCCAGAGTGGGCTTGTGCAAGTTTGACAAGTCCCTGGTGTCGGCAGCCGGAGGGAGAAGGTCAGCTTTGTCTCGCTTGAGTGGCCAGTGACTAGCCATGCATTCATCGAAGGCCACTTTCCACTCGCGATGAAATTGGGATTAGAACTGACCAGGACTCAATAGCTGCTACTGTTGAAACCGACACGGCGGCAGTGTCGACAGTTAAAAAAAAAATATAATAATAATAGTAGGACCTACTTAATAACACCGTGTAGTTGGCATAAAATTATTCAGTTAACTTTGTGGAGGGGAAAATGTATCGCACTTCTGGGTGGGACCGCGGGATGGGAAAATAGGGACATGCACCAGGGACTTGTGCAAGTCTACATTGTTTTATACTAGCCATGTGTTTATATTTGTTGTACATTGTGTTATACTAGCCAGGTGTTTGTACATGTTGTACATTGTGTTATACTAGCCATGTGTTTATATTTGTTGTACATTGTGTTATACTAGCCAGGTGTTTATATTTGTTGTACATTGTGTTATACTAGCCATGTGTTTATATTTGTTTTACATTGTGTTATACTAGCCAGGTGTTTGTACATGTTGTACATTGTGTTATACTAGCCAGTTGTTTGTACATGTACATTTTGTTATGCTAGCCAGGTGTTTATGTTTGTTGTACATTGTGTTACATACTAGCAAGGTGTTTGTACATGTACATTGCGTTATACTGGCAAGGTGTTTGAACACTGTGTTATATATATACAAGGCATTTTGACATTTAGTCCTATTTAGTGATACATGTATCACTACATGTAAATCATTTAACGATATCATTAAATAATCACAGTAATATAGCCAAACATTTAGAGGTATCTCTAATTATTTAGTGATATTGCTAAATATTTAGGAACATATCTAAATCAATTAGCGATATCGCTAAATCATTTAGTGATATCATTTAGTGATATCATGTATAGTGTTTTAGTGTATGGTATTAAGTTTATTGAACTTTCTTGCTGACATAGAATCTGCACCATGGGGCTATTCGTCAGACTCCTTATGGTATTTAATGAATTCTCCCAACTATTAATGTTATACCTCTTTAGAGTACGAGCTGGTCACTCTCCTTACAGAATTATTCTAACTTTTTATCTTTCATGCCATCGTGTTTGTGTTGTGTATGTGTTGTACACGATGTAGCTGGTACCTATGAAGTGTCTTTAAATACATTACTTTTAGTGGTTTAAGAATATGAGATATTGTATATATTGCATGTGCTTTGGTTTGTCAGGTTTTGTGTTTATATTTATATAAATCTTGCTTTGTTATACATGGAGGTTTTTTAGATAGATAGGTATTAATAGATAGATAGGTAGATAGATAGATAGATAGATAGATAGATAGATAGATAGATAGATAGATAGATAGATAGATAGATAGATAGATAGATAGATAGATAGATAGATAGATAGATAGATAGATAGATAGATAGAGAGATAGATAGAGAGAGAGAGAGAGATGCTTGCACATGTTGTACATATTTATTACATGGTGTTAGTGCATTGTATTCTTGAAGTTTAGTGGTATACAAATGTATAGCATCACTTGAACACATTATTGGTACATTGTAGCATTCTTGCCTAATCATAATCTACATGAGCTCTTGGTTGATGTGTGTTCTAGGGCCAGAAGAGAGTGACAGAGAATGGAGCCAGAAATTATCCACCCAGTCATAAGGAAATTGTTCATCTCACTCAAAGGTAACATGATATCCTAACTGAAATTATCACTTGTTACCTCAAACTATTCATGTTGTACTCATGTGTATCTTTTGTCAGCACACACATGTCCAGACAGTAAGATTTGTGTCAAAGTCCAATTCTTAGGAAAATTCACCCTGTCCTTGATGATGTGCTCATGTGAAAAAGAATAATTATTCTAATTCCCAGTTGCCCTGTAAGACCCCCAATTTTCACTAAGTTTATGACAGAGCAAGGAACAAAAAGGATGATACAGAATGTATCATGCTACACGTAGCACTGAATATTACATAATACATTGCAGAGTACAACACTGCCAGTGTTATGAAATGTATTTATTTTATTTTTATTTATTAAGCTTCAATCAGCAGTAGTACATAAAATGACATAAGATACAATAAAATGTTTGCTGCATAAAACATACTGCCAATTAGGAAGAGTCAAACAGGTGAACACACCTATACAAGTTGACTCCCCGTTGGTGATCTGATGAATGAAATGAGTACAGCTAGTGCTGTGTAATAACGATGTTCATGGAGATAAAACCAATTTACTACACTAGAATGATGTATAAAATGTCTGGAAAGGCATGATAAAATCTGAACTTTACAATATATAGAAAAGCACCACTTAAGGTAGCGGCCATATTTCGACCGCGCGTATAGAACTAGCGACTTTAACCCCTTATAACTTATTCGTTTTTGCCATTTCACCCGAAAAACTATACCTTATTTTAATGGTACAGATGTCTAGATTTGAAAGAACCAGGTTTTGTATAAACGTGACGAGTTTTGATGGTGTCCTGAGTAATTTTCTTAGGGGGTATCAGATAGCACTTTTTGCAGCGCCTACTGGAAAAATATTCGACAATTAAGTCTAAAAACTATGCAGGATTTAAGTACTGACCAATACACAGGAACCGTTCTTACCGTTCATGAAATGAATGAATATTGAAAATGTTGTTGAATTCTTTTATCGCCATCATAAAGTCTTACAATTCTGTCACTTTTAGCGCTTCAAAAGTCACGGAAGGAATAGTTAGAACGGAAAATCCCAGATACGGTTCCTAGCTTAGGTATTTACCATCCAAAATCTGTTCATTTCGATAGGATAAACCTACTGGGTTTTTTAAAATGTTGTTTACAAAATTGATTGATCTTGCGAAAATTGTTTTCTGAGTAAATCGCAATGAAAGGTAGAATGGCCCGTTTTCGTACATGATTGTCTGTAGCGGGAATACGGTTTGTTTTCTCCGGCTCAACTTTGTAGTACACATGGTACACATGCAAACCTCACATTTGATGTTTTGCTCGTAAAACGTATTGATGTTTTCTGTGTTAAAAAGCATGTTTTAAAACTCAAAGACTCCAAAGGCAGCCACGCTGTTGGTTTTACCTGGCTGGTTTCCCATGCGGCTGCCTGACTTCAAACGGGAATTGTAAGTGGATTAATCACGTGACCTGACGTGTGATAACCTTGACCCTAACAACCAGTATTTAAATATGGCGGCTGTAAGTGAAGACCTCGTGTATTTCAAATGTTTGTTTTACGGAGAAGTTCACTCAGCTGGCATGTTCTGCTCACTCACTTCTCATCACGTTGGATCAAAGAGCAAAAGGCCTTTATTTACGCCATGGTTAGTGCCATGGCCATGCAGTGTTTTGGAAAGCTTACAGCAAATTTGTCTTGTGTTTATTATTTTGGACGGAAATATTTTCCATCGTATGTACAAGGAGCAGTGTTGTAACTTGTATATCAAACAAAATTGAGCATTTTATTTTCTGATACTGTTTTGGGAGTTCGAGGAAAAAAGATTATCCATATTAGTTTTGTTAGATGCAGGGTGCTGTTCAGTTGGAGCATAGAGCAAAATGGGATGGACCACTTTGTGTTCTCTGTCAAATTTTATAGAACATTTTTGATATTGTTACCAACCAAAGATAATTGGATATTGAACATAAGTAATAAAACTTTTCTTCAAAAGTCTCCGTCCTCATTGTCAAATTTCATGTGAAGTAATTTGACCTCCAGTTCTCTTCCATTGTTGAGTTGATAGATGCCGGGGGGGGGGGGGAGGGGGATTGATAGACCAATTACTTTGATGTAAAAGCTGCACTGGCTATAATATTTTAGAAATGGGAAAAAGGAGACCGTTTTTCACTAAGGTATGAATAACCGTGAATATCTTGTATTTCAGTATTATAAAAAGTTTATTTACATCCAAAAGTGTTTTCATTTTTGTTGTATTTGCATTCGTTTTGACTTGGGCCAATCTGCAGTATATCATTGTATATATATATATATATATATATATATATATATATATATATATATATATATATATATATATATATATATATATATATATATATATATATATATATATATATAAAAGATACATATATATCTCCAATGCTAATTTCCCGGGGTAGGGCCTATATGCCTTGGTTTGACCAGAGACATGTTTGGGGGGGGGGTGCTGTTTGCTGTTTTTGTAATTTTATAGCTAAGCGCTTCAACACAGCATGGTCAATATTGATAAATGTCAGCATAATAGCCAGCCAATGCAAGACTTTGGATACGTCTGATTTTGGTAAATTATACGTTCTTATTGCTCACTCAATACCCCCGAAGCCTACGTTTTATTTGGGTTAATGAAAATGTCCAAGCAATAAATAATTTAAATGATTGGCATTCTATAGGCTTAAAGCATGATGATAATATTCAGTTATTTATATACTTGAAAAGGAAACAAAGAATAAAGCTTGCCCGAGTTGTGTTATCTGGTTCGCAAGCTCTCTCTCTCCGTTACTGTTACACTCTCGGCAATCTGACGCTGGCGTCATCCTGCTTTTGATTCTCTCTTTGTTTTTGACATAATTCTTTCCTACTTGACTCTCTAAGTCTGAAAGCAGTGACTAGGGACTATACAGTTCCTGGGTACAGTATATGAGACGACTAAGAAAGTAAGGTCAATGCCCGCACTGTTTTATTACACTGATTGATGAACGTATCAGGGGCCGGTAATCCACCTATGAGGTTGCTTTCTGAGGGTAGAGTCGTATTATTGCTGAAAACACAGACCCCACCCCAGTCAAAAGTTTCAAAGAAATGTCTTACAAATGCCGGGAACCCATTAGTTTCAACATAATTTGCGACAAGTGTCTATTGTAAGGTTTTGACCACCACTGCAATGTTTTCCTGGAATGTCAACACACGAACCACGCAGACAACGAAGTGCCGCCTGAGATGAAAGGATATATCATTACAGGAACTTGGGTGCAGCATTGCATTTACTGAAATTCACCGATCACCAATTATGTTTACTCATCACGTAACAAACTGATCAGAACACCAGCAAACTTTTATTATTTTAATGCTCATAGTATTATTATTGCATGATGAATGCTGATTTTCGGGCAATCCTCCGTTCGGCCGCCTTTGCTGTAATCTTCCGTGCCCGTCGATCGAGCCGCCATTTTGACAAAGGGCGATCGTCAAAACGGGTCATCAAGAGTTATTTTATTTCAATCATAGACCATAAGATAAACAAAAAGAACAGAGAATTTCTCGGTCGATACAGGAAGGGTTGAAGTAACATCTTTTCGTCATCATATCATGTGGCAGTGTCAATTCACTCAAGCGATGCCCCATTGTCTCATTAGTCATAGTCCACCGCATTTCCGCGTTGTCAGGGCCAGAGGCGGCGGCCGAGTGCTATCTAAACTTGGCGATTAATTAACATAATTCAACAAACAGACCAAGCACGTGTAATTGACAGCCCAAAGTTAGTGATGTTTTTCTTCATTTTTCTCCTATAAATATTTATTTTTTTAAAGTCAATTTTGGTGAGCACAAAGTTTAGATAATGGGCTTCATGAAAATGGAAAAAAGTCATTTCATGATGAGTCACCATATTGCCGCTGCAGTCGAAATGTGGCCGCTACCTTAACATAGTCAATTAATATCATTTGGATGGTGTGTCAGATTACAACTAGTGGAGTGGGTTAGATTGGGGACCCCCAGCAGAGTGACGGGGGACAAAGCCGCGCAGGTGTTCCTTGAACACCGCAGCAGACACCGGCTCTGCTGGTTTTACTCCACAGTTGATAACATATTGGTTAAAAAATAAAACACATATTTGGATAGACACACTGTAGTAGCACCAGATACATACTGTCACTGTACATAAAGCTGTCACAAATTACCCTCTGCATTTAGCACAGAAGCATTTACTTCTCCATGTGCATGTATTAGAATCATCAAAATAATTGTTTCTCAAATTATTGTAATGCTGCTTTAGTCTGGATTTGAACATGCCAATTGTAGTGGAAGCTTTTATGTTATGTGGCAAGTTGTTCCACCTGTAGATTGTGCGATTGACATATGAGTGTCTGAATGTTTCTGTGCCGCAACGGGAGGCCTCAAAACGGATAGTATTGTTGGAATTTCGTAGCTCGGAAGTATAGGTTTGGAGTGGGAATAAATCTTGTAAATTTACTGAATAGTATCCATGTAGACATTTGTATAAGAATACTAAATCCAGAATTTCACGCCTATAGGATAGAGGATGAAGATTACACTTAATAAGTCGTGCTTTGTAGGTGTCATCGCAATGTACTCCCAAAATATACTTAGTTGCCCTACACTGGATCGATTCTAAAGCCTTTAGGTTTTTCTTAGTGCCGACACTCCACACAACACTGCCGTACTCTAAATGGCTTCGTACCATTGAAATATATAACCTCTTGGTAGTTTCAGGAGGTGCTTGGTATCCACATGTACGTTTGATGATCCCAAGTGCACGATTGGCTTTCGTACAGCATTTTGTTATGTGGTTAGACCAGTCGAGGCAAGAGCTTAACTCGAAACCAAGATCATTTTGGGAGGACACGTGTAAGAGGGGTGTATTGTTCATGTTGTAATCAAAGACGACTGGGTTTCTACTAACACTAAGTACAGAACACTTATCGGCATTAAAATTCATTCCCCAAGTTTTACTCCATGTTAACAATTTGTCTATGTCGTCTTGGAGAGACGATGCATCAGCATCTGAGTGAATTTTCCTGAAGCACTTGGAGTCGTCTGCAAATAAAAACATTGTAGTTTCACTTGACAGTGATGTGGGGAGATCGTTAATATATAACAGAAATAGGAAGGGCCCTAAGATGGAGCCCTGCGGAACTCCAGATATAACAGGTTTAAATTCACTTTTTTGACCTTCCACTAGTACACATTGACGTCTCTCTGATAAGTAGTTAGTGAACCAATTGTACAATTGACCATTTATTCCAGAGCCTTTCAGTTTATGTAGAAGAAGGTGATGAGGCACAGAGTCAAATGCTTTGGAAAAGTCCAAGTAAAGAACATCTATCTGTACTTTGTTGTCTAGGTTTTTGCCCAGAGTATGTATAAAGTCTACCATTTGTGTTGCACAAGATTTCCCCTTCATAAAACCATGTTGAAAGGGGTGGAGAGAGTTCTTGAGCGCTGGAAGTATTTGATTCAAAATGCACCTCTCCATCACTTTACTAACTATACATAGCAAAGAAATAGGTCTATAGTTTTCGACATCTTCTCTATTGCCTTTCTTGTGTACAGGAATAACATTAGCATCCTTCCATTGTGAGGGAAGTTTACCACTGTTCATTGATTTAGAGAAGAGATATTTGAGTGAGGGGGCCAGCTCTGCTGCACATTCTTTAAGGATCCTTCCTGAGAGATTATCTGGGCCAATAGCTTTAGTAGGATCCAAATTTTGGAGAACTTTTTGTATTTCTTCAGCTGAGAACGTGCAGGTCGAGAGTCTAGGGTCTAATGAAGAAATGACTCCAGGCAAGGGGAGATCTTGGCATCTATGATTAAAAACAGAGTAAAAAAAGCGACTAAAAACACTAGCTTTCTCTTCAGGGGATGAATATTCCTGATCAAATCCTTTTATAATGTTTGGAAGGTTTTTGCTTTTAGTTTTGGCTCTAATGAAAGACCAGAATCTTTTAGGATTTTCATGCACTTTAGAACTTAGAGCATCAATAAATTCCGCATATTTAAGTGCAGTTAAGTTCTTTAAATCATTTGTCATTTTGCGAAGCTTGTTCTTTAGATACTGTGAGCCAGAGCTGTTGGCTTTTCTGCGCAGAGTTTCTTTCTTGTTGGATAAGTGGAGCACATCGCCGTCAATCCAGGGCGGCGTTGTACTATCACGGACCTTGATTTTTGGAATGTACTGATCAACTGTAGTTAACAATAAATCACTCCAATTTTTCCAATTAATGTCGATGTCATCTTCCAAAAAAGCAGTTCCAAACGGAACATGATAAAGATGCTCTCGCAAGCCTGACCAGTCAGCTTTTTTGAAATTGTACACATATCGTGGTATTTTTAACTTTTTGGGAGGCTTAATGTGAATCTGAAAATCGAGAAGAAAATGGTCAGATTCTACAATACACGTTGAAACCGAAACATCACCAACAGCCTCTGGAAAGTTGCTGAACACCAAGTCTAGTGTATTACCAGAAATATGAGAAGCACTGAAATTATGTTGCTCCAACGAAAAATCTTGAATAACATCACAAAACTGACGCTCTTTGCCAGTATGGGTTGCATTAGGGTCTGACCAATTAATGACGGGGAAGTTAAAGTCACCTAGGATGCAAATACGAGGCATATCTGCTGAGGTATCTGATATGGTATTGAGAATACTTCTCAAATTGTCCGAGAAATTATCGTCACCAGTGGGGGGACGATAGCACAGGACAAGTACTATCTTTTTAGCTTTATCTGGTCTGAGTTCACAAATTAGAGTTTCGCTGTCGTATGAAATATCGTGGCGTTGAATACATGGAATGGAATTGTGAATAGCTAGAAGTATGCCACCCCCTCTCCGATTGGGTCTGTCTCTTCTGAACAGTATATAATCGTCAGATAGAATCTCACTGTCAGCAATATCAGATGTCAGCCAGGTTTCTGTCACTGCAACAATCTGCGGTTTGCTGGAGTAGACCAAAGTCTGAAATTGAATTAGTTTATTCCTGTCTCTGGACACACTCTTTAGACTCCTGGCATTCAAAAGAAAACAGTTTAAAGAACTTTGACTATACCCTTGTGAGTCGTGGACTGAGGAGAGATTAAGTGTAGAAGCACTCTCAGATAAGTTATCACTGACAGATATATCGTTGGGGGCGGTTTCGTCGTTACTTCCAGTAAATAAAGAGTCATTCAAATTAGGCAAAGCACATGTATTGCAAGTAAAAGTCGTACTGGGATTTGCCTTTGTGCGTATGTAGATTAAAACACTCATGTTAACACACTTAATGTGAAATACACCTTGGCACTGTTCACAAGTTACGTGTCTGTAATTCTTCTGCACCCTGTTGCCACAAACTGTACAGTTGGGTACTATATTACCATAGTAGCTGTGGGTGGCCTTGTTGCTTAAATAGTATGTGAAGTCCATTCGATGGGGTAGATAATGCACTGGAATTGATTGTACCCCAATCAATGAGAGATTAAGGGTCATTGTTTCTGTTGAAAAGTTGTATACCTGTAGGTGTAAACCTTGTAAGTGTTCTTCATACCGCATATTGTCCTGGTAGGAGGGTGCCAGACAGGAACACAGTGCAGTAATTATGAATAATGGCACTAAGGACAAGCTGAAGTCGCCTTGCTGAGAACATATATGTCTCTTTTTGGCCTGTCTTACTTTCAAGGCCCTGATGCACAAATTAAAAATTCCAATTTTCTCTCTGTACTCACATATATTGTTTCCCATTTTTCATTCCTGGAGGTCTCTGGTAGTTCATTGAAATGATGAACTGGAAATTCACTCACAGATTGGATAAAAACCTCCTTTTCTTGATAAAAATATGCAGCAGACAGTAAGGTGCAAGTAGACTAGTTGTTCAGTCGCAATATGTATAAACAACAGTACAATGTGCACGTTACAGAATGTATCCCAGTGTAATGGGATAAATATTACAAAATATATCACAATAATGCAATGTGAATGTTGCAGAATGTGCCAAAGAATAACACTGTGACTGTAACAATGCATCACTGAATGATACTGTCAATGTAACATGATGTGTCCCAAAGTATCACACTGTCAGTGGTACAGAATATACCCCAAAATGTATGTAAACACTGTCAGTGTTACAGAATGTGCCACAGTAATCATGGCAATACACTGACTGTGTTACAGAATGTATCACAATAACACAGTATCAGTGTTACATATATCACAGTAACACACTGTATCAGTGTTACAGAATGTATCACAATAACACAGTATCAGTGTTACATATATCACAGTAACACACTGTATCAGTGTTACAGAATGTATCACAATAACACAGTATCAGTGTTACATATATCACAGTGACACACTGTATCAGTGTTACAGAATGTATCACAATAACACAGTATCAGTGTTACATATATCACAGTAACACTGTATCAGTGTTACAGAATGTATCACAAAGTAACAATAACTGTGTTCATTAGGCACCTTATCCAGGAGAAGATCCATCTTCAGGACGGCCATTATCGTGTGGTGGAGTTTGACTCATCAGCCAATGTCGAGGAGGTATGTGTGACATTTGGTTTACAGTGGTCCCTGTCTTGACAGACTGACCCATGGACAGGTACAATGACATGTAAATGTTCTTCCTACAGCAATCTTAGATATACAGTTTCCAATTGTAGGGGTCTCTGAAGCCAAGTAGGTTTGACCCTATACCTTAATGATGTGGGTGGTCTTTGTAACAGTTTTTTTAGCTCAGCTGACCACACAGTCAAGCTGAGTTATTAGAATGGTCCATTGTCGGCGGTCCATCCATGCGTCCAGGATGTGTTCACACTTCAACTTCTCTGACTTCGGCCAGATTCACATCAAACTTGGTGCCAAAGTTCCCCTAGTGCACTGTTTTCAAGTTTGTTCAAATGGTCATGCTCCATTGATTTTTTGATTTTTTTATGAATTTTGGTTGCTCTTTTTTTGGCCTGAGGTCCTATGTAAATCAATAGAATCAGAATCAGAATCAGAATAATTTTATTTGACATATAGATAACAAATTGTACAAGAATATATGCAACAAAATAGATAAGATGACATAGGAATTAACATTTTTGACTTCTTGGAAACCGTCAGCTGGATTCACTTCAAACATGGTGGCAATGTTCCTTTAGTGGGTTTCCACTAGGTTTGTTCAAATGGTCATGCTCCAGTGATTTTTGTATGCTTTATGAATATTTTGTTCTTTTATGGCCAAATCGTTAAAAAAATCTTCTCTATAACCACTTACCCAATTGTTTCAAAATCACACACAAACACTTCTGGGGAACCCTAGTTGTTAATATGTTCACCATGTGGTGCTTCAAATTTTCTCTAAATTATCTATGAATTTGTGTGTGTTTTCGCCATTTTCAACTTCTTATCCAAAACCTTGATTCAAATTTTGCTGAAAGGCTGCAGGAATGTTCCTTGTATAAGGGCCAAATAAGTTTGTTCACTAGTAGGTGTTACTGTGGAATCCTGATTTTCAATAAATTTTTCATTTTGGATACTTATCGGTAACTACATACATTTCTGTTGTTCACTAAAATCAATAGGCATCTAATGCATATTCCCTTTTTAAACTTGTTCTCTGAAACCGTCAGCCAGATTCACTACATACTTAGTGACAGTGTTCCTCTATTGGGTTGTCCAAGTGGTCACAGTCCATTGACTTTTGTATTTTTTATGATTTTTTTTTCTTTTTGGGCCAAATCGTAAGAAATTTTCTTGTTCAAAACGGCCCAGCCAGTTGTTTCGGAATTGAATAGGGGCATGTCTGGGAGCCCCTGACCTAGAGCTTTGTGTGGATGTACCTTGGGTAGGTCTCTACCAGATTTGTTCAAATGGTCATGGTTCCGTGAATTGGGGATTTTCAATGAATTTGCTGTTGATTTTTGGGGAAAATGTTAAAAAATCTTCTCATAAATCGCCCAGCTAATTGCTTGGAAATGGCATTGGGACCCTGGACCTTAATTTGTTGAACATATGGTGCTGCAATTTTTCTGTATTTTTTTTACAATCAGCAACGGTGTATGTATGTGTTAGCAACAGTGATCATGGTCTGAAACAGTGTTGACCTAGATATCATAGTTCACAGGACCACATCAGTCTGTGCAGGTCAGCTGAGCACAGGACTGTCACAGTCCTCTTGTTGTAAATGTTGGATATCAATTGGATAGGAATATGAAGGGAAGTGTACGAGTTTCAAAATATTATGCAGTGTAATATATAAATGTATGTGTTGCATAAATTGTGAAATCGGAGAGATCACATACATCATGCCCATGTACATGTACAGTAAAAGAGTCGTTAACATGTAAATCAAATCCAAACAATTCTATATTGCTGATCCCTGTTAAATTGCCTGCTTTGCAGATCATGCTTGGTCTGTTATATGCGTATACAGACAACATCTGTCTATTTCAATAACTTTGTGAATGAAATCAAATCGAACACACATATTTTTTTTTTAAGGTGCTATTCAGCAAAAAACATAAGTAAGCAAGAATGGCAAACTTCTAATCCTTGCTGCCTGGCTAGCTGTACAAGCCTAGCTGGGAGCTTGGTCAGTTTTACATGTGCAATACAGGCAACCGGTTGGACATTTTGAAGGGTCATATAAAAGGACTCTGACTGTTGTAGGTGCTAAATCTAGTGAAGGCAACCATAGGGATGAGACTGGACGCCCGAGGTTTTGGCCTGTTTGAATGCCTTGGAGGTGCAGGTAAAAATTTACTGAAACACTAGTACTTCTTCTGTAAGCAGTCAGGCTATCAGGATGTTGTTAATATGTCCATACTATGAGTAAGTCAGCCTGGTAGTCTGCAAACACCTTCAGATTTTACCTACAATGAAAGTCATGGACTGTGGCAGCTGTTTATAGCTGTTATGGATATTTGCTATCATTCTGAAACTGTTAATATGCCACTATTGCTGTACATCTCATCCCATATCCCCACCAATAAGAAAATGCATGCCATATTACAAATACCTTGGAGATGAATGTCATGTTTAAGTGTCATTAATTTCTTGTTATTTTCACCAAAGATATCAGGATAACCCAAATGGTGTATGTTTCAGAAACATGTATGAACCCAACAGACAAATTGACAGACTTTATGTTCAAGTGGGAGAAGATGAGTGAGACAATGACAGGAAGCAAGGACATGCGTTTTGCCTTCAAAAAGAGACTCTTTATTGATCCATTTATCAACCTGGCAGACCCTGTGGAGGCTGACCTGGTCTACCACCAGTCAGTGTCTCAAGTATTTGAGGAAAAGATTCCCATGATTAAAGCAGATGCAGTGAGTAAAACCCCTGAAGACCACTTTTGAGAAAACAGAAACCCCCTAAAGACAACATTGGAGAAATGTCATGAAGACAACCTTAAGAAAAACACTGAAGATAACCTTTGAGAAAACCTTTGGGGGAAAACCTGAAGACAATCTTTGGGAAAACCCCTGAAGACAATCTTTGAAGAAAGAAGAAAAACCTCAACAGTTAAACAATGTTTACTTGAAATAAATCTACAAACATGTTTAATACAAACCATGTTTCCAATTAAGATTAAGAAAAGACTACCTGTATATCTAAATTTCATGTAAAAAAAGGTTACTGTTAAAATCATTTATAAAATGAACTTAAACAAATTTACTTTTACAATCATTTGAAATCACTTGAATGAAGATTAAACATTATTGAAGATTCAGTATATTACTAGTTAGTTAAACATAAATATACAGTTTATGTAAATTTGGTATAGAAATCATTTATAAAATTCAGTATATTACCCTATTGGCCAAAGATAAATATATACAGTGTTAATGTATTGTAATGTATTTTGTTGCTTTTTTAAAGCTCAGCTGACATGTCAATCAGCTGAGCTTTTAAGATGAGTGGGTGGTTGTCTCTCATGCATTCCTCCGTCGTCCGTTGTGCATGGCCTGTTGACAATCACATTTAAACTTCTGCAAAACTGTCAACCAGATTTATTTGAAACTTGGTGGGAATGTATCTTGAATGGGTCCAATGGTCATGCTCCAGTGATTTTTTAGTTTTTTAGGACAAAATCTTTGGCAAAATCTTAAAAATCTCCCCCCAAACTGCTTGGCCAAGTGCCTTGAATTTTTATTACAATTTTGTATTTTTTTATCAGAACACATGAGCATGATTGTTCCAAAACTCTTCTCAATTATTTTTGAACTAAAAATACTCTAAATTTGCAAACAAGATGAGTTTTCTTGGATGGTTTTCAACTTATGTGATGTTAAAATCAGAATAATAAAAAGATTCTTCTTTCTGTTTTGTTCTGCCTTCATGGACGACTTTGTTTGTCTACAGTTACATACACTAAAACATCAATTATGAACAGCCTTGGGCAAAACAGCCATCAGATGTGAAGACTGCTCTATTTATTTCTAAAATCATGAGAATGAGTTAAAAACAGCTTTCGGACTAATCACGGTATGACAGATACAGACTTCAATAGCAGCGTTATGGATTAGATAGCATTTAGTTGTGAATTTGTTTGCCATTTCAGCACTATTCATGAGATTTTGTGTGGCGTGAGTATGAGGAGACAGCCAATCTGATTTTAGCACATGGACTACAATAACATGCTGAGCTGCTTTCCTGCTTTTCTCTGTGCCTGGCAACCTTCACTTATCACAGAAATCAGGGACTGCTCCTTGTGACCACCCATGTGCTCAGTTGTTGACATAGAGATTATCCTTTCACACCAAATAACGCCCTCCACTTCAATTGAGCAGACTTCATTTATGCTGTGATGCAATGCTCCTATCATAGTGATTAGGTTTCCAGGGGAAAAAGATTATTTCATAAATCATGTAAATAGAATCCAATCGATATCAAATTAAAGGAAATGTTTTTGCTGTCAAAATTTTACAGGGCTCCAATTCCTCGTGACATCATCAAATCGCTTGCTCTGTACCATTAAACAATAGCCTGAAATGTATTGCTGTTGTTTTGAATCAAGGCCAGTGCTTAAATTTTCACAACACATGCTGGGTAGTGTCAATGGAAACTGTTTTGTTCCTTGTAGACACATAGACTATAGAATCTCTGACAGGCTGGCCATTTGCACATATGTGGTATAGCCTATGGTCAAGAATGGAAATGAAATATTGCGTAGCATCAATACTATGTTACCATATATTTTACCTGTACACAGAAAACTCGTTATATTGACACCATCTGTTCCCTTAGAAATGTTTAGGATAACTGAATATGTCAGATAATTGAATCAAACAACAAAGAAAATGAACTTCAAAACTTGTGTCATTATAATGAATATGTCAGATATCTGAGTGTCGTTATAATGAGGTTTCACTGTATATTTAACCCTACTACTGCTGAATTGTTTTTTTCACCTATGTTTTGGACAGTATAAACACGGGCCCCACAGCACTTGGGTTAATATTCAAGATTTTATGCGAGGAGATCAGACACAGGATCCCAGACTGTGTCACAGGTTTTTTCTTTAAAGATATGATGACTCCAAAAGTGTGCGAGTGGAGGCTTTGGTATGGGAAATAGTGATGGTGGTTTTAAAGAAAAATGACCTTGATATTATTCTAAAGGTCACAGGACCACTTGATTCTGTGCATACAAAGTTAGCTGAGCACAGGACTGTCACGGTCCTCTTGTTTTTAACATATCTTAAACATGGAGTGAATTTTTAAAAATTTTTCTTGTCATGGTTCTCTTTTAAAATTAGATAGATCGCAATAAAACAAAATAATTTCTTAGCATTTGGAAATGTTTGAAAGGAGAACAGATAGCATCAAATGATATGTGCCACATGAATTATTTGAGTGATTCAGAAATTCAGTTTGATTTCTGGTGACCCTGCACAAACAACATGTATTGTATTAGAAATGAATGACTCGTTGCATGGAAATGAAGTTCATTCTTTCAGTCAAGTTTTGTGTTGTTTTTACAGCTTCAGTTGTGTGCTCTCAGGGCTCAGTCAGAGTTTGGAGATTACTTACCCACTGACCCAGCAGACTATGTGTAAGTATTTACACAGAGTGAAAACTAGAAATCTAGGATGGCTTTTGAAGTACGTCTTTTAAAAGGGCTTGGCATTCGTAACATTTTTGTTTTAAAAATCAGCCTGCAAAACTAAAAACTGTTTTAAAAGCTTTAGTTTGAGAAACACTTTTTTGTCAAATGAAAGATCACAGGCACTACTGACTGTTGGCGTATAGAGTTAAAATGCAGGTGAAATTCAATGCCAAAAAGCAACAAAGCTTTATCAGAGCCTGCAGAATTAATGTAAAGTTGGTGCAGGGATCATACTAGAGGTGGCAGCATGTTGCAGGCTGAGCTGGGATGATGCGACTTTTAACCCTTGGCACAGTGCTGGTTATATGTGTAGCTTTGCAGGGTCATTGCTAAAAAATTACAAATGCACAGTGTTTTCAACTAATTTACACATTTATGAAAAATAATTTGACTGAGAATTGTAGAGGAAACCTGTGTGTTTTTCAAGGCCTACCAATATCTGAGATCACTAACTTTAGGTCTACTACTATATTAGTATATAGACAGGTTCACTTTTGAGCCACACACCAGGTAGCTGATGTATATCTTGGCCCTTTTACATAAGTGTCAAGTTGTGTTGTAATGGTTTATTTTACACTTGACTCCCTCTTTTGTCAGTACATGTATCTCCAAGCTGTCTCCAGCAGCAAGGTCAGTGTCAGGGTGACACATGACATACAAGGTGGTGCAGTGGCCTCTTTGTAATTCTAGAAAATAACTTTCGCTACATGACTCCTTTTAGGCTCTATCAGGAACCAGCACAGCCAAAACGGAATGGAAAAATATACAGGAACATAAAAAAGAGTCCGTCAAACATGTCTTGCTGGGTGTAGCAGGTGCTGCCCTCTGCAGTCAAATTCAAACATTAATTATGGAATAATCATTTGTCAAATGAGGTTTGTGTATAGGCGTTAAATGCTTTACGATGCGCAAATATGCACAACATTGAAATTCATTCACTTCTATTTGATTTATTTTACTGTGATATCCATCGTTGAAAACTTTGTGAGACTTAACTATTTCTTACTGTTGATAGTCCTATGATGCGAATCCTGCCACGTCACCTTCGTGAGTTGATCAATGCCAGTGACATTGCCAGTATCCACAAGTCACTGACAGGGATGACTGTTACACAGGCTAACCTGGCTTTCATGGATATACTCAAGAACTGGCCCCTTTATGGAGCTACTATCTTTGAAGTTACAGTGAGTTACTGCTTCCTATCTATTTAAGCACTTTCTCAGCCTGAAATACTGCTTTCGCTGGCTGTCAAGTTGCCATAAAGGGTACAGAGAGAAGCATTTCATGAGCAAGGTGTATATTGCCTACTAGGTCTTCCAGTTATTTAATGAGCAAGGTGTATATTGCCTACTAGGTCTTCCAGGTATTTAATGAGCAAGGTGTATATTGCCTACTAGGTCTTCCAGGCCTTTAATGAGCAAGGTGTATATTGCCTACTAGGTCTTCCAGGCCTTTAATGAGCAAGGTGTATATTGCCTACTAGGTCTTCCAGGCCTTTAATGAGCAAGGTGTATATTATATACCAGATCCTTCTGGCATTTAATGATCAAAGTGTATATTACCTTCTAGGTTTCTAAGCATTTGAGAATCATGGTGTTTATTATTTGCTTGGTCTTCCAAGCATTTAGTGAACAAAGTGAAGTTTATCAATTGAGTCTCCCAAGAATGTAATGAGCAAAGGCTACCCAGGTCCTCTATGTCATCAGTCTTTTTGTTTGAAAGTACATGAAGTGAAAAATGGGGAAAAAAAAAGTTCTTTCTGATAGTCATTGATATCATTGTTTCACAACAGGTTTGCTGTCATGCTCTTTGAAGTATTTAGTGTATTGTAAAGGATGAGGAATCCTCTTCAACAGTAATGGCGAGCTGGATGCACCTGTGTGACGCTTGTCTTATTATACATAATAAACAATAAGACATGGTCCAGTTGGCTAATACAGGTGGAGAATAACTGTATACACAGCTCTGGAACTTTGTTTTCTTTCCTGTTTACCTGTGCCAGCAAGAATACCATCAGAGTTGTCTAACTTTATTTTGTTTTGCACTATGTTTACCTGTACCAGCAAGCCTACTCAGAGAGCAGTGTAACTTTGTTTTGTTTGTTGTTTACCTGTGGCAGCAAGCCTATTCAAAGAGCAGTGTAATTTTGTTTTGTTTGTTGTTTACCTGTGGCAGCAAGCCTACTGGGAGAGCAGTGTAACTTTGTTTTGTTTGTTGTTTACCTGTGGCAGCAAGCCTATTCAAAGAGCAGTGTAATTTTGTTTTGTTTGTTGTTTACCTGTGGCAGCAAGCCTACTGGGAGAGCAGTGTAACTTTGTTTTGTTTGTTGTTTACCTGTGGCAGCAAGCCTACTGGGAGAGCAGTGTAACTTTGTTTTGTTTGTTGTTTACCTGTGCCAGCAAGCCTACTGGGAGAGCAGTGTAACTTTGTTTTGTTTGTTGTTTACCTGTGCCAGCAAGCCTACTGGGAGAGCAGTGTAACTTTGTTTAGTTTGTTGTTTACCTGTTTCAGCAAGCCTACTGGGAGAGCAGTGTAACTTTGTTTTGTTTGTTGTTTACCCGTGCCAGCAAGCCTACTGGGAGAACAGTGTAACTTTGTTTTATTTGTTATTTACCTGTTTCAGCAAGCCTACTGGGAGAGCAGTGTAACTTTGTTTTATTTGTTATTTACCTGTGCCAGCAAGCTTGCTTGGAGAACAGTGTAACATTGTTTTTTGTTTGTTGTTTACCTGTGCCAGCAAGCCTACTCTGAGAGCAGTGTAACTTTGTTTTGTTTGTTGTTTACCTGTGGCAACAAGCCTACTCAGAGAGCCATGTAACTTTGTTTTGTTTGTTGTTTACCTATGCCAGCAAGTCTACTGGGATAGCTGTGTAACTTTGTTTTGTTTGTTGTTTACCTGTGCCAGCAAGCCTACTCAGAGAGCCTGCCCAAGGTCATGTGGCTCGGGGTATCACAGATGGGACTCCACCTGATGGAGAGAAAGGGACAAGTAAGTAAACCCTTGGCTTCTTTTGGCACCTGATGTACTGGAGAACAGCAATCCAAAGGTTCTTAATAAAGTCATAGTGGTGCCATTGATGGTATTAATTGGAACTAACATCATAAGTATCAGAAACACCTTAAATCTATTATTGTTATGATCAATTGAGATAGAACTACAATATTTACACCAAATATGTGTCAGGTCAGTGGTCAAATTTTGCAATATGTTGTGTGATCTTGACCTATTTTTCAACATCGGTAAACATGCAAATAAATGTAAAGGACACTAAATTCAATATGTTGAGAAGGAATAAGGCTAATACATAATGATAATGATATCAAATGCACCACAAGTATATATCATATGTGGAAATTTGATATTGCGTTATGTGCATGGATGACCTTGATCTACTTTCTCAAGTTAACAGAGGGAATGCATTTCAAGAAATGGATTTCTATGATGGTCAGTGCATCTTAACTGGTGAACATACATCCAGATACCCTTACAGGAACATTATACTGACAAAAGTCAATGACACATGCAGTCATGGTGGCATCACTTTTGGTATTATTGGAACTAACATCATAAGCATCGGATACAAAAATATGTGTCAGGCTGATGGTCAAATTTCTTATCAAAAATGTGTATCAAATGAAAGCTTGATGTCACACAATGTGGATGACCTTGACCTACTTCCTTAAGGTCACAGAGGGCTTCCATGGCAGGAAATGAAGTTTTTGGAATGGTCATCCAATTACATGCATTGTCAGCAGAACATAAAGGCCCTTTGGCCTCTTGTTTTATCACATACATGGATATGTCAAAATATATTAAACACTTGATTATATATTGGATAGTATTGGAACACATTTGGGTGTATATTGAACAGCCGGCAGGCTGTGTATAGACTACCTTGACTGTCTTGGTTGTGTATTGCAGATGGTTTATTCCACATACTCATACAAGGACATGACGTACTGTGTTCCTAGCACAAAGAACATCACTGTTGTCATTGGCTCGGTTTCCAAAGGTCTTCAGCTTGTCTTCACCACTGCAGAGGTAAAGTGATGCAATGCCAGACACCTGCATTGTATGCTGCAAAAATTAAACTCAGTAGTGGCTGTTTTTGAAAATAAATTTGGTCAGATATACAAGTTTTGGCCAAACTTGTAAATGTGAAATTACCTCATGTTGGCAGACATGCATTTTCGAAAGACATATATATATATACATACATATACATATACATACATATATATATACACACATATATACATATATATATATATATATATATATATATATATATATATATATATATATATATATATATATATATATATATATATATATATATATATATATATATATATATATATGTATATATATGTGTATATATATGTGTATATATATGTGTATATATATGTGTATATATATGTATATATATATATGTATATATATATGTATATATATATATATATGTATATATATATATATATATATATATATATATATAAGCACCAAGGCACATGCCATCTGATCATCCAATATCACTCATAAACACTCCACCAACTAACTAAGTGCTTATAGTAACATTAATTCATGGGCCATTTAGATACATTGTATCTCAAATATGTTGCAGTGGCCCTGTCACTCTGACTGCTACAAAAAGACAGGTGGTCTGTCTTGACGATTAACGTCCCTGGTATAGGACTTTGGAATCTGTAAAATGGTCTGGGCTCTTTCACAACAGGAGCCAGGGTTCCACTGTAATTTTATTCATAAGCCATTTAGATGTTCCAGTTAGTGAATGATATTCACAGGCCACTTGGATATCCAATGTGTGAATAATTTTGTTAATGGTCTTCATCAGCCAGTCAGATATCCTAATGTGTGAATAATAATGTTAATAATCTATTCATCATGTATTAAAATATTCCAGTCAGTAAAAGACTGTTAATTCTATATATTTACATTTGGAGTTTTTGTTAGCATCGAAAGAATAGGGACAAATTTTGTTTTCATCAGTCGATGGTAACATCATGTACAGCACGGCACGTGCCAGTGCCTACTTTGCTACATAACAAGCGGCTGGCCACACCCATAGCTCCTCCCACTAATAAACAAAAGGTCCTTTGCAGTGGCTATCAAAACTTTTACGCACAAATATTCTTTACAAATTTAATTCTAGTATTAATGTTAATATGAATATAAATATAAAAAATGAAGTCTGTCTCTGTTGTTGTCATTGGCATGTAACAGCGCGCTTGTTGGTAGGTATTTTTTCCATGGCGTCGCTATCGCGACGTCATAAAAAATGCCAACCAACAACTGCGCTGTTACATGCCAATGACAACAACAGAGACAGACTTCATTTTTATTATACAGTGTACTGCCCATTCAAATATATTTTTAGTCCATTCAGGCAGCCCAGCTATTGAATGATTGTGCTAATTCTGTTCACAGGCCACTCAGATATCCCAGTTACTGAATGATTACTCCATGGAATTGATTGGCAGAAGAATCAAGAGTGACCTTCCACCACCTGAAGAAATTCCGTCGTGTTCCCCGCGAAGGAGACGCCCTATGGACACTTGTGCACTAGATGAGCTTGAAACAGTATTCTGACAAAATGGAGCTTGTCACGCGGAGCAATCTGTCATTGCTGTATGAGTCCTGACTGGTTCATTTGCACGATGCTACAATATACAGCTGCATTTCATATCTGGTCTATCCTAGCAGTTTTGCTGATTTAAAAGAAGCTGGATTGAAAATATGACATACAGAATTCAAATTTATTGGCTCAACATATGGTTAACATGTATTTGGATCATTGACAAAGTGGTGTCACAAGTTAATTTTGTTTCACCAGTATATGTGATGATCTTGTGAGTCACAGATTTTGTGAACTGGAACACATAGCTCAAAAATAAGCAAACACTTTTGCCACTAAGTGAACTTTTTTGCTACATTGCAAACTTCAACATAAGAAATCATGAGACAAAAATTTGTAGTGTTTCTTGCATTGATATGGTGCAAGACAGTTAACCAAGTATGAAAGCATCTATGAGGACAGTTCATATGAAACACGTGTGTGAAGGTCTTAGTCAGTGGTTTGTACATTGCCAGCTGTGGAGGCAATGGCAAAAACTACTTACCTTAGACTGGGTGTGTTGAAATGAGAGTGTAACCTCTTTATACATGAATTGCAATGTGCAGTTAATCCTTAATGCATAGGAAAGTCTGTCTCTATCATGGAATATTCCAAGTATTCTTACTTTTGTGATCAGGAATCTGTAAGCCTGAAGAGGGAGTTGATTTTGAATTAACTCATGTTCTGATACAATGCCTTCACAGATATGAGATAAATTTATAGAGGAGTAAAGTCGTAGCGAAAGGTGGATTCTGATAAGAATAGCTGAGGGATGGTTCAACATTTTACTGATGTACACATGCATATACTAAAGACATGAGATGTATGGTGTTGAACAGTATAAATATAGAACCAAATGATCATCCAGTGACTCGCCCCACCTTGTTCCACCCCCTCAAATTAAAGAAAACAGCCAGGTGTTTATTCAAGGATATTGATATTAAGAAGGTGGAAATACTTGTGATCCTGTTAAATCTTAATGATGTCTATCCAATGGAATTTTAAGAAAGGTCTTTAGTGGTATTTTTCAAGGCTAGCTTCTCTGGGTTCTCCCTAGAGGGCTCTGTAGGCAGGCGGGCCAGGTATGTGTATTTCCATCAGTTTCCAGTGTAATTTGCACCTTTGTATCTTTAAAACTCTCTACCTGGAAACACCAAATTTGGGGTAGTAAATGTTTGTATGTTGTTAAAATACTCCTGTAAATTTGATAATCTTTGCTGCAAAACTGTCAACATATTGAATGTTACTTTAACATAGAATCTTGTGGGAATACACACCTCTAGCCCACAAGAATTTTGTGTGTTGGGTTGTTTATTCAGCCAAATACACATAAAATTGCTGATACAAGAAATGCATATTAATTTCCTACCACGAAGGGGCTTATGCCTGTCAATCACGGAGGACACATAGGCATATCACTGTCACAGTCAGGGCTGGATACCCCTTTGTCACAAAATTAGTGTCTGTTAGAGAAATTTACGTTTACAAATACCAAAGTCCTAATCATTAAGTGCTTCCTAAATTGGTTACAAGAATAAATTTCCATCTGCCTGTAATAAGTGTTCTTTATTTCCAAAGTAGTAATATCGCACTTGCCCACACAGGCAGTGGCCATATTTTGCCGGGCAAAACTATGGTTACTAAGACAACCAGGTATGCGGTTGTGGCGGAAAATTAATATACATGCCTCATATTGTTACCTCTCCTGTTTTTAATGTAAGGAAGTACTCTGTCATTTAGGATGGGAGAGGTGATGAAAAAGTACAGTGTCATCAAGAGGGAAGGAGGGTGAAGAAGAGGACTGTGCACATTCTCTCAGAAATGATGAAAATGTTGAACTGCCCCACAAGTTAGTTTCATGTCAACATCAATGCTTTAACTCTTTGTAATTATTTTGCCTCCTCCATGCATATACAGGGCATATAGTAATATCTGTCTCCATCTGTATGCCTCATATTCATATCTAGGTTGCAACTTCTTTGTCTTTCATTTTCAGTTCATGAAACTCCTTACCCACATCTATGCATGAAGTCAACTGTCTGCTTTACACTGGTTGCAAATGGGGGGTGGGGGCATATATCCAACAATCTGCAATTGCACTTTTATTACAGTAGCTTTTCATTCACATTAAAAGTCTCAATTGTACTTATGGTAAAGATATCAAAATGTCAGTAAAAACTTTGAAAAATACAAATTTGAGTGTCCAGAAAACCATCAAGAAGGTGTATAGCCAACAGCTGTAAAGTCTTGCATGGTACCCGGCGTGACCCACAGGCTGACACCAACAGCGCCCAGTGCACTTAAAGTCAAATACTCTTCAGGCTCTACCCAAGGAGGCTAGATCTATCTAGCCTCTTTGGTCTAGCCTATGGCACTCCATTGGGCCAAGGTGTATACCCCAGAGAGACCACTTGTTGGGGCCACCAGGGACCACTTGAGATTGGGTGCAAGAGTAGGGCTCAGTGTGGCTTTTTGTGTTCTGTACATGTGGGTGTAGACTGGCTAGTTGTGATGGCAGTAAGCTGGCTGTGTGTTCCTGATTGATCTTGGGTCCATGACCTGCTCAAAAACAGGCCTCCCCACCAAAAATGGAAAAGACTCAACCCAGAGGGCCATTGGGTAATTTGCAATAGAATAGAATGTAGGCCTGGAAAGGTATTTAAGTCCGCCTTTTTTGTGTGTGTATGAAAAACTAAATTATAAACCATTATATGATAAACTTGTATGGTGGTAGATTTTGATATTCTGAAAGTTACATACCCATGAAAAGTGTGAAGGGACAAAGTCATGAAATTAAGCTCTAGGAAAATTTGGATATCTTTACATTGCATAATTGCAGGTGTATCCCTGGAAATGCGGAAAAAGCACGACTTGTCAAGCAGTACCAAAAGAGCATGATTTGTCAGGCAGTATGACAACAGCATGACTTGTCACTCAGACAGTATGACAACAGCATGACTTGTCACACAGGCAGTATGACAAGCATGACTTGTCAGACAGTACAAAAAGGACATAACTTGACATGTAGTACAAAAAGGGCAGGACTTGTCAGGCAGTAAAAAAAGGACATGACTTTTCATACAGTGCAACAGTGGTGGAATTTAGCAATGTTGGTACAGTGAAAACTCATTATTTTGACACCATCTGTTCCCCAAAAAATGTGTCAGATAACTGAATATGTCAGATAAATGCATTAAATAACAAAGAATATGAACCTTTTTCCCATGAAAATTTGTGTCATTATATCAAATATGTCGGATATTGAGTGTCGTTATAATGAGGTTTCACTGTATTTAAAATAAATTGAAGCTCTTTCATGATGGTCTCGTCATGCTAAAAGAACATACAAGTCTTATTCTTAGTATCCACAATATACCAGTTCTTGATAGGCTAAGCCGTGCAGTTTCTAAAATGCAGCACAATACGTCACTACCCATAAATAGGAAAAGTATTGTTATAAGTCAGAGACTTCAAGTTCTAATCTGTACTTCCACTGTAAAACCTAAATAAAGTTGTCTTTTCTTGACAAACACAGGTAGCCTGTGCAAGACATGGCACATTAATTCTAGTAATCAGCTTGTAAAAACAATGTTCCTGTTCTCAATATAGCAACTAAAAACTCCTCACAGGTAAAGTTGGGAGTGGGTCAGCAAGGCAAACATTTCTTGGCATAAGTAAACATGAAATCAGTTTATGGAAAATCTAAAAAGGGAGGGTCCCTGCTGTGATTAAAATATAAAATGTGTGCGTTCTCTGAAAAGTGTGATTTTTGCTCAGCATAAGGAACCCAAATATGTGTTCACTCTCATAACTGAAATGATGGGGAATGGTGTTACACATCATTGCACCCAATTTCACAGTTTAGAGACAGCACCTCATCACATAGAGACAGATTAGCAAGTGATAATAAGAGTGTTTTTGCCCACCCTATTGACAATCGGAACATATCGAGTAAAGATGCAGTGTACATGTACTATACATGTATTTTAAAGGCCAGTTAGGGTTGTAGATAACGGCTTAGTTGTTCCCATGGGTTTACTCATGCTGAGAAAGCTGGTAAGGAGAGTCTGTTACCCACTTGGCTCCTCTTGGTTGCTTTGACATATCTGCTACACAATAGTCTATATCGGGGTTAGTTCTAAATTTGCCTAAAGGTGGTGCTGCCCATCCTATTCATGGTTGACCGCCCACATCTTGGGGTCACTTTCCATGACCCTCACTTTTTCTCCATAGATTAAATGGGGAATTAGCAGATATATATTTAACCTCTCTATATGTTGCCAAATAAGCATTAAACTTTCATTTTATCACACCTTGGTGTATTTGAAAGATGATAATATGTACTTCAGGTAGATTAGAAGATGATAATTCCAAAAATCATCCTCATATGCTGGGTGAAACTTTCAGGTTCACTGTAATGTGCTTTGCTGACCCACCTGACCTCAAATGGCATGGGTTGCTAGGTGTCACAAACATGCATCATGGGAACAAAAGGCTGTGTGACAAGAAATTAAACCAACCCAGATCACCTCTATTCAAATGCATGTTACAGACAGATGCTTCTCATTATATGCTTCATTTATGTGTTCATATGTGATATCAAGGTCCCACAGGTAATTAAATATTGCATATAAAATACACAGTTCATGTTCCAAGTATTGAAGGGACATCATCAGCATGTTTATGGATTTATTTGATATGCAATTTACATTTAATTGCTTTGAATATGAGGGGAAATATGTGCATCTAATATATGGCCTGAATTAACAGCGAGGTGGTTGCACTTGGCTGCAGTCAGAAGGTTAACCTGTGTTTTTGGTTGCAGTCAAAGGGTTAACTTGTGTTTTTGGTTGCAGTCAGAGGATTGACCTTTGATTGGAGCCAGGGTGTTAATCTGTGTTTGACTGTAGTCACAGGGTTAACCTGTGTTTCCATGGCTGTAATCAGAGGGTTATTCAGTGTTTGGCTACAGTAAGAGGGTTAACCTGTATTTGGGTGCAATCAGAGGGTTAGGCTGTGTTTGGTTGCAGTCATATTGGGTTAACTTTGTATGAAGTGTTATTTCCCAGCAAGAATTACATTTGCTCAGGAAGTTTTATCATAATTTTGTACTTGCTGTAAATATAAAATATTGTGTCATCATTTTTGCACTTATAATAAACTGTATCACAACTATATATACAGTGGTGCCGCTCTTGTAAGGCCACCCCAAGTGCTCCAGAAATGTGGTCTTGTAACAGGGATGGCCTCTCCAGATGGGGGAAATAAAATAAAAATACCATACTTGCTACATGGAGAAGTGGCCTCTGTAGAGGGGGTGGCTAACATGAGGGGGACCACTGTACTATAAGAGCATTGACTATGTAAATAAGAATGAATCGTACTTGTATATAATGCATATCACGGTTGTATGTTGTCAATTTGTGTACATATAATATAATGCTTACTTCATAAATATGACATAATCTGAGGTTTGGCTGTAAGTTGAAAGAATATTGCAGTGGAATTAATCACTGTTGTCACAGCCCAGTATTACATTCTAGGTCATTCACCGTAGAAAAGTAGTTTTTCAGATGGTTCCATCTCAAAGGATGTTTTGCTGTTCTTGCAGTAGCATGCCAACATAAACAGATCTTGATCAACTATTATGACTCCCTGATTTTGTTTAACAATAGAGGGTATGAAGAAGCTGATATCACTGAAATAAGAAGTTATGGATAAAAACAACATATTGATAAAAGATTTACATGTAGTGGGTGTGGGGAAACTACTAGTAAGATGAATAGGAAGTTATGGTTAACAACAACATATTGATAAAAGATATAGTGGGTATGAGAAAGCTAGTAAGATGAATAGGAAGTTATGGTTAACAACAACATATTGATAAAAGATATAGTGGGTATGAGAAAGCTAGTCAGATGAATAGGAAGTTATGGTTAACAACATATTGATAAAAGATAGAGCGTGCAGTAAGTTGTGTTGTTGACATAGGGAGTTATGGGTGACAATGACATAGATACAAGATAGATGGTATAAAAAGTCTAGTTTAGATGAAATAAGAAGTTATGGATATCAACCTACTTATTGATGTGAAGGGGATGTTGGGGAGAGGTGCTTGCCATTTTCTATAGCATGAGTAAATGTGGTTTAATATGATGGATAATCATTCCACCAAGAAGCATACTTATGGATGCTTCAACCTTTTCATCATTTTTGAATTAGTACTTACATTACACAAGGGGAGAGGGGGTTAAATGGGTCTGTACACTTTCACAGAATATGGAAAATGATGGTCAATTTTTGGCCTGTTTTGTGCAATTTTGCTATGATTTTTTTTTGGGGGGGGGGACCATCATTTTTAAAGTACTAATTTGGGGGGAGGGAGTGGGTCATGAAATTCAGTACGCTAAGCACTAATTAAAAAAAGATGATAATGTTGAACCAACCCTTAAAAGATCAGATGACGTTTGGCAAGTTTTGAGGCAAAATTAAAAAGAACTTTTGAGTGTAAAGTGCCAGGACACACTCATGGAGAAACAAATTCAACCCCAGTCAGATGTAAAAATGACTGGACAGATGCTCAGTTTGGTCACATGATTATGTACAGTGTATGGTGTGTTGTGTGTTGTGTAAAGACAGGGTCAACAGCCTTCCTTGGTGCACAGTGAATACATGTGCCAGGAGTGTCACTGTGCTGGAAGAAACTGTTGACTCAATCATGGCATGTTACTGACAACAAAAGGTGGCTGTATGGTTTATGTAGGAGGCAAGTCTGGGCTGTGAGATAGGCAGATGACTGGATGTTTATACAGGGGTCTGGGTTGTAAGATAGGTAGCTGACTGGATGGTTCATACAGGAGTCAGGTCTGGGTTGTGAGATAGGGAGGTGGCTGTGTGGTTTATGATGCGTTGAGTGGACCTTAATCTGTAGGCTGTTAATGCAGCTACAAGGGAAACTCTATATAACAATTTCCTTCATGGAACATGGCTCTTGTCGCATGTGATTTGTAAAATGATCCATGCTGGCTTGTCCAAAAAATTAAGCAAGACAGGAGTGTGAAATTTCCAACAAAACTGACTTTCAGAATCAAAGCAGAAATGATTGCATGAAGTGTGATATGGGGAAAGTATACAGTGAAAGTGTGCGAGAAAACAGAATCTTGCTTGATTCCAGCTGCAGGAACACTTCATGTTGTTGCTGTTTCCCTCTTAAACTAGCCCAAACTGGCTGGTGGTCAAATGTCGTCTGCTTCAGTGTTTCCAACTTATTTCAAAAGTGATGAAAAACAATTTGACTGAGAGTTGTAAATGACACTATCAACATTTATATGCCACAGGTCAACAGCTTTCCTTGGCATGGGTTCGGCACTTTGTGCCCAACCCATGCCAAGGAAAGCTGTTGACTCAGTCTTAATTCAAGGGGGAAAGGGTTAAATGCTTGAAACCTTGAAGTTTGTGCTTACTCAGGAGGTTGACTTTTAGGTGCTCAGTATGTAACCTCCATGTATAACCCTGCCTTTTGCTGTTACAACTTTGAAATTAAAAAAAAAAAAAAAAACAAGACTAAATCATTCTATGTGTGTACCTGTAACTTGATGGAGGGTCATACTGACTTGATGTATAAGTATTTAGACTATAGCTTGAGGCACCTCAAATCTTGTCTCATATCAGCATTAAGGGGACTGTTGCTGCATGTATATGCTCTAACACAATACTTCTGTATATATGGAAAGGCACATTGTTCTGGTAATCAGCAAACTTTTATCTGAAGCTGAACCTGGAGTAAATGTATATGTGCTACATAGTGTCATAGTTATCTACTTACTTTCCTCCTGATGAAACTTTGATAAATTTATTGGGCTGTTAAAGCCTTGAATTTTCTAAATGTTTACATTGATCATGGTAACAGTAATTATACTTTTGGAGGTTTAGATATAGACAGTGATTTGGTTGGATATGGAATATAGAAAGATTGACTGATTGATTTTTTTTTGGGGGGGGGGGGAGGGGGCAGCACCACATGGGGATGTGGTGCTGTTGCTTCTGTTTGTATAATTAGAATTGGCATGAAAAGTGATACAGAATATAGTAGTATATAAAAAGAGACAAGTTCTTCCCAGACAAACTGCATCTTCTTGCTTTCTGTGAGGAGATACATGGCATAAGTGTCTGGTTTATCTAACAGACATCCTGGCTTGCTTCCTCTAAATTCTGCTACATATTATACTATTAAAAAGAGTAACGAGTTAACAAAAATGTCCTGCTTCAGAGGGACTGATAGTTTTCAGAACTTGCACCAATTAATATTTTCAATAAAGTAAATGATTAAATATTGATATTTGCCTGTGTCTGAAAGTTTCTGGATTAATCAAATAAAGGTGATAAAGTTAGCAAGCAAAGTATCTCCAGTCTTGCTCCAAAGTAGGAAATGATAGCTGTAGCTACAAAAGTTCAAATTATGTCCAGTTTTCACACTGACCACATTTATTCATGTATTGAGGTCTAGAACCAAAGCTACCAATATATTAATAACTTCACCCTTTTGATTTGACTCTAAATATCTTCACAACACCTTAAGACAAGTTCAGCTGGATCCAAAATGGATGAAAAGGCATCTCTAGTGCAAGTAAAAAGAAACGAGATCACAAAAAGTCATAAAGTAGTGGGTATTAGTATCATTTAAACTTTCCCAGGGCGAAACATAGGGGCCTTGAGGCATTCCATACTATGCTGGTAATGAAGCCTTGCATGATCAGTGGTTTTTGCAGTGCCTAGCATGCTATGTTGTACCTGCCTCTGCTACAGCTGCAGCATGACGTGGGACTATACAAAATATTCTAAATTCTGTATGGATGGTACTTGAACGAAAGCGGTGTCTTTGAAGGAATGTGAATACGACTTGTGTTCTTAATTCTGGGTCAATATAGAAGACAGTCAGGGACTGTAGTATAGTATATGTTTGAGGTGCAGTGCACTTACATGGAATGATAATCTGGATGCAATGCAGTGTTACATGCAATTTTCAGTTCTACGAAGGCTGCCATGCACATGATTTAAGAATTGGCTGCTTGGCATTTTTATGCTGGATGCATAATCCACTTTGTTGTTTGTACAAATCTCAACTTTACTATGCATGTACATGTATATACAAGATGTGTGTATTGTATCAGCATTAATACCTGGCATGTGCATATGTATATATGATACAGGTATATGGTCTTGAATATGTATATGTATGTATGTACATATGTATAGTGTAGCAGTGTTAATACCATGCATGTGCATGTATCTATGATACATGTACATATACACTACATCAATATGCCAAGCATGTTCATGTGCATATGATACATGTATACTGTATCAGTGTTAATACCGTGCATGGACATATATATATGATACCAGGCATGTGCATGTATATACAATACATGTGTGCTGTATCAGTGTTAATACCAGGCATGTGTATGTATACATGATACATGTATACTGCATCATTGTTAATACCATGCATGTGCATGTATATGTGATACATGTGTGCTGTATCAGTGATAATACCAAGCATATATGATGCATGTGCGCTGTATCAGTGTTACTACCAGGCATGTGCTTGTATATATATGATACATGTGTGCTCTGTTGGTGTTCATGCAGGTATGGCGCTTTGCCTTGTAAATATTTTACATTTGTTTGCCGAATGACCGAGTTTAATTGTCTCAGTCTTGGCAGTGTCCATACCTGATGCAAGTCCTAGTATCCTGGGCCATGTACATGAGTGTTGACAGAATGTGCATATACTGATCAGAGAAAACATCAAGGTGGAGAACAGCATGTAAAGATAAAAAAACTCGAGCCATTTAACTACTTGGTGGAAGTTGGGATAAAAAGGTTTGAAAGACCCAAGCTCATGCTTTCAGTGAAGATTAGCATTCAAAGCTAAAGGTCATAATTAATGGTTGCACAGTCTATTAGGTGGAGATTAGCATGTAAGAGGCACAGACAATACATTTGTGCACAGATAAGTGGAGATTCACATGTTAACACCACAGAAAATTCATGGAAGCACAGTTATGTGGAGATTAGCATGTAACAATTATGAAGAAATCTGAGTTACTCACTTAAGGAGAAATTGGCGCACATGTAAATGTATAGAGATTACAATACCCATAGATCACAGAACCTTGAACTATGCCTCAACAGTAATTTTATTTTATTATGATTTAAATGCAAAATATAAACAACATGTAATATTTTCATGTTGAAAAGAAATATGTTGTCCTTTTATTACCTACACCAACAATGTATATATATACATACACCATAGAAGTGTACATTGGTTAGCTGCAATAATACTTTATATTGACATGCGGAAAGTAGCAAGTTTTCCACCAGGGGGCTCTGAATTCATGGTTAATTCCATGTTTAACATATCAACATTTACGCACCAACAGATGTATAGGTATAGTTAGCACACGGCACTAGGGAATAGTTTCTATACATACAAACATAATTCTGCTTCCATATAAATTTGTTCTTTCACTTTCATTACCATCTCACAGATGGCAAGGAAAATGGCAGAGGGGTAATAGGTTTGAGGAGAAACCCATGTCTCAGACTGTAATTGTTGTTATCACCAAATACTGACAAATAGTCTCAAAAGCTTTCATGTAGATTAGGTTTAAAAAAGACAGAGTCTTTTGAGAAATCATACATGTATACTTCCACAAGTGTATAATGGTAAAAATATAGACCTTCATGTATCATGTCTATATATGAAAGCACAGCATGTCAAAAACCCAAATTTAAATAAAGATATACCTTCATGACCATTGTACTATAGAACTACTTTTGTGAGGTGGCAAGATAGTATAAACCACTGCAAGTGTCAATTCATGTTGCATGGTATGCAATATACATGTATGTATTGTGTGATATATCTATCCATACAGATCTGCATTGATAGATCTTCCCACAGTCATGTGGTATACATGTACATCTTTCCATGATTAAGTGGAATGATCAGTATTTCCACACCCTGTGCAATGTCTTCCCACAATCCAATGGAATCGTGTATCTCCCGAGAAGCGAACAAGACGATCTATCTTCCCAAACTCTGTGGGGTGGTGCCTCTTATAATTTTCTTTACTGATCTGGCTCCTGACACCCTGCGGGATGATGTATCTTCCTCGAGTGCTGTGGGATGATGTATTGTCCCAGAACCCTGTGGAATGATCTATCTTCTCTCACCCTTTGGGATGATGCTTCCCATAATCCTGTGGATGGACCTATCTCTCCATATCCTGTGGGATAATGTATTTCCCCACAATTCTGTGGAATGATGTGTTCAGGTGGAAGCATTGCATAAGGCCTACATATGTAACACCAAAATGTTATGGTCTGTGATGACTGAGCTAATTCAGTTTGTGTACATACACACAGGTGCTTCAGCACCAGTCTGAACCTTATTAGTGCCAGGTCAACAGCTTTCCTCTGCACATTTCAGACACATTGTGCTTAACCCTTTCCCCCTCAAACCGGCCTAAACCGGCTGGTGGTCCTATGTCGTCTGCTACAGTGTTTTCAACTAATTTCAACAGTTATAAAAAACAATTTGACTGAGAAATGTACATGAGACTTATCAAGATCACATGTCCCAGGTCAACAGCTTTCCTTGGCATGGGTTGGGCACTAAGTGCCCAACCCATGCCAAGGAAAGCTGTTGACTCAGTCTTAATTCAAGGGGGAAAGGGTTAAAGTGCATCAAGGAAAGCTGCTGAACTGGACCAATCTAATGGTCTCTCCAACTCCAAGCATGCTGTCACTTGGGTAAGAAGTCACTTTACAGAGAATATGTATTATTTTATGTCAATTCAGATCACAACTTTTGTCAAAATTGATCATGCAAGAGTTACGGTAGATGGGAAAGACTGACAATATACTGCATGGCACACATTTGTGGTCTATGACCCTGGTTAGCTTCTGCAGCTCTGTAATGTATGACATTTCACTTGTATATACTGAGGGACACACTACATCAGGAACAAGAAGTAGCTCACTCCCACAGGTGGAATCACATTATTTAAATACTTTCAATTATAAGTGGAGAGTTACAGTTTTCATGATTTACATGGTGACAAGCAAGAAATTGATTTGGATCAGGGAAATTTTAGTGCTTGTTCAGTGCAAGCTGTACAAGTGAAGTGTCTGCAGGTGTGCATCACAGGTGGTTGGTTCAATATTTTATTAGTGATCATCTAGCAGACTTTATGCAATTTTTTTTCAGCCCAAAGTGTCTGATTTGTGAACACAATGGTGTGCCCAATGTGACCAAAAAGTCAATGGGTCTATGTGGAAGGTGAAGTTTGGCCAGGATAACTGATGCATGTAGTGCCAGCAGCATGGAAGCATTTTTGCTGGTGATCCTTAACTTCTGATCTGATTACATCCTGCCAGATATATGTGAGGCACCAGGCTATCTCACGTGGCCTGCTGAGGTTATGCAGACATGAGGCTGTCACATATCATGGGTAATTAAAAACTTCACAGGACCTGTAGGCGCCATTATAATACAGCTGTTGTTTGTTTATTTTCAAACAGATTGAAGACAAAAAAGGTATAAAAATGACACAACTTTTATGTTCAAATTTTGTTCCAATCAACAGGTGGTATTTTTTCACTCATGAAATTTTTGCCAAGTACAACAACAGCATTTGGAGTTATAAACTGCCACACTTTGGATCACCATTATCAACATTTTTCACTCGTTCAGTCCTTGTCAAAATAAGACCATCAGAATACAGCCACAGGCGGGTAACTTCAGGTGCAAGAGGGGACTTTCCCACACTGTGGAGGTTTTGGGTTAAATGTTGGGACCTAGTCTTTCCCACAGTGTGGAGGTTTTGCAATTTAGTAGTCTCTAGTGTCTCTACTTTGCACCTGACCCTCACCAAAGTATACCATTCTTTAACCTAGTCCCTCTAAAATCGCCCAAGAGGACCTGGATGTAAATTGTTATCTGCCTTAATATTTTTACTTCAGTTTCTTCTTACTAAAAATTGTGCAGAGATTTTGTATGTAAGACCATTCATGATGGCACATCATGGGTGAATAGCTTTCCTTGGTGGAGGTTGGGCACAATGCCCAATTTGCACCAAGGAAAGCAATTTACTCAGTTGCACTGTGACCAGGAATGGGTTAAATGTTGGGACCTAGAGAATAAAAGTGCAGGAGGATCTTCAGTTACTTTGTTTTTGCTCAATTTGCCCAAAAGTGCCCAGGATCTAAGTTATAGTCTGGTTTTATGTTTTTACTTAAATTACATGGTAATAGAAAACATGTTTCCAGAGTATTGTAGAAAAGGTTTTTCATGACAGCACCATAGCTGTCAATTCTCCCGTTTTCACCAGGAGTTTCCAGTTTTGGAGACTCCAAAAGTTATTACAATGACAGGGATTTTGATAATTTTCTTTAATTTCAAACACTTTTTAGAAGAACCTCCCAGTCGCGGGTCTTCGGGGGTTGATACCTATGCAACACAACCCAGCTTAATAGCTTCCCTAGGCACATGTTGGGCACATACCCATGTCAAAGAGAGCTATTGACAGTCTCATTTGGGCCAAGAAAGGGTTAACTGTGTGAACATACTTTGCTGTCAAGTGAAAAGTTTGAAAAATATAGGTTTATTGGTGATAAGTGTATAGAAAAATTGCTTAAAATGCAAGCATGACACTTTCTGAAAGTTCAATAATGTTCAAGGGCAGGATTCTGCATTTTAAAAAAATGTATTGTATTCTGTGACACCATGAAGTTTAAAAGTTAATATAGAATATTTTTTTGAACTATACTCCATTCTGAAAAGTTGTAATAACAAGGGAACAAATTATAGTTTCCATAGTTTCAACAAAACTTTTCCAAGTAAACACAGTAAACTTGATATTGTACTAAATTTGGGGCAGATTGGAGTTCCACTGCTCTTTAAAAGTTGTCTCCAAATTAGCGTTTCTTTATCAAAATTTGAAAACCGCACAGTATTCTAAACTTGCACAAGACTTGACTGTATTTGCACCTGATACGATCCATTTGCTGTAAATTGCTTTATTTTCGTGTGTATAATTTTTCATGGTTTTTGTATTTTTGACATTTCACTGTAGTTTTAATGAAACTGTTTTGGACATAATTCCCATTCCAACAATCTTAAAATGCTATTTCACTGTGTTTTTATTTTCACAGTTTTGTGCCATCAGCAAAATAAGCAAAAATAAGAATGCAGAGAAATTAAAGCAATTTACAGTAAGTTTATTCAAATTCTCTGTGACTCCATTTACAAAAATGTATGCTTTAATGGGGGGTATTTCTAAAAAATATTACGGCCCACTGAAGTGAGCAGATCAGTTTTCCAAGTAAAGTGAAAGATGGAGCCTTCCCCTGGACCACCTTACAACTTGAAAAGAGCAGCGACACTTTGAAGAAACAAACCTGGAATCCTGGTACAGAGACCTACAAGTGAAGTATTTGACTTGGAGGCATTTGTTTTATAGTATCAAGAAGACGGTTAACTGTATACTTGCAGTATTCCATGACACATGCAAATGTGTGTGTTTAAAATATGAGAAAAGCATGCCTTTCATTATTGTCAGCTGTCACATTTTCAGAACTTGAGTGTCATTATGTGGTTGATTCCATTTGTCTGCGCTGTCGTATCGCATTTATAATTAATATGACAACTCGCAGCTACAAGTGTCCACGTGCATGTATGACCCTGTTTTCCGGCTGTTATTCACCAATCTACGATCTTAATCTGTATGCACAAATATGGAGATTGTTATTCTACCACATGAGGGATATGCAGAGGAGAAATTTTTAATTTGGACTAGCTTTCAAACTCATTTTTCTTCATTGTTATTATGATTGTACTGTGGGGTGGCTTGTACCATGAATATTGAACTTTGTGGTGATTGTCTGAGTTGGTTGCAGATGATCCTCCGTGGTCATTATTGTTACCATGGTGATATCTTTCTGATGACTGGCTGAGTCATTGCTATGGCAACAATACCTGTATGATTATCATTACCATGGTAACAGTGTTTCCAGTGACTGGCTTTGTTGTTACCTCTGTGACAGAGCATGTCTGGTGATTGGCTGGTTCATTATCAGATAGAAAAGCATCAATTATTATCAGCGGTTAAAAAAGAGATTATTTTGCATTGGTATATGAGATTATTTTGCAGGGTTACACTGTTTCAAACTTGAGAAATTTAAGAGTGTACATAGCAGGATGGTCATGTAAATATAAAGTGTACAGTATTTTCCTTGGTTACACTTATACAGTTTTGTTGTGCATCATTTGGAGGGCTACCTCCATAGCTGAGTGCCTTTGCTCACGTCATGCAATGATGACTTGTAACACATGGTTCATGTGCATATCTTATTTGTAAATATTATGTACATATTAAATTGGTTCAACAAACAGTGATTTGTTTTCTCTGTGAGTTAATACAAGATGCTGTCTCTTGTGATGGTTGCTTTTATTTTGATTTTTAGTGAAGAATGCTTGCTTGCAGCATCTGTAACTATACCCCCTCCTACCAGAGGAGGGGCAAATAGTAATTGCCTTTTCTGTGTGTCCGTGCCTCAGTGTGTCCATGCATTCCTCCATATGCTTTTTGTGTCCAGTCTATAATTGGCTTGTCCTTCAACTTAGATTAATGAAACTTTACACATAGGTGCATCTGGACCTAAGAGTGTGTCATGTACCAAAAGTAGGTCACTAGGTTAAGTATCTGGGTGGCAGTGATAATTTTTTATAAAATAGTGTCCGGGCTATAACTGGGGTTAACAAGGTTATGAATGAGGTGAGGGGGCATGGATCCAGCAATCTCTGATTGCCTTTTAATTAAAAATGGTAAATTGTCAACTTACCACTGTTGCAATAACAGATATTCACAATGACTGGAATCCTGTGCGGCCACCTAGGCTGCAGCAAGGAACTTGACAGGAAGGTATTAGCTTAAGCAGTGCCAAATGAGCTTCTATGATACAGGTAAAGAAAGCAAGAAGCTTGAGAAAAGTCATTCACAAAGTTTTAAAAGGCACAAGATGCTAAAAACACGTGGAGTATTTCATTAGTTTATCAGAAAAAAGTGTTGTTTCTGGATGGTTTAGTAATGTAAGTGGTACAAGTGCCTTCATCATGGCAGACACGAAGTTCTGTTGCCAAGCAACTGAAGGGACTAATGCAGGTCTGCACTGCATTAAATATCATATGCAGATGCATGTGGTGAAATGTACTATAATACATTTATGGACTTTTTTAGTGGGAAGACATGATGTGATATTAACCAGAAAAAAAACGTGTCGACTGAGGCGATATTAACCAGAAAAAAGATAGACTGAGGTAATAGCCTCGGTCAACATTTTTTTTCCTTTTTCTGATTAATATATCATCATGTCTAGCCACTAAGTAGTCTATAATTATTTTATTAGATGAATATTCATAATATATGTGCAACCAAGTGACCCACATATAGTATTGACCATCTTCCATACTCCAGAAAAGCAGAGTTCAAGAAAGCAGTGCCTGAAACATGTGCACTTCCGAAGTTCTGCCCACTGGAAAATCAGGTGGACATGGGTTTTGAGTCAATTTATCACATGCAATCTATTATTCAATCAGATGTGCTACATTTACAATTGATCTAATCATGCTCCACTTGGACTGCTGATCTGCAATAGCACAAGGCATCACACACAATATGTATTTTATGATATTGGCTTGTTATATTTTGGTGGAGTTTAACACTTAAGCCTGACAATAAACATCAAGATTAGAAAGAAATCATTGTAGGGCCATTCTTCTTAAACTCAAAATCTCAATTTTCTAGGTACGTGTATTTTATAACTTTTTTTTCATGATAAGTAGTTCTCTTTGGAAAAGCAATTTTTTTGGGTGCAATTTGACATTTTTTTTTATTTTAGGCTTGGCACTATGTGTAAAAAAGCATGCCATTTGAGGCCTAATTGAGATGTTAGTACACCAAATGCAATTTGCAATGAAGTCCCTAATGTGTAGAAATAATAAACTATTGTGTGAAAACATAAGGAAGCAATATGGTTTGGCCGATATAATTTCCCAATACAATGAGAGGGAAAAAATAAATTAACAAATGAGCATATTTTTGCAATGCACTGTATTTGCAATGCGGTTGATGAGTCGCGCTCTTAAAAAAAGTTTTCATTCTGTTTTGTGGTGTCTTACTCAGTGAATGCCAAAACTTGGATTGTAAATCAACTTCAGTAGACTTTTTTTGTGGTCAGACTTCTAATATTTGGATGCTTGAATTGCTGTCCAAAAAATTCAAAACAAGTAAGTAGCCCGTTGCACACATACTATTTCCATGTGCAGTACTACATGTATGACTTTCACACCATACCATGTCATAGCATCAGTGAGCCACTCCCCTTTTACAAGGGGGCTCAACACCCATGGAAGCACTCTCAATCCCACAATATAACCCAGAGCAAGCCCCCTTCCCCATTCAATGCTTCAGTATTTTCTACACTACAGTCAGCATGATCAGTTTTACTGCTTTAAATTTTAACATGAATGATTTTAACAATTGTCTTTGTGTCATAATACATCACCCATCCAATTTATATGGCATGATCATTCTGAGATCATATCCACTCCAAAATTTTATCCCATCAGAAAACACTTAGAACTCTATATATATTCCTCTGAACTGGAGGCCCGTGGCACTCTTTCACCATGTTTGTTACCTTGTGTGACCCATGTCAAGTTGAAGGTTATGGACTTGTGCATTTATGGACTTCAATAATTTTACAGTTCTGTTGCGCATTCATTGTTCTATGCATGAGAACCAGGTTACTTGCCTCCTTATTGTAGTCTACACAATGGCCTCCAGTGATTGTTTTTGGCAAATGATGCAAAGGACACGCCAGGGCCAGTTGGGACCCTCGTCCACATTGCCGTCATTGCTGGGAATATATTAGGGAGAACCCCTACAGTTTCTGCAAGGACCGGCACTGAGAACACTGGTATGAGATGACCAAGCCAGTCCAAAAATCAGGGCAGAACTAAAGAAACAGGCCATGACTCGGGCTGCAACAGCCTAATTTTCCCCACCATACCCACTCTCAAACTCCAGCGCTGACAGGCCCCATGCCCATGAGATCCCATCTGTCAAGGTTGTCAGGGTTCATGCTTTCTCTCACAACAGCTGCACAGGGGGGCAGATCCTTGCCTCATATATACAGTCAGTTCTCCAGCCCCAGCTAGGCCTCCAGCTACAGTGTCTGTGACCATCAGTATGGACAAGGCTGTCCTCTTGGAGTTCATTGTGGGAAATACCAACAGGTAGCTCTGATGTTCTCCTTATCTCAGCAGAATGGGCTATGTTGTCTGGCTCAGTAGTTGCTTTTGAAGAAGGGTGCATCACAGTACACCCTCACCAACTTTGTGGATCCCTACAGGGATTCGAAGGAAGACGGTTAAGCTTACCAAAGATGTTCCAGTGGAAATAGAGTTCCATTGTCCTACCTTACAGCCTGCAGACACTCCAGTGTTGGCCAACTGCCTCTAGGACCAGACTTTAGCTGTTTGAAAGTCCCGAGCTTAGACCATCCACCTTAGGTTATTTTGGCTTCTTATCCACTGGTACCAGACATTATCAACAGAGACATCATTCCTTCACTACTGGACCAGCAGATATCACTGGAGACAAACATTAGTTGGCAGGAAAGACCACATTCCCTGTTTTCCATGCTGTCAGCTTAAAAGGAATTCGATGGGGAGGTCCTCAGATGTCCAGTTCATGCAAGACCTGGTTCTGCACATGGGAGTCATGAGGGCTTCCTGGAATGACATCCCCGGCACCTGCCAGTCAGCCCAAAGCATATCAGCAGGTGAGACAGTCAGGGAGATGATACGGGATGTATCACCTCTTGCCTTTGCACAAAGAATAGGAAGCATGACGACTCCAATGCAGTGGATGCAGAAAGGCTTCTTGATGATGCAGTTACCACCCCCAACATAGACCCCATCATTAACTACTTCCAGAGCCAAGGCCTGGAATCATCACACAAGCTGTGGCCCACAGCTCTGACTGATGTGACATAATGACAGAGAAACAGCATTAACTCTCAATCCCCTTCTTCACGTGTATCAGGGAGCTGACCAAGGCAATGTCAGTGCAGTTGGAGTGCTTCACAGTCTGCTGGTCACATGACTTCAACCTGTCAGAGTTGCTCCCCAGCCAGCCGCCACACCTGACAGTGCACCACAGCTGTCCACTTCTCCACTACTGCCCAATGTTCAGAAGCCCAAACAAATCAGAGATAGAATGTTGATCTGTGCAGATCTGTATATTTCAAGTCTGGTAGGTGCTGGCTATGCTCTTACTTTATCGGGGTCAGATGTGCCCCAGTTGTCAAACTTGCCTACAGTTAAGCCTGCGCTACACTTAACAGTCACCAATGCATCAACCTTTTGCAACTTTTTTCCAACCATTTGAGTGAAAGGCAAACCTTTTTCAAACACTTTCCAAACCATTTCCTGTTATTGCATTAAACCCTTTTAAACACTTTTAAACTTTCTCTAATGGTTAACAACCATTTCACACACTTTCTCAACCTTATTGATGAAAATATTGAAATGGTTTGCAACCTTTTCAACCATTTGAAACCTTTTGTCATCCTTTTAAAAACCCTTTGTCAAACTTTTGCAAACCTTTTTCAACCTTTACAGACCCCAATACAACACTTTGCAACACAAAAAATGCATTTGGCTGTTAAGTTTTAGATGGGCTTAACTGTAATTACGTTCCCATTTTACAGAGTACAGGAACAGCAGAGAACCTAGAGGTATGTAGCTAGCTGTAAGATCCCATTTGTGAAAAGGGGTGGTAGAGAAAGTTTTAAAACCATGGTCACCGGGGTTGTACAGTTGCCTATTTCTGGTTCCAAGCTGTTTCCTAGAAAGAACCAAAAATGTACATTTGGAGGTTCCTTCCATTATATCTATTTTTTTTACAGCCGTTATGCACACAGCTTGACTTGAAGGTCTGAGACAGGCACTCTGTTTAATATGTAGTATGATTTGTTCATCATTTCTTCCCTAGTTAGGAATGTTAACATCATATTTGGGTGCTTTTGAAAGGCATGTTTATCAAAGAGCACTTACTCACGCCAGTTTATATTCTATTTGAAAAAAATAGATTCCATTGGGAAAAGTAGTTGTCAGTTATTTCTACCATTGAAGAAAAAGAATTGCTCTATTTTAAAAGAAGAGATCCCATCAGGAAAGGTAGACGTCATTTATTTCTACCATTAAAGAAAAAGAATTCAACTTTGCCAGATTCTCCAGGAATCTGTGCCCACACTATATCTCTAGTTGGGTTATCAAGGCAATCAAATTGGCCTATATATCAGCTGACAAAATCCTGGTGCTCTGACAGTTGCACCATATCAGAGCTTATGAGGTCAGGGCCATCGCCACCTTCTGCCATGGGATGCTCTCAATGAGGTCGCATTTAGTGACATGTCAGTATGCTGATGGAGGTCACACAATACTTCCTGCAACTTTCATTTGAGGAATCTGTCCTATGTTGAGGGACAACTCCTTGCTCTTACAAGCATATACCCTACTCCCTCAATGTGTATGCCATGACTTATTAGAGTCCTCTGGGAGCATGCATGTATTTCCTCTGGGGCTGATTTTTCTTATCATGGCAACCAACTTCGTCCCTTAAAGGGATCTGTTCTTTCCAGTGGAAAGTTTAAAGTACAATTCCTCTTCCATGGAGTCCAAGTGGTCTCCCTCCTCCACTTGGTTGGTACATCTACACTGTACCAGATGTAGTGGAAAGATAATGTAGTATGACACTAATCTGTGAAATTTATTTTAATTTTCATATTTTTAGCAATACTTATCCACTACAAAAAAGCCCACCCACCCAGCGAAGCCCACATCCAATCATTCCGAGGTTTGTCTGTCGTGAAGAACTGATGTGATTGGTCGATACTGAATGTCAAGTAAGAGGCATTGGGATCAAGTGCGAGAGGGCGCCATGGGACTCCACTCCAGAGGAATATATACTGTGGAGAAGGGTTTTCTGATGGGATAAAATTTTTGAGTGGATACGATCTCAAAGAGATCATACCAAATGTGGTGTAGCTGTAAGAATTACTAACAAATATAGAAATTAGAATAAATTTCCCAATTTTGGTGTTTATTTAGTAGATAGGTAAATATTACTAACAAATATGGAAATTAAAATAAATTTCTCAGTTTTGGTGTTTAGTCTCCTGCAAAGGTAGATTAATGTGATTGGCTTTTTCAGAACTTATATGTTCCGTTATGCATGCTTGTAAAAGTGAGTATGGGCATTGTGAAGCTTGTCAATTCACAAAATGTCACTTTTCATCGTTGATTAATTTAATTGGTTTTCTGAATATTGTTTGTTGCAAATTGCAAAATTCCCTGTATGACGTGGGACCTTTGGCCAATCACAGAAGATCCACCTTGTTAAAATAGGTCCATGTTAAAATGCAAAATAGTACACGCTTGACAGACACTCTTCAGCCAATCACAGACGCAGCTTAACCTAATTATAATTTATCTATAATATAAAGTAATGATTACCTCCAATCGTAAGCTTAACAACAATGTTTTTTGCAATGGTATCTGGTGAGGCTGACATAGGCCCTAATAAAAAGGCTGTGGACACCAATGCTTGCACCGCAGGGCCAATGACGTACCTTGGCTCATAAGCTCATCATTGGAACAGTGTTCAATACTTGAATAATTATAAAAAGTAGGTCTGCACACCTTTCGCTGACTTCAATTTTCAAAATTGCATCCGTTAGGATTGAACTAATTTTCATGACTGGAACCACGATTGGTTACATGCATCAGATCAGCATTGGTAAAACTTGGGAATCCGAACACTTGGTCTGATATGTTAACTGAAAGCAGGCGACCACAGAGTTATGAGTGGACTATGGTGATTAGTAGGCCAATTGAAATGCCACTGCTGGTTCATAAAGGATAAAAAGTAGAATCCAAAAATGTTATCAGGCAACCAGAAGTCATGAGATCCACCAATTAGGCTCTTGGCTCCAACTGTAGGATACTTGGATAATAGTCTATGTGAAGTAGATGCCTTAATTACATTGGCATAATATATTGAATAGGATTGCCTGACCGTGATTAGCCAATGTTGTTTCTATGTACTACATGGCCCAAGCATAACGGAAATATGCAAACAAGAAAACTACATTTGGTTGAAAACCATTTCAGGGGCATTGGGTCTCAAACTATTATGAGCCAACATGGGCCAACAGTATATGCGAAAAAGCTGAACCTACAGAGTAACCTCCAACTATATGTTCATGAATTTACGGAAATACCACCCATTTATTTCCTTATTCTCTCCCCCTTTCCCATCATATTTTTTATGTCCTGTGCATTCTCTATTTGTTGTATAGATGTTAAGTACTTTTTGTTGTATTGTCAACTCATGTACAAGAAGCCTGCATACAGGGATTGTGCCTGTTTCCCAAATATTTTTGCAATAATAATATGCTTAAGGACATGCAAGACACCAAAAAACCTTTGCATGGCCTATTTTGAGATTTTAACGGTTTTTATGAGATGAATTTCCTTTCTATAAGTTGTCAAAATTTTAAGCTTTTAACTAAAGTAGAAATATGAGAAAAACGCCAAAAAACACACAGGCATGTGGACATCTGAACTTCCATGTATCATTCCTTCGGTTTTCAGCAGCCATGCCACCCGTCAATCATACTTAACAGTCTGTCACGTGGATACAGGTAGCAACGGCCCATGGCAAAAGCAGAGTGGTATCCCGCCGGCACCGCGAAATCAGGCGGGATGCCGAGAGTATGTTTGTAGGCAGGGAAAAGGTGCAAACATGCTAACATATCATAGCCTTGGTGGTTTACTTTATAGGTATCTTGCTTGTTTTGCGTTCTGATGAAGGGAAACTTTAAATGTTCAGGAGGAGCGGGAATCGTCAGACGATGTCCATTCAAAGGCCGTGCCGCGATGTATTACCCCAGTGGTCCTGCACACCAAAGACAGGCGAGGGAAAAACTGTCACTTTAATCAACTATACCCATGTACATAATAATATTTTATCAAAATCCAGGGATGAGGAAATAAAAGTACAAATAAACACATCGAAATAAGCATAAATAAAACCTAAACAGAAGATAACACACACAAAATAGCGATACAAAACTCTGGTTGGACAGAGAAATGAAGCTCATTGAGAAAATAACTAAGTAAATGTACAGACAAGTCTAACAAGCTAACTACATAAAGTATGCAGATAGGAGTAAATACAATAAACACTATCCCTAAAAACGGGATGAAGAGGTAGGGGGCGGAAGACCAAACCCGCCATCCGTCCACTCACCATGAGCGGCCGTAGGCCGCCCCACAGCGATTAAAAAAATTTTGCTTCGTTCTTTTTCTATGAAATGAAGAAAATGTACATCCTGGATATCAAAGGGAAAACTGAAACGGCAAACTTTGAGGATGGATAACAGAAAAGGTAAACCAAACATAAAAAATCGGAGGATCGTTTTTTTGTTGTCAATATGTCAGGATTAAAATGCAAGTGTAATTATGATTATATCTCAAATAATTAGTGACTTATATCGACATTTATGGGGTGGATGCTGTGCGGTCAACTTTCAATTGTTTATTCAACAATTAACATATCACAGGCATCCACATACGGGATATATAAATTCTTTGGAGTATGACGATTACACACGTATATGATTTGCTATCCTAACGCAAATACATTTTGAGCTAGGTTTGATTAAAGTGGGATTTATTTTTGTTGTCTTACCTGTCCTTAAACCAATATGCTGACCAGTACATGGAAGCTGGCAATCATGAGCCCAATATTTGGTAGAACATGAGAACCTGTTACGTCGACACAGCATGAAAATCAAGGGCAATATGCCAGCCAACAATCTTGACTACATAGGCTCAATGTACACTTGGTATCTGTGCTTTTGGCGCAAGCCTACAAGTCTGAGTGCCCGCGATTGAACATCAAGACTTAAAGACGTTCGGTACACTGGTCAAAAGAATTTAGAAATCTCTGGTTTTTGGTGTGAACCAAGATATTGGCATTTGAAACAAAATGCAAGCAAAAAATTGGCATGTCACGGTGCTACTTTTGTCGCTAAGTGGCGCTACATGTAAGGACTACAGAAATTTTATAGCAAACATTATATATGCGGGTAAAAGCAAAAAAATAAATTAAGGATGCAAAGATATGCATAAAATAACTCAATATGAATGTATGCAATGTATATCAAGCCTTTTAATAACAAATATGTGAACAAAACATGCTGGAATGTGACTTTAAATTCATCTCGTCTTACAAAAATGTATAAGTGCTCACATTATTTTTCAAGTTTGAAGTAGAAAAAATATTTACAAATCCCTGAAAAATTGTAGGGGGTTTCCAAAATATGCACTGATTTCATTGATTAACAAAAAAAGATATCATACGGTGCTATTTTTTCCGCAATTGTACAAAGAATTCATGCATGTTGACTAAATTTGTTCTAAGTTCATAGGTACAAGGTATCCATTCATTGTCTAACTTCGATACCATATCAATATACATGTATGTAGGTTAAATAAACGGCAGTACGTCGTTAATTTTATATTCCAGTCATATTATATACTTTCATAGTTTAATGAGAAGAGGCAAACATTGTAAGATTCTCTCCATCGTGCAATACAGCAATGTGGAAAAAGAGGTAAAAATAGGAATATCAAAATTATAGTTGCCTTAATACATTGTCGAATAGTAACACAGGCAGCACATTGTCAAATATGCCTGTGCCACCTTTTGACGCTGGGGAATTACTGCGGTCCCCCCCCCCCCCCCCCCCAAGTTGGGACAGCGTTTATCGTACCACATTCACAAGAAATGTAAAGTACACTGGCCAAGCCATATCGTTCTCTGATTCTGTATTTTTAGGGACAATGTTTTTTTTTTTTACATTCCTCGCATACAAGATTATCGGCTAGTACACTTAGTTCCATCTATTCTACGACCTTCGTCCCAGTTATAACTGTCAGTGTTTACATGTGCATGTGGCATTGGGGAAGTGGGCGTGGCACTTTCGACGGTGGCTTGGTCAGCGTTCGCTGATTGTGTACATGCGTTTTGGTCTAACACTGCCGTGTTTCGACGTATTCTGCCTTGTTTTAAAGCATTTAGTCCTTTGTTTTGGCACTTGTTAACAAACCGCCCATTCTCTTTCCTTTTCACTCTTCGTAAACAATCCATATTTCTCAAACGGAACTGTGCAAAATAGGAAAAGTGAACAGCAGCTAGTGCAGGTATCGACAAATACCAGCTCTAACTGCATAGAGGCATTGGACCATAAATGGTTGCGCATAACGCGGTGTACCGAACGTCTTTAAATTGACAGACTGTGAAATCGGGACTCAGTGGGCCAGCAGATAGCAATAAATTATAAAGAACAAATCACGAGTCTCTGATTTAGGAATCGGAGAACCAGCTGGACGCCGTACCTGGGTTTAGGTCAAAAAGTTGCATATAAGTGAAAATGTTTAAACCACTGGGGCAACCAGAAGAATGGTTGTCATCATATTCTGGTCGATATGAACCCTTTCATACTGAGCGGCAAAGTCTTTGTCCACCGAAAATACTGATCAGGGTAATCAGTATTTTCGGTGGACGGTGACTTTGGCGGTTTGTATCAATAACTTCATATTGACCAGAATATGATGACACCATTCTGCTGGTTGCCCCTGTGGTTCCACCACGATACAGTTAAGCACGGGCAATGACGATTTGACCCCATTCACGTCGCGAACAGGGACTTTAAGTCGGCACGGGGCAATGCATTGAACAGCGCAGTAAATTTCATGATGAAATAGAAACACTGGCTCAAACATACATGTGCATTCAAGGGCTATCAACACTGTTAAAACAGCTACCAACAAGACGCAGTGCTTCGAGCACAGTCAATGTCCAGCCAAAATGACAGGTCTTGTGATACTAAAACTTGCCACTAGAGAGCAACACGTGTATCTGTGTATCCTTCAGAGCAAACGTTCATGTTGAGAGTGCTTGTCCGACCAAAGGATATGATAATCAGGATGCCATAAACGTTTTTCCCCACATCGGAGAACAACTTTGACTGAGTCAACAGAGAGTTTAAAATCTGTTTGTGTCCATCGTCTATTATCTGTGCGTTAAACTTTTACATTTTGGACTTCTCAAAACCCGTTGCATTGAAAGATTTGTGTTGGTCTGCACCAAGTTTGTGAAAATAGTCATGCTCCAGTGATCTTTTAGAAATTTTATGAATTTCGTGTTCATTTTTTTTGGCAAAATAAAAAAATCTCCAAATTCACTTGAACAATTGCTTCGAAATTGCTTACGGATACTCCTGGGTACCCTAGGATCCTGGGTACCCTAGGACCTTAATTTGTTCAACAAGTTTCGCTGCGATTTTTCTGGGGGTGGGTGGGTGGGTTGTTTTTTCTTTTCTTTTTTGTTTGTTTGTTTGTTTTTTTTGTTTTGTTTTGTTTTTTGTTTGTTTCTTTGTTTTTTGTTTGTTTCTTTTTTTTTTTTTTTTTTTTTAGCTCATGTGACTGACAAGTCAGAAGAGCTTGTAGGATGGTCTGTCCGTCCACATTTCATATTTCGACTTCTCCAAAACCGTCAGCCAGATTCACTTCAAACGTGGTAGGAATGTTCCTTGGATGGGTCTCTACAAAGTTTGTTGAATTGGTCACGCTTCTGTGATTTCTGGATTGTTCATGATTTTTTTGTTCTTTTTGGGGCAAATATTAAAAAGTCTTTTTCTCCAAAAGCACTCGCCCAATTGCTTTGATAGCACACAGAAACACTCATACGTACTCTTTGTTCTTAATTTGTTCACCAGGTGGCACTGCAATTTTTTCTCGTTTTTAAATGTTTTTTTATTTGTGTGTGTGTATGTGTGTTTTACTATTTTCGACTTCTCCCGAACCGTCACTCAAATTGAGCTAAAGCTTTCTGCATATGTTCCTTGTGGGAGGGTCACACAAAGTTGTACACTTAGCGGCACTGCTGTGGATTCCTGATTTTTAACGATTTTTTTTATTCGGGTACTTATCGGTAAATGCACCTTTCCTATTGATTACTATGTAAGTCAATGGACATGCTGATAAATTCACACTTTCGACTTCTCTGAAACCGCCATCCAGATTGACTTCAAACTTGGTGGCAATGTTTGTTTTAGGTAGGTCTCTACCAAATTTGTTCAAATGGTCACGCTCAAGTGATTTTTGTATTTTTTATGATTTTAGTTTAAACATTTTATTGAAAAAACAATTGGGAAACAGGGCAGTGCCCTATATTAATCCCTCTTGTACATGAAAAGGAAGAGGGGTTACATAATTCACAATATTGAAGGACAAGGACCTAGTTTGTGCAACTAGTCATGCTCCAGTGATTTTTGGACCTTTACCTCATTCCCAAGCTTACAGGACAACTGGCATGAAATTCACTGTCAACTTGATAACTGGAGATCTGTTTTGTGTTAGGATCTTGATGTTGCACATGCTTATGTTTCTCTGTGAAGGTCACGCTTATACAGTACATGAGTGACATAGACCTCATTTCTAAGATCACAGTGCAACATACATGAATTTTACTTTTCACTGTAACTTGAGAACTACTTGAAGTGGCACTTTGATGTTGCACATGTTAGTGTTCTTCCATAAAGGTCACACCTACTCAGTACATTGGTATCCTTGATCCCATTCCAACTTCACAGAGTCACAAGTGTGATGAATCTCTAGGTCAGCTGGGCATGTTTTTTTGTTTGTTTGTTTTTGCTTTTTTTGTTTGTTTTGTGTGTGTGTGTGTGTGTGTGTGTGTGTGTGTGTGTGTGTGTGTGTGTTTTCGCCATTCTCGACTTCACCGAACCGTCATTCAGATTATGCTGAAAAGATGGTGTAAATGTTCCTTGTGGAAGGGTCACACAAGTATGTTCACCGAGTGGCGTTGCTATGGATCCCTGATTTTTAATGAGTTTTCCAATTCGGGTACTTACTTGTCAATGCACACATTACTATTGATTACTATGTAAGTGAATGTGGATTGCCGTTGTGATTCACATTTTCGACTTCTTCTCCAAAACCGTTGGCCATATTCACTTCAAATTAGGTGAGGATATACCTTGGGTTGTCCAAGTATGTTCAAATGGTCACGGTCAAGTGATTTGGTCTTTTTTATGAATTATTTTTTGTTCACTTTTTAGCAAAATCTTTAAAATATCTTCTTCGAAACCACTTGGCTTCGAAATTGCATAAGACACTTCTGGGTACCCCTAGACCTTAATTTGTTCAACAGGTGGCGCTGTGATGTTTTTTCTATCTTTTATTAATTTTGTGTGTTTTCGCTATTTTCGACTTCTCCAAAACCGTCATTCACATTATGCTGAAACATGGTGTAAATGTTCCAAGTAGAAGGATCACGCAAATTTCTTCACCAGGTGGCATTGCTATGAATCCCTGCTTTTTAAAGAGTTTTCAATTTGGGTACTTACCTGTCAATCCATGCATTCCCATTGATTTCTATGTAAGTCAATGGTGAATGCAATGATAATTCACATTTTTGACTTCTTCTCCAAACTGTTAGCCAGATTCATCTTGGATGGGTCTCTACTAAGGATGCTCAATAGGTTACGGCGTAGTGAATTTTAGGTTTTCTATGAATTTCTTTGTCCTTTTTTAAGCGCCCATGTGGATGCAATGGTAACTCGCATTTTCAGCTTCTACAATACCGTGAGCCAGATTCACTTCAAACTTAGTGGGCATGTATCTTGGGTGATTCTCCAAGTTTGTTTGATTGGTTAAGGACCAGTGATTTTTGGATTTTTTAATTAGTTTTCTTCAGTTTTTCAACAAAAGCAAATCAAATAAAATCTTTTCCAAAAGTACTTGGCGAATTGCTTCGAAATTGCAGAGGGACACTGGTGGTTATAATGGCAAGACTTACATGGTACATCAGCGACCTTGACCTCATTCTCAAGGTCAGAGGTCTACTTACATGAATTTTACTGCTATCGTCATAACTTAATCTATGACTTTAATATTTTGCTTGCTGGTGGCCCTGTATGCGGGCCAGAATTACCCAGAACATGAATGACCTTGACGTTATTTCCAAGGTCATAGGGTCACTTTTTTTAATAGGAGCCAAACGAAATCTTAGTTCTCCCTTTTGTCACCTTATCGTGATGATCGCGCGCATGATTGAATTCATAGTTACGCTGGTCTGCTGTTACTCAGTGCTACACGCTATGGACACGCTATAGTGACCACAGCGGAGGCTTTACTGTAAAACTGTGGAACATAACCCCAAACATCCATGGATATTTGTCAAGATTCGACAATTTACGGGTATCAGCGCTACAGCCTGGTACCTTGCAATTGTACACAGGTATATTTCAGGCACAGTACAGCTTTAACTTGATCAAAATCACTCTTTTAAACTTTCCCACTTTCTTCACATCTATACACTTTAATATGGCTGTCGATGACCCGCTGATAGTGTTGTCCCACTTCCCACGAAATACGGTTTAATCTCGTTGCGCGATCCTGGTGGTCAAAATTGGAAAACTAAATTTCCTTAGATTAGTATTTCATTGTAGTCCTGATAACTCGAGAACCTTGAGCTATGACCTTGATGTTGTTCATGGTAGTGGTCCTCTGTTAAGGTCAGGCTTGCGTAGTACATGCATGGCCTTAACCCCATTCTCAAGGTCACAGTGCCACTAGTGTAATGAATCTTTTAAGTCAACGGAGCACGGGCTATTCACACAGCCCTCCTTAAAAAAAAACAAAAAATTTCGTTTCAGTAGGTACTTGCATGGCCAGTTACTTTGATATTGCGTACTGGGTCACGTAGTTCACGTTTCGGCCACCAGACCACGCTGAGATTGTTTTAATTTTTTTTTTTTTTAAATTTCACACACAGATGTTCTCTTGGTGGGCGTCTGACACAATTTAAGGAGATGATGATGCATTTTAATTTTTTTTATTTTTCTAAATGAATTTTTAAAATTTATTTTTTTGTAAAAAAAATAAAATTTCTGCTCGGGAACTACTTTGTCAATTGCTTTGATATTGCATACAATGTCACCTGGTGTCACGTAGTTCATATTTTGGCCACTAGGGGGACAATGCGATTTTCTATTTATGAATGTTTGTGTCTTTAGGCTATTTTCGACTGCTTTTCCAGAATGGCAAAACACAATTGCATGAAATTTTATTAATATATGATATGACTTAAGGTGATGCACGTTTGCGAAAATGGTGGTTTTTATGTTAAGTTTTGACGAAATGGTAGGGTATCAAACATTCGGACCATGTGTCAGTGAGTGCTACTGATGTAAAGGTATTTTGCATTTACATTTTCCTCAGGTGGACTTTCACCAACACTGTGAAGGGGATGATGATGCAGAAATTATGCATTTTCTGACAAGGGATGCATATCTAGTGTTTAGTAGATTTTTTTAACTGACTTACAGCAAATCAGACGTTTTGGTTATATCTTGTTAACGGTGGTTCATAGGCTCATGATTACTATTAAATGGTAGCAGAAAAGTACTTACGGGTCTCTTTTGGTGTTGTTCACTTTGTTTCGGGTGACCTTGAAAGGTCAAACTTAAATATTGACTTATATGTTGGTAAGGGTGGATCTTAGGCCCACTGTGACTATTAAACACAAGTAGGAACGTACCTCTTGGCATACATAATTTAAATTTTGAATGTCCTTGAAAGGTCAAATTGATATTTTGTCTTATTGCTTGGTAAACTTAAACTTTTGTTCACTTATTGATAAACACTAATAAGTACATGTATAGAGCGATGAAGTCTGAATTTGCAGAAGCAGAAGAGTCCAGTCAGCAGAGCATAGGATAAATCATGATCCTCATGTTACAGATGGCTTTTCGGTCTACAAAAGAACTTCTTCATTTTGTCAAAAAAAAAAAAAAAAAAAAAAAAAAAAAAAAAACACACAAGGACAGCTGAACTCTTAAAATACATAATTACAAGTATGAACCTGAACTAAGTAAGTGGAGAAAACCTATTAAACATTGTACATGTAATTCTTCTGGCAAACATGAACAAAGATGGGAGATGCATATACGAACAAAAGAGATAGTAGTTATATTCCGAAGGGATGAGGTGTCTCACCAGGTTTAAATTACTCCGTAAGTGTTGTGTCACAGGCTAGTTATCGCAGGCAAATATCAATGAAAAACAATTCAAATAGAAAACTTCCCACCTGGCACTTATTTCTAGACACAGCAGAGGGTCCCTGGAGTTTTATTACGAAGACATGCAGGCCAAAAAATTATACAGGCTGCATACCTTTTGTACAACGGGTAATGATATTTTTTAGGGAAAAGTCTAAACAAGCAGGGGTAATTTGAGTGCCAAGTGTGTAGTTGTATTTCCGATGTGTGGTTTTTAGTTAGTTTTATTCATATCTAATCGATATAGACAGGCATAGTGACAGATTTGGCAACATTGTGTCATGTCAAAATGTAAAACAAATCGTTGGTATGTGTCAATTCTATGGACAGCTAAATGGCATTTGGCCCGAAAATAACTGCTTTTTTAAACGTATAGCAGTGATAATATGAGAATAATATCCAGGCACGTGGCTATCAGTTGATATATATGTTAACAACTTATGGCACATAAATAAAAAAGTCTGGGTGAGGCACTTCAAATTGTATATGCTTTTAGAGTGACGAAAACAGTCCAGAGGAAATGGCTAAAAACAACAAGGATATGGGTAATGCAATGGCCACCTACTTCGCCTTATTCAAACCATATGGTGCTTTCTTTATAATATATACGTAATTGTTCGCAGTTACAAAACGTAGAAAAACAGTAGCATATTACCATTTTCGTTCATAAGCCAGAGTGAAGCTCAGATTAGGGCTTGCGTCAGCTTTATATTTTTCGTACACAGGAACTTGCACTAATATCCAAAAATATAACATTTATAAGTTTTATGAACATTGTTGAAATATGCATATTTTTGAAATAAGGTTGTTTTCCCGTTGCCAAATATAATAGGGAAGTGATCTCAAAATGTCATGTAAGGTAAAAATTTGCCAGCCTCCGTAACTTTATATAGTATCTTTCCCTCGCAAAGTTTTACATAAAACAAGAGGAGAAACTCGCAAAAGTGCTTCATGGAACTTCTCAAAGATATTAACGTTTTTCGCCGTAAAATGACATTTTGGCAAAAAAAAACACGTTTCCGAATCATACAAATGTCTGCAAAATGTCATAATTCTGAAGAAACTTTGTAAAACTATTTTCTGAGAAAGGAGAGGCCACACTACACAAGTCTTATTTCTAAAGGAAAACATCTTTGATACGTCCAATAAACAGTTTTTCACTTAACATGACATTTTGAGAAAAAAAAGTGCCTTTCCGAATTACAAATATCTATAAAATTTCAAATTTTGATGGAATATGACTGTTTTATCAGAAAAGAGAGTTGTTCTACATATTTCCCATTAGATTCTCATTTCTGAAACAAGGTTCATGAGATATTTTCAGAAATACACTGTTTCACCGTTTCAGTGACATTTTTTAGAAAAAAAATGACTTTACCGATTTACAAATATTTACGAATTTTTCAAATTTTTGATTAAAATTTTCAAAATTCAATGTGCCAAGGGTGTATGGAGTAGTTAAGGAAAGTTTGAACACAGTCAAAGTCCTGTGGGTACTGCACAAGGGTGGAGCAGAAGTTGCAAAAATCCAAGATTAAGAGTTCGAAGACCAGCAGGATTGCACTGGGGCTCCTGGCCTGAGTAGAATTTCATTCCAAGACATCGACTTCCATATTCACCTTGTCCCTGTACCACGGCAAGCTCTCTCCTTGGCCTTGTGTTTACCATCCTCATTTAGAATCCATGCCACCCTGGTTTTGCATCATATAGTATTACAGGGTATGTACACTACAGTGCCCCACAGAAACTGTCCCCTTCAGGCCCCGTGCCACATTGGGCCACAATGAAAAAAGATTCTGACGAACTTGTCGTTTACCTGCCGCTTTATGGCGTCCATGCTTCTTAATAAACAGGAGTGCATGCATTAATATAAAAGTGTCCGAATTGAAAAAAAAAATATAAATCAAAAGATCCATAGCCGAGCTACCTGTGAAGGAGTTAAGGACCGAGAGTGCCCAGAAGTGTTTCCGTGCAATGTCAAAAACCACTGGCCCATCAGTTTCAGAGAAAAAGGCTTTCCAAAATGAACAAGAAGCAATATTTAAAGACCAACCCAAAATCGCTACATCTTGACCTGTTGAACGAACTCTGTAGAGACCCACCCAAGGTACATCCTAGCAAGTTTGTAGTGAATCTGGCTAACGGTTTTGAAGAAGTCGAAAACGTTAATTACAATTGCAAGCCCATCAACTTACAAAGTGAGGGGAAGGCATCCTGTAGCACTGTTGCCACAACGTGCTACAAGAAGACATTATGTGCCATTGTGAAGATATAAAATTAAGACTGCCTGTGCTACAGGAGTAAAGTTTGATGCCACAAGCATTCTGACAAGTGCTCAGTCCTGATAATGATCAATGTTGATAAAGCACTTGAAGGTGGGAGCCTTATTGACACATTCCAAAAAGTTCCCTCTCTTCTTTAAAGTATCACGTACAAAAATGATAACCTGTTGACAGTGGTTTCTAAAGATACTCAAAACCAGACGGAACAGGGCACGAGAGTCCCCAACGTACCACTGCCCTTACAGGGGCAGCTACTTCAAAACTGAAAAGGGATGCTGTAATGCTTGAGCTGGCTGCCCCCACAATCAAGAGACTGTTTTGCAGTACCCTGAAACTTAAGCAGTCCTGGACATCAACATATGACAACTACTATTGCCTTGGATTGTAACCGGCAACCGACGTGCTGACGGAGACCCCTGCATACGTCATGGCTGGCTGCTGGGAAAGCTTTGGCCCACTCTCAAAGCTTGTCAATGTAGATGCATTGAGGTCTATACTGGAGGGGCACAAGGTTGCACTGCGTTCGAAATATGGTGGGAAGGTTGTAGAGCATGTTATCACTACGGTCCTTAGCAAGCAGTCGAGTAACAAACAAGAACAAAAATTAAGGTCATCTGCTCAGAAGCAGTAAAACCAGGTTCAGAGCCAGCAACAAGGCCAACGTTACGAGGCCGATTACGAGGAATTATCCAAGCGATCGGTATACGCTTTGACATGCTGAAAAAACCCCAACTAAATGGGTATAACAAAATGATTTCATGTTTCGTTCATACAACTATTAACTATAGGGCTCAAGTTATGTTAGTAATTGCTGTCAAAAGTATGATTTATGGCGACAGCAAGAACAGTAATTATCCAACAGTTACAGCTTAAATAAAGGGCGTAAAGTTGTAGAACGCTGCGCCATTTGCTGCCACGGGTCCCACAGAGGTCTATTATTGGTGGTACTTGAAGTTTGTTTAGAGAGATGTACTGCTATGGATTTACATGGCTGTCTGTCCGCCCTTGTCACCGTTGATGTGTAACTGACGTCTAAAGTTGTGAAACAAGAAAGGAATGATATTGATATTCTTATGTCATAAATGAAAAATACATAAAATAATTTTCGTAAATACCTGATGAAAGTTGCCAAGTTAAAATAAATATCTCTGAACAAAAGACCAGGTTGTTTTCATCGGGACGCACGGGATATTTTGCAACAGTGTCAAGTCGTGGGGGCAGGGTATACTACTACTACTACTACTACTACTACTACTACTACTACTACTACTACTACTACTACTACTACTACTACTACTACTACTACTACTACTACTACTACTACTACTACTACTACTACTACTACTACTACTACTAACCTGAGCAGTTGTTTCTGTGTTGGCAAGCAGATGCAGCAAAATTGAGGCGCAGTTCTAAATATGCTAGGAAGTATCTCCGAGCATTGTCAAGTTTTCCCCTCTTAACACCCAGATCATCCTCCTGGAGACAAATATTGCACACATAACCTAAAATTACGTATCTTGGTGTATTCATAAGCCCAGTTATTCTTCCTTGATGGGCTTTTATAACCCAAGTTATTTATTTAATTAGTTATTTTACTGTACGACCGGACGACGCGCCCTGGTACACTAATGAGCTTCGCTGTGAAAAACGCAAACTCGAGCGTATACATAAAAGAGCGAACAAGAAAGCACCACTTTGGTCATATTTTAGACACCCCGGAATAAATATATTAATAATTTGAGGCAAGCTGAAGAGAATTATTACGGCAAACTCGAGGACTCTATTAGGAGCAATACTCAACAAAAGGACAAAAGTTGGTGGCATACTGTCAAATTTTTCCTTAATAAAAATCAAACCTCTGATATGCTTGCACTTTTGCATGATAATAGAACCTTTACGGACGATTAAACTAAGGCGTAAATCCTAAATGACTTCTTTCTTTCCCAGTGCACCGTTGACGACGCAAACTTCTCCCTACCAGGCAACGTTGATTATTTTATGAACATTTCTATTACTGAAGACGAGGTTGAGTGTATTTTATAAAGTCTTTATACTTCCAAGGCAAGCGGCCCGGATGGTATCAGCCCACGCATACTAAAGGAGGGCGCGCCCAGTATTGCCAAATTCTTGTGCACAGCTATTCAACTTATCGTTATCGTGCAAAAAGTTCCCATCGGAGTGGAAATAGGCTAATGTTGTGCCAATTTTTAAGCATGGATGTGCCAGCTCCTGCCATAATTACAGACCTATTTCTCTGTTGAGCTGCGTAAGCAAAGTATTTGAAAAAGTAATATTCAAATATGTATTTATTATTTTCGGGATAATCTTGTCTTCTCGGAGTATCAGTCGGTGTTCATACCCGGGGACAGTACTGTGAACCAACTTATATATTTGTATCATAACTTTTGTGAGGCCTTGCATCAACAAAAAGATATTAGAGTGGTATTTTGTGCTATTACAAAGCCGTTTGACCGTGTATATCATCCTGGGCTACTGCATAGATTAGAATGGCTGATGTCAGAGGCTCCCATCTGTCATGGTTTAAGAATTATCTTCAGGATCGCAAACAACGGGCTGTTGTACAGGGAAGTGAATCATCTTGGGGTGAAGTTAAAGCAGGAGCCCCCCAGGGCTTAGTTCTAGCCCCTTTGCTGTTCTTGATTTTTATCAGTGACATTATAAACATTGTACAGCCTCCGATTCGTTTATTTGCTGATGACACCACCCTTTTTGTTCATGTAGATGACCCAGTTCTTGAAACTGATATTCTCAATTTTGACCTACAAGATATGGGTGACTGGTCACAAAAGAGGTCTGTTTCTTTCAATCCAGCCAAAACTAAAATATGATAATATCTAAAAATCGAATACCTTTACATTACCCTGATTTGGTTTTTAAGAATGAAATTGTAGAAAATGTAACAGAACATAAACATTTATGTCTAATCTGCTAATTGTCAGATCAGAGTCAGCGTTGTCAATTCATATCAATAGCTTAGTCACCAAAAGTATTAAAATGGTTAATATAATGAAATATCTACAAGTTCGTTTAAGTAGAAAATCTTTAGAAATTTTGTATTTTTGTTTTTTTTAGACCAACTTTGGAGTATGGGTCAATTGTATGGGATAGCTACACAGCACCTCAATCCGCGCAGCTGGAAAATATTCAGCGAACTGCAGCACGTATTGTATCAGGTGCTACTAAAGGTATAGTTCATGATCTAATTTGTGAAGAAGTTGGGTGGGAAAAATTATCCGAAAGACGGAAAAATGCAAAGCTGATATATTTTTTACAAAATAGTACATGGTCTCACTCCACAATATTTGAGGAACATTGTACCAGATCCGGTTGGTCAACGAGTTCGGTCACGTTACACTTTTCCCGAAATTCCTGCAAAAAAACCCGAATATTTTAGGCTTTTATTTTTTCCTTCTGTTATTAAGCAATGGGATGAATTACCTAGTGATACTCAGAGAGCTGAACGTCTTGACGAGTTCAAATCTAAGCTTAAGTTAACGGGGCAGTAACTTAATGATTTACAATTATACCATGTATGACTTGATTCTGACGGTTTCATTCTTATGTAATTCTATGCTTCAACCTTGTATATAACAATTCAATAACTTCATATCATTTACTTAAGTTAGTATCCCATCTACTGTCCCCACGTGGCGTACTGTCTTGGTTACACTTTTGTCTCGGCATTGTGCCATCTATATGTAGTGTAATGTGATGTTTATTACGGCTTGCCTTGGTCTTTGTGGTTACCTGGTGCCATGTGTGTCATGTCTTTTGAATTCTATGCTTTTATATGTACAAGAGGGATTAATATAGGGCTTTGCCCTGTTTCCCAATTGCTTTTTGAATAAAACATGTTTAAACAAAGTTATTTATAGGATCCCACTGGCTATTTTGAGGAGAATAAGGAATCAAACATGTGAGAAGCAACTATTTCCCTCTTTCTTTCTTTCTTTTTTCTTTTCTTTTTTTTTTTGGATCAATAGGCAATGCCCAAGAATTGGATAATATCTGTTCATTCTGCTTTGAGATCTTTTTCTATTTTGTATCAAAATGAAGTGTTCCTCAAACATTTGCCAATTAATATATGAAAATCCCTGAGACGTTTTTACCTATACATGTATTGAGATAGTAATAAGAAAAGATTGGTCATTGGTCTTTTTTGTCTTGAATATGTAAATATATATATATATAAAAAAAAAAAAAAAAAAAAAAAAAATCCACACAAAACACCTGTACCCAAGACGATGGCGTTCATTCAGCAAGTCTGAATTTTGAGTCGCACCTTTCTTGCAGATCCTGCAACGCAGTCAATTTAGTACATCGGTTTAATATGTTAAGAATGTGTTTGGTTTTGGTATTTGGTCTAGAAGGGAAGTAATTTTGCCCGGTTTGACATTACTTGAAATTGCTAAATGATATTTACGATGTTTCCGCCCCAACATCTTTGTTGTGTCGTCCAATCTTGACACTGTGGCTCGTTAACTCTTCCAAGACCCAGTTTTGACTGAGTCATCAGCTTTTTTTATGGCACTTTGGGCGCAATGAGCGCCAATGAAAGCTGTTTACCGTTCTTGCAGTCTTTGCAAATGTAGGCATTCTGTAACTTGAAAGAAATGTTGTTCAACAAAAAATGTGAAACACCGTTATGTTAATTCAGAGCACATCTACTTTTGAGCAATAAAAGCGTTAATAACTGCCCGTGTTTCCTCCTTACCACATTCTTTCATGGGACCTGCCAGTTTAGCGACATTAAGTACACGACACTTCTCGGTACAGCTCGCATGACAGCCCCAGTTTGTGAATGTTTGCCTTGATCTGGTGTCCAGTTTTTCATTTTTTCCCCCACATAAATCGTCTTTTCAGCAGGTTTTGACATATGTACTTTTTGCAGAGACGACCTGTGTGGTAAATTGAGTTCACCAAACAAACAGCATTTACACTGACAACTGTGGCTACATACGTGTACACACGCACTCACCTTCACACGCACCCCCCGCCACCACCGGCTGCTGGACCCATCACTGTACCATGCAGGCAATGACAATCAAAGTGGGCACAACTTTTCGCACGCACTAACGCAAGAACAACAGAAACTGTTTACTTCTTCATCATGACATACGTTGGTACTCTTGTTTGTGATCACTGATATGTAAAGGTCCGAGTTCCGCCAAAATGTTTCTTGGCGGCAAAAGATAATGTTTTCTCGTTTAATATTAGGGTGACATGACAATATTTTCCCTGACAAGTAAACAAGCATAAGCATTTTACTTGTCATTAGAAGCAGGCGCGGATCCCGGGGAGGAGGAGGAGGCAGCCTTGCCTCCAGGACATGTCTTCTGTACAAAATAAAGTGTGTGTGGTGGTGATAACTCCCGTGTTTCATAACTATGAAAGTTGATTCACAGTAATAAAAAGGAAAAAAACTTTGCTACACATAATAAGGCAAATGTGTTCAGAAAAACGAAACATAAATTACATTAATTGAGTACTATGTATTTTTGAAAATATGTTTTTATCAGTCATAATTGGGTATTTTTAAAATAATTTGTTTTAAACTTCAACGAGAGTAAAAAATCTACAAAACGATGTACTTTATTTGCGATTTGTACATGTTGTAGCGGTGATGCAATACACATGAACATGTGCATTTGTGGGAAAATAGCTTGCACTTTGATAGGAAGAGTCAGTGTACAAATGACCTGATTGCTAGACACTCAGCATGTTTCGGTATCTTCTTGGGTGCCTGCCTGCAGTTCTTGTTTGGATACTATGAAGTCACAACAGTCATAATCAACTTTTTACTTTTTTCCATTCACACATATCACGTTCGTTTTCCACTTATTAGGTTGCGTATCAAGTGCAATTTTGGTCATTTTTGAAGGTCACTTGCGGGGAAAATTGTAAAATTGATATGTCTGAAAAAAGTAGGGACTGGGAAAGTGTGGCCTCCCAAACAAACGATCCACTAAAACCAATGGTAGTTTTATTGTTCAAACTACCAACTATAAGATATTTATGTCAAACGTAAGCATAAAAAGAACACAATGGTTAATAACTTCGACGCCTGGAGTGCTTGCAACTCCCAAGGTGCAAAAAGCCCAGGAGCGTATGGGGACTTCCCTGGGCCTAGTGTTAATTAATTAGCACCCCATGCCACATGGGTACATTTAGCTTAACTTAGAAGCATTGAATGTACACTTTATTGTAATTTTCAATGTAGTTAGTCTGGCTCTAACTAATAAACTAACATGATTAGATGGATATTTGCAACTTCCTCCTTTCAATAGTAGCACGCGCCAAAATAGAGATACACCCCAACATTTCTTCCTATAGTACCGTATACCATGTATTTCATTTTTTCTCTTTTGGTCCCGTGTATTGATTTTTGACATAAAGATGAAAGTTTTGATTGCAGCATGCCATGATATTGTCTTCTTGTTTAATCCAGGCGTCGTAGGCGTCTCTTAGGCAGGGAAGAGGGTCGTTGCAATGAGGAGAGTGGGTCGCTCGAACGCACCGACCTCCCCCCGCCCCCAGGCTCGCAGGCTGTCTTCAAATTACGGAACATAAAACGGATATTATCTTATATACATGCTGAAGACCCTTTAATTTATTTGGGCTGATACAGCCTATGTCAAAAATTTTACAGAGGAACGTGTGCAATATAGACAATAGTAATTCCATATATATACAGGTTAGACAGGGACAGGTTAGCTTATGGAGAGTAAAGAGTTCGAACTGCGGAATAGGATATTGACTACTGGGAAGTGGTTTGGGCAAAAAGACACAAATACAATAGCTATGTGTTTTGAAGCTGATACGTTTAAAAAGACCAAAAGTGTTGTAAACTTTAAATTGTAGTTTTCAGTAAAGTTTACACTCTAGCCATAAAAAACGTTCGATATGCAGCGACAAGTACGCTTGTATTATATTTTTTTTTTATACATTGCTTCAATCGAACATCTGGTCAGTTTCAATCAAAATGTCTCCAAAAAAAAGTTCAGTCGTATCGCGCCTGAATACATAGTAACCCTCCCTCCCCGAAAGTCAATAGTATCGGTAGGTATACATTAACTGATCAATTCCTTAATTGTGAGTCTAAAAAATATTTGTACATATGCTTTGCAGACTTTAAGTGTGCCTCTGATTCTGTCTGGAGACAAGCTTTATTGCACAAATTATTACTGTAAGATGTTTGTGGCAACTTTCTGAATGTCTTATTCTCTATGTATACCAAGAAGCAAAGTACTCTATCAAGACCAGAAAATAGTTGCACAGAACCTTTTCCCCCAATGTTGGAATGAAACAAGGGCGTGTGTTAAGTCCAAATTTATTTACTCTTTTCGTTGCTGATATGCCTGACATTTTTATTGACCCGTGATCCTGTCGAACTACACGGTTTTCGTTTGAACTGTTAATTGTATGGCGTTTATTTGGTGATTCGCATTCCGCTGCAGGACTACAGCGCACACATGATAAATTATTACATAATTGCCACATATGGAGACTAAAGGTGACTATGTCTAACACAGAATTCATGGTTTTTAACAAAGGTGGCAGAAAGGTTAAATGCTCCATCTTTTACTTCGGCAGTGATGCCATAGAGGTCACACAAAACTATTGCTACCTCGGTATAGAAGTCCGTGCTTCTGGTACATTCACGCATGCTATCAACAACCTGAAGGACAAGGCCAATAAAGCCTTATTCCAGTTACGGCAATACCCTATTAATGACAACGTGAACTTGTCAATAAAACTGTTCTTGTCTCCCACATCACCTATTCTTTGTTACGGGAGTGAAGCGTGGGGACCATTTATTGTGAGTGGGGTTCAAAACAGTAATTAAAGTGTGTGTGTCAACGCACACTTTTCTGTTTTTCTAGGAATTCTTTCTTTCTTTCTTTCTTTCTTTCTTTCTTTCTTTCTTTCTTTCTTTCTTTCTTTCTTTCTTTCTTTCTTTCTTTCTTTACCGGCAAATTTGTCCGACATTTCATTTGAAAAGTATTACATGTAGAAACTCCAAACTTTGCACAATTATACTTCTATGGATAAAGTCTGGCCTTTTTATAATGAGAGGTCATGCTTTTGAAAATTATGCAAATGAGGGCTAATTAAAGTTTTAAATCTTCAATATCTTGTATACATAGTAGATGTGGTCCCGAGTGTATAGGAGTTCAATCATAGCAAGGTAAAGGTCATCTCAAATGTCAAGGTCATGTCAAGGTCAAAGGTCATGTCAAGGTCAAAGGTCAATTTTAAGCCAAATGTCATTTTTGAGGTCAAGGTTCACTTCAGGTAGGGGTCATCTCAAGGTCAAAGGTCATTTCAAGGTTAAAGGCCACTTTCCTTGGTGGCCTTCTTCTAGCCATAACTTGGTCAATTTTTATCTAATTTTGATCATGTTGGGCTCATATTGTAGCTATTGTAACCCTGCATATTTTAGAATTTATGTGTGACCTCTAATGGTCAAAGGTCAAGGTCATTTGAACCTTTGAAAGTTTCATCCAGTCACAACTTGGCTATTTTCCATCCAATTCTAATCATGTTAGACTCAAATTGTAGGTATTGCAACACTGCACATTTTTATAAGAACACGTGACCTCGAAAGGGCAAAGGTAAAGGTCATTTGGAGCTTGCAAAGTTTCATCTTGCCATAACTTGGTAAATTTTCATCCCATTTGGTTCATGTTCATGTCAGTTTAACTTCTAATAGGGGGTTCCTGACCATTGTGCATGTAATGAATCTAAAACAAAAGTTGTAGCAATTTGAATTATGCTAAATAGCATCATTAGAAATTTTCAATCTTAAATAACTTCAAAGCTGTAATAGATAGAGATGCCATTCCAACTTTTACTCCTGTGTTATGGAATAGTTGTACATTGCCATACCAATATGCTTTGAAGACACACACACTGATTTGCTATGCAGCAAATCATCTTTTCTAGTTCTTTATGTACTCATTTACAGCTTGATAAAAAAATCGTTCCTATCCTTTGTAATTCCTTTAACACTAGTTCTAAAAAGTAAAGTTCTTAAGTTGAAATTTGCAAGGGCTATCATATTTGTTTGTAGATCATTCCTTAGCGAGATGTATTTATTACACTGAAAGAGATAATGACAACTTTTTCTATACCCGCGCCACTTGAACATAAACAACCCTGTAAGCTGTAGACTACAACACCTGTTCTGATGAGGTCGCTATTCAGCCAGCTGTACAACTCTTTGCAGGAAAAACTGTTTGATTCGACACATACATGTCACATTGGACTATATAGGCATCAAGAAACCTGGTATAAATTGGGTGGAGGATTAGTATGACCGAATCTGTAAGCCAAGATATATATATATGAATGCACCAGTTAGCTGTGCAAGTTTTTCATTTCTGTTTATTGCTGTTCACTTATGTTAATGTACTTTGTATGTCTGTATTTGACTTGATCTTGTTATCAAGATAAACGACAATAAAGCTTCTTCTTCTGACATTCTTACAGTATTTGGAATATGGCCCAGACAACCATTTTCTCTTTCTAACGGGGTCAAAGGTTAAAGATCAATGTCACAGTTGCCGAATTTCGGTATGTGACACACAGCTATCCCGGGAGGTATCCACGCTTCAAGTTTAGACTAGTTTAGGAAATACGGCTTGCCCAAGCATTTTAAATTGTATTACGGAGTCGAAGTTTGAAGGTCAAGTCACATTGACCTAATTTCGGGACGTGACACACCCTATCCGAAGAAGTATCCACTGCTAACTTTGAACTTTGGCATTTGCAGGTATTGCGGTATACCAGGCTCGTCGGCCCGGGTATACTGTCTAGGAAATAGGGACAGCTCAAGCATTTTCAGTGACGCGGGAACAGGTCAATGGTCCGAAACACAATAACCAAATTTTGTACGCAACACACCGCTGCTATCATCGGAAGTATCCACACAGCAAGTTGGATATAACTGGTCCTTGCCGTATAAACATATGACTCGTACAAGGATATTCTACGATGGAATCAAAGGTTTCGGGTCAATATTGCAGTGGCTTCATTTTCATTTCATTGAAAACATAACAACCATCTCACGAGCAACAAACGAAATCTGAATATAAGACTATTCAACACACATGTGACTAGTATATTCCTGTACAATGACGAACTCTAAGAAAGACAGACACATACAAGATAGATGCCTTCCACAGAAACCTACTACGCAAAATTTTACAAATCAAATGGCCCTCCATCCTAAAAAAGACGAAATATACAATACAATATGACAAGAGAGAGAAAATGGAGCACCGCCATACAAAAAGAAGACTGAAATGGCTCGGACATTTACTAAGATTACTTGAAAACTCCCCAGTAAGACTAGTTTTAACAGAAGCGCTCAGAACAGTCAAAAACCCAAAGGAAAACAGAAAAAAAAAACTGAATAAAAGTCATCAACCAGGACATTGAAGAAACCAACGATAGGACATCCCCAACTCGAACCAATAGCCAATGACAGATATAAGAGAATCGAATGCGCAAGCGCAGTGCCGACAAACGGTGGACACGTACCAGATGATGATTATGCCTGTGTTACCGTAACTTATAAGCATCTTTAGATAGATCTATGTCATACAAAGAAGTTCAATACAGCGAGAACCCCAAATAGTCAGCATTTGTTACCTCATACTACGTCTACATTCGGCCTACAAAAATGAATGGTATGTCAGAATTTTCAGCGGGAACTAATAAGATTTGCTTTTCTGTTTGGCATTACGATTTAGCACGTAAAAAAACAAAACAGAAAATTGATTTAAATAATGAGAAGAAAAAACTTTTAGACCTAACAGAATCTTCATCAAAATTAAACATCAAGTTATTCTCTTTTGCTGAAAAGTTTTAATAAATGCACTTGATTTGCGTCAGTTAATTTGACTAGAGTATTTCCCTGCATTTTTAATATTACAAAACCTGGCCCATATACAGAAAAGGCAAAGAGAGAACTTCAGTTTTGTAGGTTAAGAATGCAGAATGATTCAAAACACAGATATTGCCGACATGATAATGTTATGAATTGCTGATTGTGCACAATGACCAACTGCTGTCTTGCTGCTCAATTTTGTGATAAACGCATGTACTTTTGTTTGAAGAGTGTGCCAAAAATCTTTGAGTTCGATTTTTATAGCAGGAAAAATAAACAGAAAAACAGAGTCTTATTTTTCTCTGACAAACTAAGTTTGAACGTTTGCATGATGTGTTCACAGGTGGCAATACAATAAATTTTGTCAGAGTTTTGCTGCACAACGGACAGAGAACGTGTCGTTAAGTGAAAGAGACTTCTATTCAAAATCACCTCTGGAATATCCTTCACAAACATAGTAAATCAATTAATCCGCGAGACCGCAAGAATCGCGAGAATTTTTTCTTTCTCCTAGTTTACTTATGTTAAATTGTTGCAACTTCCATTAACATCTCAAACATGCAAAACTACTGTGTTCTTGTATTCAACATTTTTAGCACAGCTAATTTGTCTGTCAGCTGAGCTTATCTTGTGCTCATAAGTTCTTTTCCTGGACTGAGTAATTGTATATGAATAATGTAGCCCAAAATGTTTTCTTTAACAGCCACTGAACTGACTGGTGTCCAGAAAGAAAACATTAACTGATAATTAAATTACCAAACAGACATAGCCATTCAATCAATGCAGCCAATGTTTATATGACAAAATTAACTCATTCAGTGATGAACCCAAAGGATATGCCCTTTGCTAATTCTTTCAAATTTGCATTGCTAATACAATGTGTGAAACAAATAAAAAAGGTCAGAATATCACAAATCATGAGCAGAAGAATACTCAGTATATCCCTTTGATACAAATTTTACTGACAGTAAATGGAGACTTCTGTCCTGAATGAGTCCAGGGATGCTGCATTTTCAAAGGGTCATTTTGATGTCACATCTTGTAAAGTATATACCAGGATTATGGCTTGTTTGCAGTTTAATCAAGATGTGACACCCCTGTAAAAATGTCCCACAGGTCTTTCGATGTTGATAAAGGTTCTGGATTATGAGTGAAATCTATTGGGGGTAATAAAATACACATAAACTTAAGGAGGAAAGGGTAGGGTTTATTTTGATGTGGTTACACTTGCCAGGACTTTGGAATAAGCTGGCCATTTGATACTAATCATTCACTGTCACTGGTCATGTGTTTTTGGTGGGGTGGCAGACACATAGCAGGGCCAGCTCCACAGTAAAATGGTGTCCTTTTAGCGGGATTATTTTGTAAAAAATGCAATTATTTGACGCTACCAAAGTGAAAATAAAACCCATATAAATGTCTACAGCAGCACCCATGTGGACCTGTTTACAAACACCACTAATTATAGCAGCCGGGTTGAGTGGCAGGGCAAAGAGGTCAGTGGTAGGCTGTTTGGTCCACCAGCACTGTAGTCACAACTAATGAGACGGCCCCCAGAGCTCAAGTTGGAATGCACTGTATAGTATATAACATATTGAAGATTTAAAACTTTAATTAGCCCTCATTTGCATGATTTTGAAAAGCATGACCTCTCATTATAAAAAGGCCAGACTTTATCTATAGAAGTATAATTGTGCCAAGTTTGGAGTTTCTACGTGTTATACTTTTCAAATGAAATGTCGGACAAATTTGCCTGTAAAGAAAGAAAGAAAGAAAGAACTAGGAAAGATGATTTGCTGCATAGCAAATCAGTGTGTGTGTCTTCAAAGCATATTTGTATGGCAATGTACAATTATTCCATGACACAGAAGTAGAAGTTGGAATGGCATCTCTATTATAGCTTTGAAGTTATTCAAGATTTAAAATTTCAAATGCCCCTAATTTGCATAATTTTAAACATCTTCATTTCTGTATATAAAACGGCCAAACTCCTTGTATGGAGGTACAATCATGCCAAGTTTGGAGTTTCTATGTATAATAGTGTCCGAGAAAAGTGTCGGACAAATTTATTGGTAAAGAAAGAAAGAAAGAAAGAAAGAAAGAAAGAAAGAAAGAAAGAAAGAAAGAAAGAAACTGGAAAAGAAGATTTTTTTTTTTTAATATGTCTGTGTGCCTTCAAAAGTTGTAAATATTATATGCTACAACTTTTGTCCTTTGGTACTTCACATTTCATTAAGCTTATGGCTGCATGCAAATTTCAAAGTCCAAATGACCTTGACCTTTGAGCTTTACAGGTCACATGTAAATTGCACAGTGCTACAATACCCACAATTTGAGCTGGACATGAACCAAATCGGATGAAAATTTACCAAGTTATGGCACGATGAGACTTTCAAAGGGCCAAATGACCTTGACCTTTGCCTTTTTGAGTTTACATGTTCTCATAAAAATGTCCACTGTAGCAATACCTACAATTTGAGTCCAACATGATTAGAACTGGATGGAGATTGGCCACGTTATGATTGGATGAAACTTTCAAAGGTCCAAAGGACCTTGACCTTTGAACTTTAGAGGTCACATGTAAATTTAAAAAATATGCAATGTTAGAATAGCTATAATATGAGCCCAACAAGATCAAAATTGGATAAAAATTGACCAAGTTATGGCCAGAAGAAAGCCAGCACCGAAAGTGGCCTTTGACCTTGAAATGACCTTTGACCTTGAGATGACCTCTACCTGAAGTGAACCTTGACCTCAAAAATGACATTTTGGCTTAAAATTGACCTTTGACCTTGACATGACCTTTGACCTTGACATGACCTTGACCTTTGAGATGACCTTTACCTTGCTATGATTGAACTCCTATACACTCGGAACCACATCTACTATAGTATATAAGATATTGAAGATTTAAAACTTTAATTAGCCCTCATTTGCATAATTTTGAAAATCATGACCTCTCATTATAAAAAGGCCAGACTTTGTCCATAGAAGTATAATTGTGCCAAGTTTGGAGATTCTACATATAATACTTTTCAAATGAAATGTCGGACAAATTTGCTGGTAAAGAAAGAAAGAAAGAAAGAAGAAAGAAAGAAAGAAAGAAAGAATTCCTAGAAAAACAGAAAAGTGTGTGCTGACACACACACTTTAACTAGGAAAGATGATTTGCTGCATAGCAAATCAGTGTGTGTGTCTTCAAAGCATATTGGTATGGCAATGTACAACTATTCCATAAAACAGGAGTACAAGTTGGAATGGCATCTCTATCTATTATAGCTTTGAAGTTATTCACGATTAAAAATTTCTAACGGTGCTTTTTTACATAATTTAAATTGCTACAACTTTTATTTTTAATTCATTAGGTGATTAGGTGCCAATGGTCAACAACCCCGTAATAGAAGTTGGAATGACATCTCTATTATACTGTTGAAGATATTCAAGATTGAAAATTTCAAATTCAGAAAGAAAGAAAGAAAGAAAGAAAGAAAGAAAGAAAGAAAGAAAGAAAGAAAGAAAGAAAGAAAGAAAGAAGGGAGGGAGGGAGAAAGAAAGAAAGAAACACAGACAGACAGACAGACAGAAAGAAAGAAAGAAAGAAAGAAAGAAAGAAGAAAGAAAGAAAGAAAGAAGGAAGGAAGGAAAGAAAGAAAGAAAGAAAGAAAGAAAGAAAGAAAGAAAGAAAGAAAGAAAGAAAGAAAGAAAGAAAGGAAGAAAAGTGGGTGTTGACACACACACACTTTAATGATAGAATGCATGAGCAGAGATCTTCAGGATTTCCTGGACTGTGTAATTGTATATAAATAATGTAGCCCAAAATGTTTTCTTTAAGAGCCACTGAACTGACTGGTGTCCAGAAAGAAAACATTAACTTATAATTAAATTACCAAACAGACATAGCCATTCAATCAATGCAGCCAATGTTTATATGACAAAATTAACTCATTCAGTGATGAACCCAAAGGATATGCTCTTTGCTAATTCTTTCAAATTTGCATTGCTAATACAATGTGTGAAACAAATAAAAAAGGTCAGAATATCACAAATCATGAGCAGATATCATATTCTATCATGATTGTCAGAAATTTTAAATCAGAACCCCCTAATTTGAAAGATAAGAATACTCAGTATATCCCTTTGATACAAATTTTACTGACAGTAAATGAAGACTTCTGTCCTGAATGAGTCACACTTGCCAGGACTTTGGAATAAGCTGGCCATTTGATACTAATCATTCACTGTCACTGGTCATGTGTGTTTGGTGGGGTGGCAGACACATAGCAGGGCCAGCTCCACAGTAAAATGGTGTCCCTTTAGTCGGATTATTTTGCAAAAAATCCAATTATTTGACGCTACAAAAGTGAAAATAAAACCCATATAAATGTCGACAGCAGCACCCTTGTGGACCTGTTTACAAACACCACTAATTATAGCAGCCGGGTTGAGTGGCAGGGCAAAGAGGTCAGTGATAGGCTGTTTGGCCTACCAGCACTGTGGTCACAACTAATGAGACGGCCCCCAGAGCTCAAGATGGAATGTACTGTATTGTATATAACACATTGAAGATTTAAAACTTTAATTAGCCCTCATTTGCATAATTTTGGAAAGCATGACCTCTCATTATAAAAAGGCCAGACTTTATCTATAGAAGTATAATTGTGCCAAGTTTGGAGTTTCTACGTGTTATACTTTTCAAATGAAATGTCGGACAAATTTGCCTGTAAAGAAAGAAAGAAAGAAAGAAAGAAAGAAAGAAAGAAAGAAAGAAACAAAGAAAGAAAGAAAGAAGAAAGAAAGAAAGAAAGAAAGAAATAAAGAATTCCTGGAAAATCAGAAAAGTGTGTGCTGACACACACACTTTAAAGAAAGAAAGAAGAAAGAAAGAAAGAAAGAAAGAAAGAAAGAATTCCTAGAAAAACAGAAAAGTGTGTGCTGACACACACACTTTAACTAACAAAAGCACAACTGAACAGGGTGCATTTTATAACTTCAAGTTTATGTGAATGTGAAAAGGAGACACCTTTCATTGAAAACATTCAAGATAAAAAAGGCAAGTGTATAGATAGAATCAAAAGTTATGCCAGTGTTTACCTGTCATAGCCAGGAAACACGTGCTCCGAGCACGGCGTGGTAGCATTACGTCACTGTGTATGAATATGTGATTCGCCATGTGTTTATAAAATTCATCATGGATAAAATATCTGTGAAACAAAAAAATACATACAGGCTGGTAAGCTCATGTAATAGTCTAGCGGAAACAGTGGGCTAATTACAGGTAAATGGCCCCCAAAGGTTTCAGCACAAGACAACCTAGAACTCTTTGGCCGCAATGGTGTATTCATACCTTCATGTGACTGAGATTTTGTGGTGTGTCGGGACACATATGCAGTGCACGTGATTCGTCACAGTCATGCACTACTTTCAGGCCTCTTTACCGGAGGCTTGATCGAACTCTTTTCAAATTCATACCTTTGCCCAGTCGGAGTGAACAGAATGTAGATCAAAATTCACAGTGACTTAACGAAAGCTGTTGACTATTGGCATATTATCTTGGTTTGTCACCTTTGACATTTTCATCGAAACTATTTTGAAAAAAGGACAATTTAAAAAAAATGACTGAAAGGCAGATGCCATTTAAAATTACCGCTCAATGTAGAACAATTCGACCGGCACACGTTAAATGCCGGTCTTGCTTTCACAAAGATACGGAGATTACAGTCAAATATCTTCCTTTCATAAATCAGTGCGACTGCAGGTATAATCTAAAAATCGTTCACAAACATAATAATTTGAGGGGGATAGTTGTCTCTTTTTCTTTGCAATATAAATTATCGTATTTTTTAAAGAAATGACATTAGCTACTTTTCGTAAAACATGCACATCGGTAAAGATATTGCGAGCTAAAATCTCCGACTTAACATTGGCGCCCCGTTTTTGAGTGTCTGGGCTACGCACGCAAGCGACTGGTGGGGCATGGCCACACACATAGAGGTGCAGGCCGCTAACTCTGAGCACGACCACAACCACTTGCCAACCCACATTCTTGGCCATGGCAGCAACAGGACACAATTTTTACAGCTGAAGGAAGTCTGCCAACTCACAGCCATAACATGGCAACATGAACACATTTTGGTGCCAGAGTGGCAGTTTCAACAAGGGATCATTCCAACGTCTTTACACCGACTGGCACTATTAGGCAGCGATTCCCGGCTGCGTCCTTACACGGGATCAGTTACACGGTGATAGAGAAAACACACTTCAAAATCAAATCATACCGTGCAAAGATTGTAGATCAACTAAATAGGTGATATCTACAGAAGGAAATAGAGAAAGAAGAAAGGAAGGAGGGAGGAAAGGAAATAACTTAATGTGTCCAATTTTGTGCGTAGCACTTATGGTGCTCTACCACCTGTACAGTGTCATTTCGTCTAAAAAAGCATAAAAAAACAAACAAAAGCAAAAACAAACAAAACAAAGCCAGACAAAACAGAAAGCCTTGTTTTGACCACAACGTTCAATGAAAACTGACAAATCCCAACAAGTTCTTCAGAACATTCTACATTTCTCTGAGCAAAAGCAAGCCCGTAAACAAGATTTTTTTCTCATAAAAGTTTATTGATTGCAGCACATGCATATCTTGTACAAAATACCAGTCCTGCAAAGAGACGTCAAGCCATGACATGATCTTTGACCTCTCATGGATGAATCTACATATGAATACACACTTTTCTTCATAATTGAGTCAAATTTCATCTTCTATAAGTGATTAAATAATTTTCTTGCCTAGCAATTTCAAATGAAGCACATCATGATTAATGGACCTCGTCGCCCAGAAAAGGTAGTATATGGAATCTTAATCACAAGTCGTCGTGTTATTGCTGAAGTACAAAATGTTGACATGATTTACTTTATCAAAAGAGAATAAAGTCCGTCCCTGAAACTTTTTAATTCTTATCCTTAACCCCCCCCCTCAACAAAAAATGGTCATCAAAGCATGGTGATGATAAGAATATTGATTTGGTCGTCCCAGAACCAAAGCCAGATTTTGAAGGTCAATTCAGTGCTAACACGAGGTAACAACACACCGGGGCCATGTATGAAACTCCGGCTGTCGAGATTATGATTTTTTTCCCGGAAAGATTTGTTTTGGTAACCTAAAGAGTACGGGGTCCCGTGGAAGAAGGGACGGCAATGCCATGCAGCAAACTCAGTTTGTTATCGTGGGTTTCAATAGTTTTTTTTCTTTTCTGAGTGTAATGTTATCGTTTTGAAGCCAAAGCTCACAAAGTTTGTGCCTCGTACAGGCACATTTATAATTCATTATTCTGAAATATTTACAGGCATATGAGCAAAACAGGAGTAGCGCTGAGCCTTACGTTCCAAAAAAATGATAATTGTCTTTTCTGGAATGCCTCATTCGTGGTTTTCTTGCACTTGATTTTCATGCTAAATCATCCCCCCCCCCCAAAAAAAACTTCCTTTCCTTGTATAGATAGTTTTATTTGACACTTATTATATTTTTATGCAACCCACGAAACGGTTGCTGTTGGGTTAAGCTATTACGCAATAGTTGGAACGATGCCAGATAACTTTTGCCATGTAAATGGTTAAAATTCGATTCCTCGTGATAGATATGATAACGCTGGATAACTTGCAACGTGTAAATTGTTATAAGTGGAGTCGATTATGGCTGTGGTGATGCAAAATACAACTTGTACCAGGTATATTGTAACAAGGTGGAGTTCGTTATGATCATAGTTTTGATAATGCTCGATAATTTGTGCCGTGTAAATTGTTTAAAGTGGAGTTAATCACGATACTTGTGGTAATGCCTGGAACTCATACCGTGCAAATTGTCAAAGTGGAGCTGGTTCCTAATGATGGTTGTGGTAATGCTAGTAACTTATGCCGTGTAAACTGTTAAAATTGAAGATCTTCGTGATACTTGTACATGTGTTAATGCTACAAGTAGCCTGTACCGAGTAAATGGTTAAAAAGTTCATTATGATGTGGTAATGCTCATAACTTGCACTGCACAAATTAGTTACATTGGCTTTCTCCATCCTGCACAACACCTTCAGAGACAATTATCATGCATTTAACATTGTAACGGCCATTCCTGTATTAATTTCGAGACCCATGAATAATATATCACACCGAACTCTGTTTCCCCGTCCAGGCCTATCCTACCATGAGTTCACACAGTGTGCTACAGTTCTGTATTTTGAATTTATTATACACAACCATATGAAACATAGATAGAAGTGACAATGCAATCTCTATCAATCATACTTTAGTCATTCATTTATTACACGTACGGTCACATTAAATGTTTGATGACGTTATAGTTTAGCTGTAGAGACAACGTAAATCTAAATATTTGTTATTAAACAATGCATATTGAAAATATGCTTTTGTCCTCCGAAACGTGTTCTGATAGTTGAACGTGTTTTGGTGATGATGATGATGACGATGGTGATGACAATTTCTTCAATGTTTCTGTATTTATATTTGAAAGGTAGCTAGTGACAGGAACGAACATAGAGAGTAGAAAGTTTAGCTAACGGATTTCGAGTAGGATGGAAGTGGTTGCAAGACATTTGACAAGTAGAGATTACATGTTTTTATATTGTCACATAGCAGAATAAAAAATTAAGAAGATGAAGCTGGAAATCTTACATTCTGGAATAAAGCACATTTGTCAATACACTCAAAACTAGAAACTGCAATTTGTCATGAATTCTAAAATTACCCTAACTGGTGATTGCAATTCAATCCACCTAAGCTGGAATTTTACTTTCAGACAGACGTCCTTTCGGAAAGGACATCTATCTGAAAATAGTTCCAACCTCAGGGGAAGAGATTAATTTTCAAACAGTGCCGGACTCTGACGAATCAATGGCACATAAATCACTGTTAAACCCGAAGTTTTGCGCAACACTTCTTTGCTCTGTTTGGTGGTAACACACATTGGACACAAGTTGCAGTAACAGACATATGTTTGGTAAAATAGTCCATTGCCTTTAGAAGGTAATCCGACCTGATCTACTTTATCAATTTCCATGGGGGAACTGTGGGGGGTGGAGGGGTCAATTCATGGACTGATGCAGGGGAGCAGTCTTGCACAAAATGACTTTCCACTATATAAGGGTCTCTTATACATTTGTATCAAGACAATAATGAATTTGTGACCACCAATACACAGACAGGCCACACATAGGACTGCAAATAGGAAGGGCAAAAGGGGACAGGGATTGGTGTGTGTACATAATTAAAAATAGAAATAGTTGTGCAAGATAACCGAATTTAAATCACGTTTTAAATCTACCAGATAATTTAAAATACTTCTGGACGGCCTAAAAAATTTCATCATTTTGAAATTCCTCTTCCTTCAATTCCGAACAATAAAGCTTTCAGGTTAAAATTACCGAGAGTTATTATTTAACATTGTCCAAGAAAAAGTGATAAATAGCTTCCCGATTGGCTCCACATGAGCATAATGGAGAGCTGACAACGCCAATTTTGTACATGTCACTGTTCAGCTGGATACAGGCCATTGTAATTCTAGGATGGGTTATGGCAATTTTCCTGTCTCCCAAATAATACAATTCGTTACGCTTCGGACTGTTCCTGTTTAGTTTCTGTTTAAAATTGTCAATATGTTCAGTTATCCTGACTGATCGAGGTAATGAATTCCATTCGCGAATGGTTGATGGGAAAAAGGAATTTTAAATGTGGATTTCTTGGCCTCAATGACTCTTATTTGCTTTGTCCGTGCTGAAACTGTTCCTTGCAGTAATCTGGAAAGGTATGCTGGGGCTATTCCATTAACAATTTTAATCATAAGTACCAGTTTTTGTCTCCTTCTACGCTCAGCTTACTTTCCCCGGCCAGCCTCTGAGTAAACATGTAGGAGACGTGTGAGCAAAAGCCCCTGTCACCACCCAGGCTCCTCTAGCTGAATACATTCAAAACTTTTCGCCGTCAGTCTTTGCTCATCCATCCCAGACCACACTGGCATACTCTAGGCAAGGGCGTACAAAGGAAAGTAAAGAGATTCAAGAGTCAAGAGCTTTTCTGTTAAAGTTGTACAATAGAAGTTTAAGGACCCCATTAAGCTTTTTTAATTTGGCCATCATGTGATTAAGGTGGACTGGTCATGAAAGATCAGCAGAAAGCCATAGACCGAGGGTTTGTGCATCTCTACATTTTTAAGATTGTTTTTGCTGTTGTTGTTGAAAGTCAAGTTGGGATGATCTGTAGGGATGTTTGTTCTACTTACTATCAAGACTTTAGTTGGTTTTTTTTTCAGGATTAAAAGAGACGAGCCATTAATCTGACCATTGGGACATTGATTCCAGATCATGATTTTGAATCTTGACCGCTTCGATTGGATTATCAATTGTGATATAGAGTGTCGTGTCATCGGCAAAAGACGTATTTTTGACCTAACAATATGCACAATGTCGTTTACATACACAAGAAACAGTAATGGACCCAAGACTGAACCTTGCGGGAACCCTGCTTTGATTTTCCTCCAAGACGATGCCTGGCCCTGAATGACTACTCTCTGGGTTCTTGCATAAAAATAATTCTGCAACCAAGAAATAGGTGGACCTCGGATGCCTGCATTTTTTAGTTTCTGTATTAACCCTGGATGATGCAGCATATCGAAAGCCTTGGTGATGTCGCAGAATACTACTAATGCTTCTTTCTGGAGATCAATCGCTTTTGAAAATTCATGATAAAGATATGCAAGCTGGTTGACCGTTCCACCTCGGGGTAAAGTTGAGATTGATTTTCCGACAATGAGTAGTTATCACGTAGACAATTGAAGATGTGCTTTAGCACCAAACGTTCAAAAACTTTACCTACACAACTTAATAGTGAAATTGGTCTGTAGTTGCTATACAAGTCTGCCGTACCACCTTGCGAATTGGTTTTGCGTGTGCTTTCTTCCATTCAGTTGAAAACTTAGAGGTAGAAAGAGAAAATTTCAATAATTTAGTAAGAGAACGGGTAATACTAGGAGCTGCCTCCCTTAACAACAGGGGGCTAATACCATCCGGTCCACACAGACCTTTTCAATATCCAAGGAATCTTGAACACTGTGTTCGTCTAAAATAGTGACTTCCAGTATATTTAGAGTCTTGACCCTCGCTAGGTAAAGCGAAAGTGGAAGAGTCAGCATCGGAGTGTTCAAGATAAATGTTCGTTGAAGGCTTCAGCTTTAGATTTACTATCAGACAGGACCAAACTCTATGATAGTATAGAAGGCATTGACTTGTTAGAATTACCAGACATTTCTCACAATTTTTTACTTTTAAACTGCCCGTCATTTACAAGGTTACATTGTTTGTTATGGTCATCGTCTTCAGGTTCCCTTAAATCACTTATGTATGTATTCTGTAGCCCACGAGAATACTTCCAAATGTGAGGGTTTTCACCTGAGACCTGGCTCTCGCCTTCACATGGATCCATTGCACTTTAAGTTCTTGGGACCGCAATTTTGATGTGTACTGAGGGGAATTATTTTGTCTTATCCAGACACTTTTGTTCGATATACAAAGTCGCGCAATATTAAAAAAAACAAACAAACAAACAAACAAACAAACAGAAGTCCTGGCAAGACAGACCACATTGACGTCAGGAGAATTAAAGCAGGCATTCCCGTTAACGTCGTTTAATTTTTCTCTGAAATAGTCAAAATTAGTTTTTAAGTACTGCCATAAAAACCATTCAAATGACCTGTCCGTTTTACCTCGGAAAAGCAAGTTCGCTGACTCGGTACAATATGAGACATGCATTTAATTTCCTGCCACAAAGTACGGGGCTCACGCCTATCAATCGCGGAGGACACACGGGCATATCACGTCCACAAACAGGGCAAGATACCAATTTCTCACAAAATTAGTGTCTCCTAGAGTAATTTAAGTTTACACAAACCAAAGTAATATTCATTTAGTAATTCCTAAATTGGTTACAAGAATAAATTTCCATCTGCTTGTACTAACTACACTTTATTTCCAAAATATTAGTGATATCCAGCTTCCCAGCCCAAGCAGCGACCTGTATCTCGCCAGGCGATACTATGGTTACTAAGACAACCAGGTATGCAGTTGTGGCTGGAAATTTACATGCATGCCTCGAATGGTCATTTTGTACAACTGGAGGCAATACAGACCTACCTTGCACATATTGGGGTATACAATATGTACAAGGTAGGTCTCGGCATTTTGTCAAGACAAGTAGAAGTATGTTCGGCTATTCTTGTGGGTTCGTTAATGTGAATAGCAAAGTTACTGTGAAGACTAAAGTTGGTCAAATGTCTTCCATGATATGTTTCGGGATCTGCATTTTAGTCAACCATAATTATAATTTTTCTGAACCCGAGATACTAGCTTGATCTACATTTAGATCAAACTAGTATCTCGGGTCATCTCGAAAAGACACCCCAACATTTGGAGGCCTATAGACAACTGCTAGTAGAAAAGTGTTGTTGTAAAGTCGGACATCGACCCGTACAATTTCGAGAGCTCTATTCTCCGAATCAATGTCTTTTCACAACTAAAGCCCGAGATGCGTAGAGTGCTACCCCCACCACCATAACCGCTAACGCGATCGTGGCGTTTTATTGGGTGAAAACCTGGTATATTGAGATCTATACTATCTTAAAACGGGGAAAGAAAGGTTACGTATATATTTGATCGCTGCGTTATAAATTTCTGATTTTAGTGAATTTTACATCTATTATACTTTTGAAGATATTTCTGACATTAGTTATAAATTTCATAATTGGCTATATTTTAACTGAATGTTGCAACTTTTCTTTGATGTTTATTGGATTAATAATTGCAAAAGTACACTTTGAAGTTGGAATGGCATCCCTGTTATAGGTTTGAAAATATTCAAGACTTAAATTTAAATTTAAACGCCCCTTTTATTGGCCTAGTTGTTGACGCTACGGCTTGCTATATTCACATTCGCATTGATTGAACACAAAACAAAACAAACAAACAAAAAGACACCCCATAGGCGTTGGATGTTAAAATCAGATGAAGAGTTATGAAGAAATATGTATCTATAAAGGACCAAACAGAAGATGAAGGACTAACAAAATATGAAGTGCTTAACTTCACTATGATTGGCTTAGAGAGATGCAAGGATATGGCGTGGGGGGGGTCAATATTGTGGATCCAACGCCCCCAAAGAAGGGGTTATTTCTGCTATGATATAGGAACCGATAAAAGTAGGTCAGTTGTAATATCACTAAGACAAAATTGCTCCTTTCCGCAAGTTATCCACAACTAAGCTTTGATGAAATAGGATTTATTTCTTCCAGTTCCATGGAAAAAAGGGGGAGGGGAGCTTGAAAGTACGTGACCGGAGAAAGGCAGGACAAAGATGCTAATAAAATCCCAAGCGCGTCTACAGTGTAGGTGAACAGGTGTGAGCACAGTTTGGAGTGTGAAGCCCTGTTTGAGATTCAGCATCGCCCACACCAAACGATATCACGATTGACCGTAGGAAGGGCAGAAGGGGCAAAAAGAAGGAAACAAGAAAATTCTTGAGGGTGGGTATCTAGTCTGTCTAGGAATCCCATCAAACTCCAAAAGATATCTGAAGTTCGGATTAGAAATTTCAGAAAGTAACACCAAAGATTTAATTATCCGCCTCCGACATGGTTAGGGTTAGTTATGACCGTGAATTTGTAAGAAAACATTGATTACAGTTTGATCTTATACCAGGACGACCCTTTTTGTGGTTGTCATGGTCTCAGAAAATGCATAATAACATAAGAACATATATTGTTAACGAAATACTCTCTTTTTTTAATTGGAGAAAGGGGCGTAACATTGTTCTTGTATTCGTGTTATAATCGACAAAATAATGAGTAGGCTTACGAAGCTTTTATTGTGAACCTAAAATTATTGGCGATACAATAAACTCTCGTCTACTCCTCATCACGAAGTTTCTTCAAAGCTTGCACATTAATTTCCCGCCGCAATTGCATGCGTGGTTGTCTTAGTAACCATAGTCTCGCCTGGTTAGGTACGGTCTGCTGCCTGTGCGGAGAAGCGGGATATTACTAAATATTTCGGAAAAAAAAAGCTTCGCACAGGCAGATGGAAATATATTATTGTAACTAATTTCGGAAACACTAGATGAATATGACTTTGGTGTTTGTAAACATAAATTCCGCAAAAGACACTATGCTTTGTGAGAAAGGAGTATCTAGCCCTGTCTGTGACAGTGATATGTCCGTGTGTCCTTCGTGATTCACAGGCGTGAGCCCCGTGTTCTGTGGCGGGAAATTAACATGCATGTCTCGTACTACCATGTCAACGTCAAGCTGTAATATTAAATAGCCCACCATCAAGTAACATATTAACGTGAATAAAGACAAAAAAAATAAAAAATAAAAAAACAAAACCAAAACAAAACCGCACAATCAGGATATACTCTGGATTGCAATTACCCATTTGTGGCCACTAGGAACGGTCCGTTATGACTTATTCAAAGCAAACAAAATGAGGCCAAAGTCACAGGTTAATCAAGTGTATCCAGTCATATGTATTTAGAAGCCTTCTTTTGCATTGAAGCTACAAATATAAATTGAGCAATTTATTAAATTTATGCACACACAAAAAGGCGTGCCCCTATAAGCAATCGAATGTTTGGTAGGACATTTTCCTTTTTTTTTCTTTTTTCTTTTTAATTTCAAATTGCACACAATTGAAACAACACGTTATTTCGACGCATGCGCTCCTTGTTACATATATAAAATGACAGACCACAATCATTGTCTAAAGCGAAATTTGATGGTAGTGAAGTGTCATACAGCATGTACTTTTACGAAAAACGTTTGACACCAACACTCTGACAAGACAGGCAGACACCAGAAACACACCAAAATATTAATGCTAACTAAAATTGTCTATGCATCATTACATATTTCATGTCAAGAGCAAATCCATTAATGGTCGATAGCTATGGTCCCTGAAGTGTACCGATGATAGACTATCTTTGTAAAATTTCACTGGGGACTTCTTTCATGCACATTTTGCAAATACTTGGAAGTTTTGACTTAAAAAAGGAGGAGGAGGAGGAGGAGGAGGAGGAGGAGGAGGAGGAGGAGGAGGAGGAGGAGGACGACGACGACGACGACGACGACGACGAAGAAGAAGAAGAAGAAGAAGGAGAAGGAGAAGGAGAAGAAGAAGAAGAAGAAGAAGAAGAAGAAGAAGAAGAAGAAGAAGAAGAAGAAGAAGAAGAAGAAGAAGAAGAAGAAGAAGAAGAAGAAGAAGAAGAAGAAGAAGAAGAAGAGATATTTGAAACAGGAAGCCAGCGTCAAGTGATTACCAACTTTATAAAAACCGGGCGGTACTTTCGGACCTGCATCCACTAACGGGGCAACCCTCTGTACTAAGCTCTATCTTTGACTCAGCGGAGCTCTTGCCTGCTGTGCCCAGTGGTGCCCACTTAATTCATATCCTGGGAGCGACTTCTGTGTCTGATACAATATCCCTATTATGGAGTCCACCGTCGCCAAACACTGCTAACGTCAAGGCGTTGTATTTACATTTTAAGGTAGTGCTCACACTGGAAAAGTTCCATTATATATTATACATTACATCGATTCCACAAATTAACCTTTCGTTAACAATAATAGCACATACATTTTGGATACTACCTCTTCAAAATATCCAAGTGGGACTAACCGACAGGCTTGGCTGCCATTTTGAAACTTGTCGATTCCGCACCCAATGGTTTATAAATGAGGATAGTGATGGGAGGATCTTTGGGTGGTTATAATATACGAAACCAAAAAGTATATATTTTACAAATATTTCAGAGCATCAATAATGATATGATATATTCTGTGGCCGCGATTCACTTTGATATCCAAATCAAACGCATTTTTGTGCGACTGTCCCTCAATGCATTGCGCCATGTTCAAAATGGTGCTCTCCACATATGGTACCATTTAACGATGATAACTGCTTCAGACACAACCGAGCGGGTATATTAAAGTTGAGAGAGTAAGTCCTGTTTTAAAAGTAGTTTAACGACTGTTTACCCTGGTCACCCAGAGAACGTACTCTTGGAGCCTGGCGAAATATTATGATAACGATCACTGAACAACCAGGGCTATGCTGTTTCACTGAACAACCATGGCTATGCAACTATACAGTTTTCCCGGCCCAAATAAACCCTCCAGACAATTTGAAATAGAATGTTGTATTTGAGTTGACTTTACTGTAAAATAACGGCACACGCCGACCACTTTCTGGATAAAATCTTTCAGCCAGGGTCGATCAATTTTTATTAGGGAAGGGCGGCTTGAAACTTTTTTTTTTATGTTTCATAAAATTTATTTAGGATCGGGCCTTTTCAGTAGGGTCGGTCGAACTACCGGAACGACACTTATATTTCTGTTAGGCGTGAGGCAACTCGGACATTTGTTCAAACATGTTTAAAATGGATGTTCTTTTACACTTTACCTTCTTTGACGTCAGTTTAATACGGTACCTGAGCTTAGCGGGAGGCACTTGTTTCTATGGAAATATACCTACGCTGGTTCTTTAAAGAAGTAGCGCAGCTTAATTGAAGCGGAAAATTGGTCTATTGTAAAATTAAGATATTTAACATTCCCAGACGAAAGGTGTGTATTCATTGTGAGAGTGGCTTAGTCGCGGGTACACATTTTCGTGATAGAATGCGTGGGTGCCTATAAGGAAGAGCGAGGTACAGGTACAAGGTGGGTTTGTGCAGTTAACAAGTATTTGCGTAAAAGTAAAGAAATAAAACGATTGGATACAGGGGAAGCTGCAATAGTATCCCTTTAGACAAGAAGAGGCGGAGATTTTATGTCTGTAACAAAGATACAAAATGTGTGTAAAAAAAAAAGCAACTGCTGTCTGAGATGATTACATGAAAATAAAAGCTGAAAAAGATAGATTTCATTGAAAAATGATATACAAACCCTCGGGAACGAGTAAAGTTAAACTTCGTAGTTTACGTGTCACTATCTAAAATATGTTTTGTCCCCAACGCCAACAAATTCAGTTATTATTCCGAATTTAAACGATGCAGTGGTACTCTCAAGTGTACCTGATAGATCCAGAATCAAGGGTCTGGTGGTCTGCTAAGCAGGCAAGTCTTACCTGCGTCTTCTAATATAAATCGAAGAACGCAGGCAAGCAGCCAACCAGTTGGTATTAAAAGCAACATGCCTGTATGTTTGACAAAATTGCAGAGTTGCGTGCATCCTGTCATTGCGTGTATATGAGTGATTAGTGTATGTTGATGTAAGCAGAGATCGCAAAAAAGTGTTAAACGGCGGAAGGTGACAAGTTGCCACTCTGTGGATTCAGCGCGCTGTTGGATTTTGCTGACCCTTGATGGTCACGACAGTGAAACCATAGCCGTTCAAAGAAATTTCAGGCGTTTGAACGTTCTTTCACAGCCACAGTTACAAGCTTGTGTTTTTCAGGTAGAAACTAAATGCTAAAAGTAAATTTTAAACAGTGAGCAGTGCAAATAACCAGCAAAATCTTGTTTAGCCTCTCTTGACTTTGCCTGCTGGCAGGCGTTGGCAGACATCAACATTCCACCGCGTACGCAATCTATTCCACATCGAGTGTACAGAGGTCTAAAGGTTGTCTTGAGACAACTAAATAACAACTCACACTGAGAATGATATTAGATTAACTTAGTGTAATAGTAAAGCGAAGTCTCGTATATTTTAATGTTTAAATATCTAGAGCTCCTTCATGCGAACAAGGTTGTTAACCTGGGTGGAGTGGGTCTCATGGCGACGATCCATGGTAGTTTGAGTGCAGCGCAGAGGCCTGCCTCCATCAATACAGGAAGACGAGGGCTCTGCAAACATGACCCGGGCAGGTGCGCCTATTTTCAGTTTTACTGAAATCAGATACCTATGGACATGACTGCATTAGAAAACTTACCAAGTGTTAAGATAACTCGTCATTCACAAACATTTCGTAATAAGGTTTACCCTTTTCCACTGGGCGGGGTTTTTTCTCTTCAAATGTTTCACCCCTTTTTTTTACCCAAAAGCATCAGGTAACTTTTTGCTTCCCTCAAGAGAGTGGGAGCCGGATGTGGTCGAAAGATGACAAATTGCACCAGACAGTTTTTTTTTATCCTCGGTAAGGGTCCCCTTCGTGCTGAAAAGGTCACAACGACATCTATTTTCAAATATCGTCTGTTCAGTTATTTTTTCTTTATATTTGCGATTTTACAAAACAATATTGGAAAGGCTGTGTCAAATAATATGGCAAAGAATAAAGTTTAACTTGTTGCAGTTAAGTATGCCATCTGTTCTTTCCACCCTTTTACCTTGGCAGAAAAGTACTCACATAATTCTCAAATTTTCATCTCATGTGTCGTGGGTTTTTTTCCCTTGTTTTCATCTCATGTGTCGTGGTATTTTGCCTTGTGATTGGCTACAGACTGAGCAACAGAGACGTAAGGATAATTTGCTTGTTATTATCGACATGTTTCCTTGGCTCTCCCTCCCCTTTAGTCGAGGAAAGCTATAAAATGACTTATAACTAACGATTAGCAAGATAGCCCTTTGCATGCACAATCAGTAGCTTGTTCTTTCTCTACCTTGCATACATTGAATTATTGTGGATAAAAGTGAGATTCTGGATTCGACTGTCAGGTCACTCTGAGGAATGTTGATGACGTCAGCAATAAAGTCCTCGTATTTTCAGCCAATTTAGTAACCACAAGCCGTGAAGAGATAATGTCAAAGCCTGATATGCATGCTCTGATTGTAAATCGACCTCACTCATCCTTCTGGCAATGTTGAGCATTTTGCGTTTCCCGTGAAAATAAACACACATCTTCGTCGCTGGAGCTGTTATTCTTCGTATAGGTTTGTACTTTGACAAAGTATCAACTTACGATACGACAAGAGGAATATCCCGATTTTTGCAGAATTATTTTCATCTTTTGTAAGCAAATTCAATTTACTGGTTTAACTTTTATCGCAACCTCTAGGCCCACATCACATAAATACATTACCAAACAAAGTGTAACAACACATGTACACTGCATACAGTTTCACATGTGGGGATTTGACTGCATTACCAAAGGGAAATAGTAGTTGTAATAGTAGTAGAAGTGGTAGTAGTCTTTATTGACCGTGGGTCCAAACATGATATTAAGAGCAGTCAGATACATACATGTACACTAAAACAAAAATTATATAGAGCACATATACAAAAGAACGAAATGTAAAGTTGTAGGTATCATTGACAAGACAAATGACAGGCATTTCTCATTAAATTTAGTAAGACGAGAAAATATCAGATAAGCAAAAGGTCTTTCACATTCTAAGTACGCGAAACACTTTTTGTTTATCTGTGGTATCTTGTCATCTTCCTAAGACTTACATTATATGAACATGGGAGAAGCGAGTCCTAACTTAACCTTAATTAAGCCATGGACGTAACTCAATCACCACATGCTAACTTCCCCCAAAGTATTATCGCTTCTTTCCTGTCTCTTCTCCATTTTGTAGGACGAAACAGTCTTTAAGTAGTAATAGTATATGAAAGCTTAGGGTGTTGCTATATAATTAAAAACGTCCTGAGCCTTCATATACTAACATGTAAGACTTTGATGTATTGCTTGCGAAATGTTTGCTTATAACTTTTAAACAAACCTTTGAAATTATATTGATCGTGATGTTAGTGTGCGACTTGACTCATTATCTTTAACAATTTTCCTCATACAAAACTACTGCGTACCGTGCAGTTTGACATGGTCACAATGCTGAACATAAAATAAATGGTGCATTTCAGTGTTCATCGACATTTTAAGTGAATGCTGCTTGCTGGGTTATGATTCTTCCCGTTTGTGTTTGTCACTTAGTAGCAAATAAACAGATTACAATCGGACAGGAATTCCTAGGGTGACACGTCTGTTGATGGATGTACGGGTGGTGTATGAATATTTGTACGACGCAGCAAAGTGAATACCACCTCCTGCGTGCATCGCGATACTTCCCAGATCGAGTTACATAAATACAATTGAAGACAGACCCTAACAGTGTGTTCAGCTTTTTTAGCACTGATGCTCCAGTGGCGGGACGCAGGAGAGACAGCCGTGACCCGCATACAAATATATGCACAGGTACATATTTATAATACATACGGGCACAGGCGTGTACTCCTCTGATGCGGGCGTGTTACTATAATAAAAATTACAGACACAAGTAATCGCTTCATCTTTTGGACACAATAGTAAAGGCACCAAGTAAGTTCAAAATAGCAGCTTTTGTGTCGTATGTTTTCAGTCAAACACCCTCCCGTTATTTTATCCACTCCGACGGCCTTATGCCTGAAGGGGTTGACGTCAAGTGATTTTAAACAGACCGTGCATGGTAATAGTTATCCTACAAATCGTTTATATCCAACAAAACTGACCTCCCATCTGTAGAAACCATCTTTTTAGATATTGATGAACAAATAAAAGCTTTTCAGCTTTAACAGATTCACTATTTCTTACCCACAAATTCTTTTAATGAACACCTGCTTCCCATCATGACCTGAGAAGACTTCTCAAAATTTCGATTTGAGGGCAAATTCCTGGTGACTTTAAATACGAAACAGGTTGCAAGCTGTGGTTTTAGTTTCTGGGTTAGGTGACAAGGTGCCTTGTTACGCAGGTGACATTCGGTGCGTTTACATTTATATCGCACAGGGTTGCATTTCAAGTGGGCGGGAGAGATTGTCGCACCGGTATTTAAATGGTACTTTTCGCAACACATGCCCCATAAGTCAGCTGACCGGCCTTCCCAGCCTCTGTAATAACCGCTAAGAGTATTATGCTTCTCGCTTCTCCAGAACAAAAGTCGACACCAGGATGGTGACGAGTCTAGACTCCCAGGTTTTAAAGTTTTCTAACCGCTTTTTACATATCCAAGTAATCAATAATTGAAAAATATGACGTGTCATATATATATGTAAATATATATATATATATATTTATGTATATATATATATATATATATATATATATATATATATATATATATATATATATATATATATATAGAGAGAGAGAGAGAGAGAGAGAGAGAGAGAGAGAGAGAGAACGAGAGCATAGTTTCTTGCAAATATGAATTATATGAAAGAGCAACGCACTGCCATATAGCAGAACAATTGAGCGAAGCGCCCGAGTTCTGCTTTATGGTATGCAGTGCAAGTTATATATATATATATATATATATATATATATATATATATATATATATATATATATATATATATATATATATATATATATATATATATATATATATATATATATGAGAAACAGTTTTTCGGAAAATTGTCTCAGGAACACCGATCCTGGAGCCCCATAAGCTGTAATTAAGAAAATAAATCGGATTTGGTCTAAAATGAAGACTTTTGCGAGTATTTTTTATTTCATCTGTTTCAAACAAAACATTGGAATGAAAGTAACATAACAATACGTAATGATCAGACAGCTGTATCATAACGCGGTGTACGCTATGCCCACTGTACTGTAATGGTGTACGCTATGCTCACTCTATTATAACAGTGTACAACTCCCCCCCCCCAACTCTATTATAATTGTGTACGCTATGCCCACTGTTGTTGATAAACTTTATTTCTTTAATACAGATGAGAAAAGTAGCCTCTGGCTAATTCAAATTCCTCTCCTCGTGTAAATAGAAAGCAGCGGACATTTGTAACTTTCACAAGTGCCAAGTGAGGAAAGTAAATATAATATATATATATATATCTTACCAGCAACAAGGGAAAGAATCAGTCTGAATGTAGAATTAATAAATGAAACAACTTTACAGCTGTTGTATAAATATATACATGTACATATGTCAAACCACAAGATATTGGCGAACATAACAGAATTACAGTACAAAAACACAATACTGCTCACATGGCTAACCATTATCATCAGTATCGTTTCCCTCTAGAAAACGTCGAAACCTTAAAGTGCTAACAATGTATTCCCAGTATCCATGTAGCCTCCTTGCTATTATAGAACAATTCGTAGCATATGAAGCAGATGGAGTGCCGTACAATTATAAATTTACTTTTTCAGACTGATACAAGTTGTCAAGTAAAACACCAGTAATATTTGTTCTAAGAAAATTCACTATGCCCTGTGTATGTACGGTGTACGCTATGCCCACTGTATTATAACTCTATGCGCTTCTTGTTGCATCTGATGCTGGCCTTGTCAAGGCCTGACTCAATATTACCGGCTACTGACTTTTTTGAAAACCATATATGGTGCATGGAAAGCGAAAACACACTCGGAGATGACCTCTCCTCAAACAAGACTATAATGAGGATGTCACTGGGTGCGAGCATTAAATTTCCTCTTTCAAGTGCTTCAATCCTCTCATAGTAAATATGGATAATATATATACATGTATAGATTAATGGTTGACCTTTCAAACTTGATCCCATGAATAAAAACCAGTATGCTCTGTTCAGTGACATCCAGATACGTGCTGGGCATACTGTATTTTACCTCGGCTCGTAAAGGCATATATTAACATTAATGCAACCTAGGTTTGATATATTTATTCTAAAATCGGCATCATGTATAATCAAAAGTAGAACAAAAGAAACAGAAAACAAAATAAATTCAAAAGAAAGAGGAAAAAACAATAACAACCAAAAAACAGAAAACCAAAAAAAAACAAAAACAAAAAACAAAAACAAAAAACAAAAACCAAAAAAAAAAAAACCACAAAAAAAATAAAAAAACAAAAACAAAACAAAACAAAACAGAAACAAAAACAAACAAAAAATAAATAAACAATACAAACCCCCTCCCACCCCCCACCCCCAAAAAAATAATAATCCAAAACAACACCCGGCAAAGATGGAGCGATGATGTTGGTTTAAACGTAATGGGACAGCAACATTGAAGACAGTGTTGTTCAATATGTTTAAATGTTTCAACCTGAGAATTGCGAAGCAGCCCGCATAATTTTCCTTGTCAGAACAAAGTTATTTTTAAATACGTCCTTTGATCACACTGCCATAGATCAACATGCCTACAGGTATGTTTAACACATGCCTTATGGAGAAACAAGTGGAGCGAAAACGATCATTTCGTGACAACTGGGTGCCCCGGAAGAAAATACTGTCAAAACATTCGGGACTTTAAAAGAAAAGAACAAGTTGTGTAAATCGAAAGGTTACAACAAAGTTAATCACAGAACCCACACAGAAACAGAAAAATAAATGATTATTTCAGGTGGCACCCAGAAAGAATTGTTATGCTGGGTGAGAACCAGGACATTTTGTTTTTCCAAGAGCTTTTTTTCTTTCCTTCTTTACGACCAAATTTGTCTGGAGTTTTCCTTGGATTATTCCGAAAATCACCAAACTTGCCATTGTGACTGACCTACCAGTGAAATTTGTTGCATATTGTTTGGAATTTTCATGATGTTTAAAATTATGCAAATTAGGGGCAATTAAAATTTTAAAAGCTCCATATCTTCAAAACTCTTGCAGATACACACAAAATTTCAATGTGCATTCCTAGGTTTGTGACACCTGCCAATATAATGGCCAGTAAGTGAAAGTTGTAGAATTTTCAATTATGCTAATTAGGGGCATTTTAAAAAATTAAAAAGTTGATATCTCCAAACGTATTATGGATAAAGATGCCATTCAGTTCATAAGTTTGTGACAAAGCCGCATCTCATGAACCATGAACCAAAGTTGTAGGATTTTAGTGTATGCAAATTATGTGATATGCAAAATTTAAATCTTGAATAGCTTCAAAAGTTTTATAGACGGAGGTCCTATTCTTATTTCAATTTATGAGTTTGTGAGATAGCTGCATCCAAGAAACCATAAACTAAAGTTGCAGGCTTTTAATTTATACAAATTAGGCAAATACACAAAATTAAAATCTTGAATGGCTTCAAAACTATTATAGAGGATGGCGTCATTCAAACTTCAGAGTATAAGTTTGAGACATGGCCACATCCAATGAACCAAGAATCAAAGTTGTAGTATTTTAATTTGTGCAGATTAGGCTAACACATAAATTTTAGATTATGTTGAACAATGGCAAAGTGTAGCAATTCAAAACCTTCATTTTGAAGGCACCTTTTTCTAGATTTAAAGTGGATAAAGGGATGGATTCTATTGCTGTAAATTCTCCACTGTGGGATTTTTCGTTATACAATGGCTCAAAGGTAGGACGTAAAAGTACTTAATAAACGCTAATCTCACAACGAGATGTGATTCCAAGAGGGGTCAACAAGTGTTGATTGGCCAAGTTCGTAGGAGGGAGCACTTTGCTGTAGGTGTTACATTTCGTGGGGTCTATACATCAGCATATCTAAACCATTGTACAACAACACAACTCTTCTCACTTCAGAATTTGCTACTCAGGAGGAATTGGGATGATTAACCAATCAGAATGGCATATCTAAAAAGACAGTTTATGCTGACAGAAGATGGGTGTTATTCTAGACAGAACATTAAAATATTTTGCTAACTTTTACTTATTATTGAGCAATTTACACTCTATCTTGTCTTTCTGTGCATAGACTGGGCATTGATGTAGGCTCGGGCATAACCAGGAAAGGCTCAATTTGGATGGTCCGTCCTTTGAAAAGACGTGATCTCATTACACTCCTCCCATATCTTTGGAAATCATGAACTATTCTAAATGGATATTTACTTAACCAATCCATACGCCCTCATTGCACTCTATTTGTCAGTTGGTCTGTATCACCACATATTCCCATCCCAGATAATTTGGTAAGTTGAATGATCATATAACGTACGTATGCCCCTGTTCAGATCAAAATACATATTGGACCCTCCATTATGGATACTTTCAGCTCCCTGTCCTTGATTGGATGCTATCTCTGCAGCTGTCCTCCATGTCCTTGACTTATCGCCTCTTTCCTATGCTACTGGCGGAATGCTATCACCTCGTTTGCCTGCCCCCCCCCCCGTTATTAACTAGATGCTGTCACAGTTGTTGTCTAACCCCCCTGCTATTGACTGGATGCTTATCTCACATCTCTGCTATTGTTTTTGTTGATATAGTGGCTACCTCATCTCCATGTCCTTTATGACTCCTGACAGCAGTCTTGTGTGGTTTATGTGGAAAGACCAGAAACACTTCAAAAGAGCTAGCTATCTTTAGAATTTGGTTGTGACAGCATATTTTTTAGCATTTTTATAATAAAAATGGTTTTTAAACACTTTAACTGTAATCCTCTTTGATATCACGATAATAAATAGTTTAAATGTTTTGTTTTGTTTTGAAAAAAAAACTTTATAAAACTGTATAAACATTCCATGGAAATGGAATTTTACCGGTTTCTAAAATTATGTTTTACTACTTTCACTTTTGTAGTTACTCTGTGTTCATGTCCCTGGGTTCTAGGTATCAGATAACCTGTTTCAGATTTTCTCTAGTAGTAGTTCTTTTCACTACATGCTGAATATTTGAATGTTTTCAATTTTTCTATTTTTATGGATAATGATTATTCAGTTCCCACTTCACAATTTGCAGTCAGTTTGCAAAATGTTTATGTTGAGCCAGTTTGGGCTCAAAAGGAAGCACAACTTCTCTTCTGACTGAAAACAGTTTATACCTTTGCCATTTGTCAATAAGACATGGAGTGTGAAGAGAACATGAGACTCTGGGAAACAAGTGTGGTACCCAGGACAACACTTGTAGCTTAAGATGCAAATGGTCTAGTGCTCATTCTGAGGAAGCTGATCATTTGGAACACGAGGTAGAGCATAACATACTGGCTAAAGCCAAATCCAGAAGAGATGTCTCTGCAAAAACAGTTACCAGAACTGCACATCACAGCTATGCTTCCTCTCGAGCTACTGCCCCAGGAAGTTACTGTCAAGTAACCAGGAAGGCCTGTACCTGAAAGGGTCTTGTCTGACAGGGTCTCTGGCCTGACTCTGCAACCACCCACATTTCCTCCTGCATCAGTGATCTCTGTTGCCATTGGGACTGCTTCTCTATCCCACATTTATTCTTACTCCAGCATACCATAGAGGCAGCTTAGGTCATAACATGGGCTTGGATTGCTGCTGATGATAGAGATCTTGAGGATGCTAATGTCATTGCATTGGAATCTAGCCTGTCCCTTATTGACTCTGTGTCCTCAATGTTGATGCCAGCCTCCCTGTTCTGGGACAGCAGAGGGATTACATGGCAGAGGCAGACAAGGCTGAGGATGCAGAACCACAGTTCTTGTGCACTACAGATGAATGAGTACTCAGTAATCTTGCCTACTGCAGCACTAACACCGTCAGTGTCTCAGGACGAGCCACCTATATAGGATACTTCCTAGGATGCAGCCCTGTTAGTAGAAAGTTCAAAAGAAACTGGGATATGCTGATGAAGAGGTGGAGGGTGAGAAACCCAGGCCTTGGAATACCTCATCCCCTACATGAGTATCAGCCACATCATGAAGTTTCTAAGGCACTGTTATGGCCCATCTCAGAAGTTGTTACCATCAAGAAAGGCAGCCATATTGGTGTTTAACCAACAGTATTATTGAAAGCTATTAGTGCGCTCATTGACCTTTGTGGATGCAAAATAAATATTTTGGTGATGCAGTGAGCAGACTCAGCTCACAGCCCTTATGAAACGAGCAGAGAGTCACTGAGTTAGGTGCCCTGCTGGCTCATAGGAAAGATTTCTAGGTCTTACAATATCCCTAATGGACCTAAGAAGCCTAACCTGCCAATGATGGTGTCGGCCATTATTCTTGACAGCTTAGACAAGGTGTCAGGGATACTGACATTGCCCTTTTTTTTGGGGGGGGGGTGGCTGTCTCTGTTGCCCTGGGTAACAAATGAGGTGAACCAAGCAACCCAGGGCACTGCAAAAAGCATAAAAATGGCTCAAAAAACTGGCAACCGAACCAAGGTTCCCTTGGCAGTCACAGGCTTACCTCAGACACAATCATATCCATGTTCCAAACACAGCAAACAAGGTTCAAACCCTTAGGATGTCAGCCAATGTCAACATGCACCACAGGCTCTCCCAAAACCCCTAACAGAGTAGGGGCAAAATTCAAAGACTTCATCTACAGATGGCCACAGTACACATTTGACCCCTCTCTTTTAAGCATGATAAATTATGGCTACACACTTTATTTCCAACAATGAGGTGCATTATCAATATTCAGGGAGCTATTTACCTATAATATTCAGATAAAGAAAGCAGCTATTGCCCACATGGAGGAAGCCACATTGAAACTTAAGCTGGGAGTCATAGAGGTGGTAGTATACCTGGGGTCCCCAGCATTTTACAGCTCTAATTATTTATCCCATGAAAGGACAGGGTTGGAGCCTTGTGAAAGGCATGTCTCACCTCATCACTTTTCTGCAAAAACAGTTGTTCAAGATGGAGACTCTGGCTTCCAGTTTGGCAACACTATGGCCAGCCAAATGTCTATCAATCTTAAAATGTGTACTTCCCAATACCCAGAGTCAAAATTTAGTGATGGGAATTGAGATCCATTATAGCATGTCAAGTTTACTGATTTAAGGCCCCCATTTTCACCTATGGTGTTCATACTTGTAATAAGTGGCAGTGAATTACACAAACCACATAAGCATGCAACTTCACATCTACAAAGATCACTGGCTTCTTTGGTTGTAAGCACAAATACTGCTATGCCAGGATACAGCATTAGTTCAAATGATCTGCATGAACATAGACCTATTGATAAATTATCTCAAGCCTAACCCAGATGCAGTATGAGACCTCGAACTTCCTGGGCAGTCAATCAAGTCCTCTGCCCTTCAGTTGTAAGTCTGAAGCTATTACTTGGCTGTCTTCAGTTCATGTTGAAACAGTTTTTTCCCAAGAAGGTAGTACAGGCCAGGGGACTACGTGGCACAATTTTGCGGCACGTATAGATATAAGTTATACAAATACGGTCGTCGCTTCAAAGTGTCCTCAAGGGCAGTCAACAGTGTTTATGTTACCAAATGAACATTGTGGTTAGATCCAGACAGAGAGCTATCCCCAGATTCTTCGTGGCCATGTGTGGCTGGAACCTTCAAAAACCCATCCTTCATCCGATCATTTCTTTTATCTTTTTTAATCATAAAAGTACCTCGGGATTTTTTAGTTACAAATTTCTAAACGATAGGGCCAAATATTGTATGAAAATGCTGACAAAAATGACCTTCAGTGTGTAAAAATTTGCGGAATTTTGGTCTATCGGAAGCGATTTTAAGGAATTTTCAAATTCATACCGCACTCAGGGGAATTTCCAAAACAAGGGTCCAAGGTGTGTCAATACCGTTAAACCTGCCTGAGCGAGCACCTACATAAATGGACTTTTTTTGCCTGGTCCAGTTTTATTATCCCTATGGTTCCCACGTTAATGGACCTGTATTTTGTGGGTACTTGCTCAGTGTGGGCAGTGGGCACTCTGAAAGGGCTTCGCATACCGAACATTTACTCAGGTAGGAACCATAATATGAGGCATGCATATTGCTTTTCTGCCACAACTGCACACCTGGTTGTCTTAGTAACCATAGTCTCGCCTGGCGAGATTCGGGCCGCTGTCTGTTTGGGGGAGCGAGATATTACTAATATTTTTGAAATAATGAATACTTAGTACAGGCAAATGGAAATTTGTTCTTGTGACCAATATAGGAAGCACTAAATGAATATAACCCTGGTATTTGTAAACTTTATTTTCACTAAAAGACAACTTTGTCAACACATGGTGTCCAGCCCTGTCTGTGCCAGTGATATGCCTGTGTTTCCTCTGTTATTGATAAGCGGGACCCCCGTGCTTTGTGGCGGGAAACTAATATGCATGTCTTGTGTTTGTAACTTTTTTAAATATTTAATTTCAAGTCGAGTGTACAAAAAACGGGTAACATTAGCGCCGAGACACTACTATCCGACCATGCATATTATTATGAGAGAAATCATATATATATATATATATATATATATATATATATATATATATATATATATATATATATATATATATATATATATATATATATATATATATATGTATATATATATGTATATATATGTATATATATGTATGTATATATATATATATATATATATATATAACACAATATGTACAAGCCATGTCTGTAGTATATGACCGAAAGCCGTCATTACCATGCAAGCTACTGCTGTACAGGTACAGTACTAAAAGCCAAAGGCAGTAGTGAGGACGGTCTAGATTAAAAGCTACATCACAAACGGGTCGAACATGACACAGCTGGTCATTTTAAGGTAAACAAAAGTGATTTAATTCCTGCTCTGACATAAGACACACATGGAACATCAACATGTGGGACCAAGCCACGTATATACAAGTCTTTGGATTGAGAGAGTGTTGTGGCTTCCTTCATGGGAAGTGGTAGAGTATTCCACAGCTTGGCCCCTTCGTATCGCAAAGAGTGTTTTCCAAACGTAATTGTATGAAAAGCAGGCTGTTTAAGTTGCATATTATCCCTTAGATTGTATGCGACTCTTTTTTTCTGATAAAAGTCATGAAGAAAGGAAGGGCTGCTTTTATCATGTATGTATGTATGTATGTATGCATGTATCTATGTATGTATGTGTGTATGTATGTATGTATGTATGTATGTATGTATGTATGTATGTATGTATGTATGTATGTATGCATGTATGTATGTATGTATGTGTGTACCCATTTCGATGTATCTTGTACTAGTTTCCCCCGGGTTGGAAAGTTAAGAAAATATTATGTCATGGTATAATCAGCAATACATGGCAAGACAAAATATAACTGTGACACCTTTGCGATTTATAGCATTTCCGAAAGCAATAAACGCGTCTTTGATTTCACGTATTCAGTCGTCAGGTGATGAATCTGATTATAGTGGTACTACAATAAAGCCTTTGTTTTCTCCTCATCGCACATATTTAGTACCATTAATACCAAGGAAATGATGTACAATTTGTACCTGTATTTCAACACAGCTTGATTCACGTCCACAAAATCAAAGCAACACAAAGCCAGACCAACTATAGATGCTAATAAAATTCTTTAGCTCATGGGTTGTCTTTTCTTTAGAACAGTCCTCGCTGCTTTGAAGTGAATGTAAGCATGGTTTGTTTGACTTCAGGAGCTGCCATAACAAAAGAGAAGCAGATTATAAATAGCCAAACCATACCGCTATGGGATGTACTTGTTTCCCCCGGAGAAATATCGTAATTACTGAACAAACTTCATATAATCATAGACCTTCAGGGATTCAAGGATCTTTAACATCATTTAACCTCTCATTACTTTGCACAAGAGATTCAGAATGTATCAAAGGTCGTTGAAAAAAAACAACATTGAACTGGAAGGGCCAAATTCTGTTGTCACAAGCCGTGTATGCTGACGGACTAGTGTCTTGGAAGAACGCCAACAGAAAATACATCAGGACAAAAGACACTTACACACTTATGGTTATTGTCTTGAAGAAAATAAGTAAACTGAAAAGCAAAACCCTACAACATTTTTAATTCATCTTATACGTGTTATGTAGAAATAACCAGCACATTTGTAGCATACTAAAGATCCAAAAACGAGAACATAAACCACATTCTGAATTTTGAGTTCAGTTTAACATATTTGTTATGCGTTTGAGGACACAGGGCAGAGGTGATGACCAAAGTACGCACCTGTTTTACCCCTTCAACCTTGTGACTGTCAAATGCCAAAAGAGGATGGCAGATGAGCTTGTTCCCTCTGTGAGGGGACAAAGGGTACAAAGTGAGAGCAGATAACATCGACATACGCCAATCTCATCGCCATCACGTCGTCCAGAGAACACCATAACCCGTGTAGCAAACTGCTGCCATTGTGCGTTGCTGGGGGCTAAAGAACCTTAGTAAAAGCAATTAATCGGAGCATTAAATACGAGAGGGCGCGTCCGTGTCAAGTGGGACATTACGATTAGCCCAAATGGTGGGTCAGGATATGCGAATCCCGGTGAAATTATAGAAGTAGCACATAGAGAATTAAATGGACTGAGATTTCAAAAGATATTTCGGAACATGAACTACAGCAGATTAAAAACAGTAGGAGACAGTGTGATTTATATTTTGAATACCAGGTCACATTACGAGACATATTATTCTCCTGTTTTCAGAATGACTTAATTGATATATGATATACTACGCGCATACCTGGACATATGATATACTACACGTATAACTGGATGACTCTGAACAAAAAGATTCCTCACTTCCAGAGAATATTTTAAACATCCTTATACATATGGCAAACTAAGCACCGCAACTATATTTTTTATACAGCCATTAAATGTTTACTCATCAATAATTACAAAATGGGTACATCTAGCTACCATTGCTTACCTAATTTGCACATCTGCTCCTTGTTCTACCCGAATTTTATTTATCACTGACATGCAAATATGACGTTCGAATTAAAATTCCCGTGCAGTCAGTTCGTTGTTGTTGTTTGTTTGTTTGTTTGTTTTTATGTCTGTGTTGCCACACAGACATTCTTTTTCTATTCCTTCTTTCTCTCTGTCTGTACCAGCAAAATTGTCAGAAATTTCATTTCAAGCCTATTATACGCAGAAACACCAAACTTAGCATGGTCATACAAAAAGTCTGGCTTTTATGAACTGGGGTGACATTTTTTGAAAATGATACAAATAAGGGCCGTTTGAAAATTAAACTTTGAATATCTTCAAAACTATTGTATGCAGAGGTGCCATTTCTACTTCAATTCATAGGTTTGTGTTGTAAGCGCATCCTGTGAGCCACTGTCTGGCTGGCTTTTCCTTTTTACCTGCAATTTTTTACTGCCAAGAAACCTATTTTGCTACAGGTTTTTCTTAGATTTCATGCTTTCTGCCATGTAGTTCTTCTAATTTTAATTTGAATCTACAAGGCAATAAATTTCCTTTGTAGCCACACACACAGATTTGTTTTGAAGCAATCGGTTTTTATTTCATGTTTCAGGAATTTTATTTGTTTTTGTGTTTTCTTAGTTTTTGTTGCGCTTTTTTATTTATTTTAGTTCTGTGCAGGGAAAGAGAAATTGACCACACTAAAAAAAAACACGTGAAAACAGGTAGAGCGGTCGACCTACGCATGCGGTTGGCTTTGAAAAGGGGTTTCTGTGTAGCCTCAGGTGCCATTACACATAGATGACAAAGCGCTGACGGCCCGGTGTCTGGTTCTTGTTACACGACGCATAGCTGTGACAGGTACCTGTCATGTGCCGTCCAACCGAGACTCGTCTCTACAAATGATATGATTATAGGATTATGGATACCAGTATTGCTCCTTTCTACTTCCGTTATTAATTATCAGAAACTGGTTGTCATGATATGATCTTTTGTGAAAATGCAAACGTATTTGTTTAATTTCGCGAACGTGAAACATATTTCGTAACGCTGTTCGAGTTATTAAACCCCCGCGACAAACATGGAATGACGAAGAAGCGAAATTGAATATCTGTAAGTGTATGGATTAAATGTTATTTAGGAGTATGATGATGATGATGATTTATTAAGTGCCCCATAACTGGGGAAATCTGGATGTAGGTCAAGATGACAGTCACACAAGCATGGTGAAGTACTACAAAAGCTGGATCCTTTTGTCGATACATAGATAACTATGCATGAAATCTTCCAGTGAGAAAACGGTAGTGTATGCCCCCCCCCCCCAAAAAAGCATCCATGGAGTCGTGTTTGGTACTCATATTTTGTCCGTTGTGAACTTGGCTTGCATCAGAACACGGCCAGGGGATACGGACTTCAGTCCACCGTAACCCTTGACTGAGTTCGGAGCAAAACAGTGGACACTCATTGACCGCTTTGAAAGTTCGCAGTCGAACGCACCAACATGACCCAATGAGTTTTCCCCCCACTGCTCTTTCACGCACATCAACATCCATTACCTTTATTGACCATCCAACATAATCTCACAACAGCATTTTTAAACTAATGACTAACTGGTTTGGGATTTCATGCTGACAGTTACAAATGAAAGGGGTTTGCCACTGTCTGTAAGACGTGAGTTGGTCGGTATTTTGAACATCTCAAAACCAGCCCGACAGCCTTGACCAAGTAGCCTGACATCGTGTCTGGAAAGTACAATAAGGGACGTGTGCCATGCTGTGTTTAAAAAAAAATCATTTTTCCGTAACTAACTAAAGACAGTTCATTCACTGAAACAAATGCTCATGGTTTCATTTTATATCCATTTTAACAGAAAAAATGGTTTTATTTTGTTTTGTTTTTGCTATTGTCTTTTTTCTTTTATTTTATTTCATCATTTTCATTTCATTTCATTGCATTTTGTTTTTATAAAGCCTTTATCGAACAGAGCATCTGTGAATTGCTATCTTCAGAAAAAAAAAAGAACACCCCCCAAAAAAAAGATTAAAACAGAAAAGCCCCATACTGATATTATCCTTCCCAGTGATCCTCCGATATGGCCCCGCAGAGCCAACTTGATGTGGCCGTAGTCAAAAACATTCAGGCATTTTATTCAACTTTATTATTCATATGTTCATTTTTCACTTTTTCTCCAGGAGCTAGGTTAATAGTCAACAACAGTGACAGTGATTACAATTATGATGATAATTATAATAATGAAAGTAATCATAATTATAATGATGATGATGATAGTTGTCGTGATTCGGTTTTATTTTGTCCCGATTCTACAAACGTCAAGACACTTAAGTGAAGATACGTTCATGTACGCAGGCTTCTTGGCCTTTCCCCAGTCAAACAGTACAGTCACGACGTGATCTTCCGTGTTTCAAATCGACTTTGGTTGTTCACACGCACCTATACATAAATATATATATTGTATAGGTTATTTACTTCGAATTTTTATCGTATTTGTCATTTGTTTTTATGAAGTCTCACTGAAAGCGATGATAATAAGAATAAAAAATCATAAATAATCAAACAATCAAATAAATGAATAAAAATTTAAGTCTGTCTGTAGACTTGTTAATCTGTCTCTCAGATAAGATGGAAGGTTGATCAGGCTTGTGCTTGCTCGGTTCTTATCGACAAATCCAGACAGAAAAATTGAAAAGAAGATTTTCTTCAAAGGAAATCTGTGTGCCTTAAAAAGGTTGTAAATATGGCTAGATGAAAATTTCAGTCGAAATGACCTTGACCTTTAGAGGTCACGTTTAAATTACAAAAATGTGCAGTGTTGCAATACCTACAAATTGAGTCCAACATGATTAAAATTGGATGAAAATTGACCGAGTTATGGCTAGAAGAAAATTTCAAATGACATTGACCTTTGACCTTTATAGGGCATATGTAAATTACAAAAAAAGTGCAGTGTTACAATCCTGTGAATTGAATTTAGATTCGCACCTCTACCTATAATAGCCTTGAAGATATTCAAGATTTAAATTTTTAAATGACCGAAATTTACCTAATTTTAAAAACCGTCAAGCCTCTTTACAAAAACTCAAGACTTCATGTATGCAGGTATAATCATACCAAGTATATAATAGTTTTGAAACGAAATGTCGGACAATACAGAAAGAAAGAAAGAAAGAAACAAAGAAAGAAAAGGAAGGAAAGGAAGAAAGAAAGAAAGAAAGAAAGAAAGAAGGAAGGAAGGAAAAAAGGAAAGGAAAGGAAAGGAAAGAAAGAAAGAAAGAAAGAAAGAAAGAAAGAAAGAAAGAAAGGAAGAAAGAAAGAAAAAGAAAGAAAGAATTCCTAGAAAAACAGTATGTCTGACTGTGTTGGCACACAGACATAATTACTGTTTGAAAACAAACGAGCTGGAACTAAATGGATCATATGGCAACCAGCACACCATCGCAACTTGTATGTTCTGGCGCGCTATTGTAGCAGTCTGTAACTTTTATTTGATGATAGTAATCATAATTATGTAATTTGACACTTTTATTGCAGGCGGGCCCACACAAGCTTACGACAAAAACAATATTTACAGTACCAGGAATAACTTTGTCAAACACTTCTTGTGATATTTGTGTAATATACAGCCCCCCACCCCCCCCAACACATACATGCAACATTAGGTTAGTCATTCAGTTCTTTTTCTACTGTGAAAATGAATTAAAAGTAGATAACAGTAAAAATAAAGGTGACGGGTACAACTCTATATAATTTTACATAATTCACAGATTCTAATGGAGGCGCTCTCAAATGTGGAAATCCTACGGACAGTGAAAGCAGAGCGTTCAGAATTTAATACGTCTCTTCTGCCACTATATGATAATGAAGATATGTGTATATGTAAGCACAGTTTAAAGCCCCTGTGCTTTTATTGCGCAGCCTGATGGAAACTGTCAATCGAGTTCACGTTTTCAGTGATAAGAATAATTCCGTTACTACTTGTCAATATTGTAAATTCCTGAGTTTCCTCACCAAGCAAATTATCCAAACGATTTTGTATATCTTTGATCCTACTGTTTCCGCACCAGGTCATGTCCATCTGTTTGGGAACAAGCCAAAGGAATCTGTTGTTGACTTCCCTGATCCTTACCCGCCCAAATTTGTAGACAACGTGCGGAAATCTAAATTTTCGTCTGGTTCATCTTTTTATATGAACCTTGCACACTGACAAAATGTTTGAAACAAATGTCACGAAAAAAATCCCCCGCCAGCTTTTTTTCCGCGTTCTGGTGATAAGAGAACATCGACAGAAATGATATTAATCTCATTCTGGCCGGAAGAGAGTTAATGGGCTCGTTGGCCAGCCCACACCCCATCGCCCACTGAACACTTGCCTGGTATGCAATGTGGAGGGGGGAGGGAAGTGATTCACTGAAGATTCATTCTCAGTAAACCTGCACAAGGGTAATTCGATTAGCTATATTCCCAATGACAGCAATATTTTTTCACGTTTAATACATTAGCTTCACATTTTCCTGGTTTATTTCAAATTCCTTTCCTTTGCCAAACATCCAAATATATCCCTGAAGTGTATCACAGCGATTGCTCCTGCGTGATCATGCCGCTGACGGCAACCCGACCCCTGGTCCTCGCATGCCAGGCATAGAGCAAACATATCATTGACAGCGTTTATCGCGAGCGAACACCTCACTGAAAGCATTATGTCATAACATGTATATATATATATATATATATATATATATATATATATATATATATATATATATATATATATATATATATATATATATATATCCACCCTGCATTTCGAGAACAATTTGATTTATACGTATCAGCATCAGTCAGTGTTTTATCATGTATTTGTGTATACAGTGTACATGGATAGGCGAGGCGGAGTAAAGATGTTCGAGTGAAAGAGACGGAAGCGAAAAAAGAATAAACTCAGAGCACTGTTGTTACGAATTCATTTGTCTTTAAAATTGCTTGAAAGCAAGAAAGAAACCAGGGAGGGAGAGAAAAAGGAGGAGGTAATACTGATACTTAAAACTCACTGACGGAAAAGTGAATAACACTGTCATATATGAAAATAAAAGGAATTAATCTAACCAGTTTTACTTTATCTCCATAGTTGTCTCATTTGATTCTGGTAGTATCAAAGTGCATTATTTACTTCAAGAATAATACATTGAGATTTTGAAGCAGTGCATTCTGATAACATTTTTTTCATGCAGAAAGTGTGAGTTATCGGTTGTTCTTGTCGCGGATTAGGCTCCTAAAGTATCATAAAGAGCTACAGCAATGACCTCCTTCGTAACTGGTGTCCTGCAGCTTTTCCGCCAAAACAAAATGAACTCTGAAATCTAACGAACGGACACCTGTCAAACTATGCGCCTAAGTTCACGGTTGGAGGTAAAAGGATATTGCTGATGTAATTAGGCACTGTAAATGTGCACGTAAAAGGTATTAAGAAAACATTTTTATGTATATAAAATGTGGAATCTGTTTTCTAATTAACACAGCATGATGTATGCATGGTATCAGAATGGGACAAAACAAAAACCTACTGAAATGTGCAAAAATGTATTGTTTTAGCATCTGTGACATTATACTAGGTCAATTTATTCACTTCGAGCAACCCTTTAGTGCTCAAAGTTTTGTCTCACTTGTGACGATCTTGGCAGAGTACGCCAAGGTATAAATTAGTAGCCAGATTAAGATTGTGTAGCTACAGCTGCTAAACAAAAGTGACGCACATTCTGATGAAATCATATATTTAGATTCACAGACATGTGACCCACTACACGCAAATAAGACCCGTTCGAAATCCACTCGTGATAAAATCTTAACGTTACCCATCGATAGGGACCGAAGCATGTGGCAGAAATATAAACAGACTAAAACGAACCGATCCAAACATATTACTAAATTAATTTGAAAATATAAATATAAAAGTCTAGACCCATATCTTTTACATAGATTGCGAACCAGGACAAGCCTATATTAATCACTCTCCATGGTACAGATGTTGGTAATACATTCCTACCCAATTTTTGGGTGAGAGACTTTGGCAGGAAATTAATTTGCTCGTCTCGTCTCGGATTGGCATTGGTTGGTATTTTGAATTGACTTATAAATTTACGATTAAAACTGCAGATAACAATCTATACAATGATAAAAAATTACTATGAGAAATTTTTAAGCAAACATATATGCTGGGCGAGAGTCCAATTGGTGTTGGTATTACGATTGGAGATATCTACTATTTGGTGCTGTCACACTCTGCCCACAGGTTGTTGTTTTTGTACGTAGTCTGCGTCCTCAGTTCTGATTGTCACTGCGCACTGACCAGTTTTTACAGAAAGAAAAACGCTCACGAGAAAAAGAAAGGAGCAGAAAAAAATGAAGCGTAGGAAGCGGGAAACGAAGTAAACTGGAGCACCAAATGTCTATATACGGCTCGAGCCGTTTCTGCATGTGTCATCGATTTGGTGCTGAACTCATTCGGTATCTTCTTTTTTTTCCATAGTTTTTCTGTGGCTGTGTTTGTTACTTCCTGATTTCAAGACTGAGGTACGTATGAAAGTAGATATCAAAATTGGCTATCTAAAGGTGTTTAGATTTGCATCTTTGTGTTATGGAAGTAGAAAATCTTCTTTTTTTCATAAAGTTAGCTGAAGGATCCTTTAAGAATGATTCTTGCACATACATTTGACTAAAAAGGGCTTCCCTGGTAAAGTTGAATAAGGGCAGAATATTGTAGCGTGCATTACCACGACGTACAAGAAGCTGTGATCGATGCAATTATAACAAGGGAAATAACTCGTTTCAACGCGTCTAACTTTTAGGTCCCCTATTAAAGGACAAAAGGATTTTGGCCATTCTCACTTAAATCCAAGTAACCTGTGTCAATACATCCCTGAGTAGTCGGGCCTATTGCAACCAGTGGTTTTCAAAATTAATGTCGCCTGCCTTATCAGTTTCTCGAGTTTTGCGTTTACCCGTTAGGTTGCAAGCTCTTGTTTCCTTTGTCGCATGCCTTGTCACGTGACGTTGCACCAAATGCGACCGGCGTTAGGCTGTTGACTATCAGCGTACCAATGTGATAAGCTTCCAATACTTACAACCAAAAGTTTTGATGAAAGTTTAGCATCAACAGAAATAAAGAAAAGAAAAGTGACCCCCCCAAAAAAAATCAAATAGTTAAAATTTTGTAACAACTCGGAGAGCTTTGAAAAGTTTCCAAATCTTGATGGCCGCATGTTTTATGCACGCACACCATGCATTATGTACCATGCATGTACCCACCATGCCTTGTGTATCACGCTTTACATACCAATGAATTATGTAGCCATGTATTATGTATACCTTCCTACATGAACCCATGCTTTTTGAGGTCATGCATTACGTATGGCCATACATCATCATGTACCCGTACATTATGAACCAGCTTCTATATTCCAGTAACCGTTTGTCCATGAACTGTTAACTGGTCTTCAGTTAGTTTATTTCATTGACACAAGTGAAAGGTTAAAATTGTTCACAAATCCAAAGAATTAAGATAAATGGTTGATGTGACTGCAACATTACGCAGGTCTGAGTAGAACGTGAAACTTATGTGTGATAATGTTGCCAATAGGCTACATGCATCAATACCAATGCTGACAGAATAATTTTAAACGCATATGAGATTAATGTGTATGTCAATAATAATCATATTAAAGTATGCAAATTATTGGATGGACAGATGGACGGACAGCCAGCAGAATTAGATAGACGGACGGAGGGGCGGGTAAAGATAGATAGATAGATAGATAGATAGATAGATAGATAGATAGATAGATAGATAGATAGATAGATAGATAGATAGATAGGCTGATTGATTGATTGGTTGATTGATTGATTGATTTTCAACACAATTATACTAGCAATTTATATGCCAAATAAAACGAACAACGTCTTTTTGTCTCGACCAAATATGTATAGGGTGCGGTTGCAAAGCACATTTTATACTTTTTCCGCTGTAATTTTTTTCAAGACACGAATACAGGTCGAAAGTTGAACTGATTTAATAACACATCAGACTTATCTTAAACACATTTACCTCTATCAGGTAGAAAACTTGATCAAATAATACGTGAAAAACTTGCGCCATTTAGATTTATGTCTACGGGCATGGGGGACACAGAGTATATTTTTGGTACAAACCCTGGTGTGGGATTAGATATTCAATACTATTTGCATTCAGATAGCCCTTTCACCGGTATTTATATGCATTTCTATAGTCCCTCACAAAGAAACATTTTCTGTGGCGTCTACGCTGCTTAACGGTATGAACTGAAACGTCTTATGGAAGCGTGTAGGCTTTCATTTATATTCCAAAAACATCCGCTAACAAATCTTTCTGATGAATACACTGTAAAAAAAGTGTTTTGGTAATGATGATGATGATGATGATGATGATGATGATGATGATGACGATAATAATAATAATAATAATAATAATAATAATAATAATAATAAAACAATAATAATAATAATAATAATAATAATAACAACAATAATAATAATAATAATGATAATATTAATAACAATAATAATAATGATAATAGTAATAGTAATACTACAACCACTACTACTGCTACTACTACTACTAATAATAATAATGGTTAGGACGATGGTAAGAGTAACGGTTATGGCTGTCGTCATGGTAATGCATGTAGCAATACAATAACAATAACGGGGCAATCCTACGAAACACCCGGGTATTAATGAAACAGAATTAAAACTTGTGTAAAGTGTGTAATGTTGCAAGATCAATATTTAAATATGGAAGCTTTGCTTTGCACGTGCAGACAGTAGATCACTTTGAAGTGCTGATTGCAGCCCGTGTGACATGCAGTTCTACATTAAAATACAGTTAACCACACAAATTATGTTTGTCATGTGAGAGATTTGTTATGAAAAGCCAGTTGTTACTCGATTTGGAAACCTGGAAAATCGATCGCGTTAAAAAGGCAGCGACCTTCCTTGGACTTGCATTGACCTTGGAGGCTTCTCAACCAAAATGTCATTGGTGAGAGTGGTATGTTCCATATTTGTCCACATTTGTTCTTCGGTAACTTTTCAAACCTCTGAGGGAGAGGATTTATTGTTCTTGAATTCGATCGAAACCCAATTAAGCGTATAGCATATTTGTAAGTTAGGAAGGTCAGAGAATAATATGAGCGGACGGGAGTTAAATCTTAAGGGTAAATGACTTTTTGTTGGGGGGGGGGGGGGGGTTGACGTATTTTCATATTTTAAGTGGCCTGTTGAGGTTTTTTTTAGATACAATGGACGAGGCTAATTCATTCATGTAATAATAATAATAATCAAAGAAATAATCAAGGTGTGAGTCCTGCAAACCGTGGGTTCTCTGGAGATAACGGGAACACCTCCGCAGGAACTGCTGCGCCCACGTGCACGTCACATGACTCAGAATTCATCTGGTGATATCGATCCGTACAGAGTGCCTGATGTCAAACTAAAATATTCTGCATAATCCAAATTGTGGATATACTGCTATCTGAAGTATGCACCTCCTTTTAATTCAGTTGAACTGGCCTGCGCTATTTCTTGTGGATAAAATCTGTATGAAAATCATCAAGAATTCTGTGTATTCAGTTTGAAGTGTTTCATCTACGTATACGCAGGTGGATCTGACTTGACATTGTAGCCATAAAAACATGATATCGCGGAATATTTTCAGTTTCAACTTTTCAAGTGCTAAATATTTATGCTGCTATCCCATTAAATCGCAGGAAGGATTTGCCAGTTTGCTTTGACCATCAAGCTAGGATTCCATATGTACGGGTACGGATACGGGTACGGCGTGCGGATACGGGTCAGCGTACGATTATGCAAATGGTGTGATTCCATATAAGGGGTGCGCGGTCCGTCGACTGTCTTTTTCCGGCGGATCGCCCAAGGATACAGGATGGCTTCAATCCTAAAATACCAGGGATACACCGCCAAATTATGTAATTCCCGTCCGTTCTGGGTACGGATACGATTTCAATCGCTGCATGGTGCGGGAAGAAAAATCGTACCCGTATCCGTATCAGAAACCGTACCCGTGTCGGCACATATGAAATCATTGTATAAAATTTTAAGTTGTGCGATTTTTGCCGTATCCGCACCCGCACATATGGAATCCTAGCTTAATCGTGACACGGCGTGTAATCGGAGACTTTTCTCTGAGTTACTCCATGGAGCAATTAAATTAGATTATTATTATTATTATTATTATTATTATTATTATTGGTAGTAGTAGTAGTAGTAGTAGTAGTAGTAGTAGTAGTAGTAGTAGTAGTAGTAGTAGTAGTAGTAGTAGTAGTAGTAGTATTGACATGCAAGCCTAATGACAACTAGACGACGACTGTACACTGAGTGACCTTCAGTCCGGCCAATAACGACCTTCATCACCCTTAATTAGTATCATTTGCCGCGGCCATGGACGACGTGGCTGGCAGTTCTCTTACTTTTTCTCGGTCGACGTTTAACTTTGTCCAAGATTGCAACCAATTTTCACAGTTTCTGTTTTTCCAAGATGAATGTAAACCAGACTTGTAGCTGTTTTGCTTTGAATGGTAACTGGAGTAACAGTTCCAGCAGTTATTTTTGGTGTGCACAAAATTGTTTGATTATTTACCTACTTCCATTTGGTTTGCCGAACTCTAGTTTGATTATTAAAGCGTGTGTGTCAACACACACGCTTCTTTCTTTCTTTCTTTCTTTCTTTCTTTCTTTCTTTCTTTCTTTCTTTCTTTCTTTCTTTCTTTCTTTCTTTCTTTCTTTCTTTCTTTCTTTCTTTCTTTCTTTCTTTCTTCCGTCCTTCCTTCCTTCCTTCCTTCCTTTCTTTCTTTCTTTCTTTCTTTCTTTCTTTCTTTCTTTCTTTCTTCTTTATCAGCAAATTTGTCCGGCAATTTTTTCCGACACTATTATACAGACAAACTCCAAACTTGGCATGATTGTACCTCCATACAAGGAGTTTTACACAGAGGAATGAAGATGTTTAAAATTATGCAACTTAGGGGCATTTGAAATTTTAAATCTCGAATATCTTGAAAAGTATAATAGATACAGATGCCATTCCAACTTCTACTAGGGGGTTATTGACCAGTGTACATCTAATAAATTTAAAACAAAATTTGTAGCAATTTAAATCATGCTAATTGGCAGCATTTGAAATTTTAAAACTTGAATATTTTCAAAACTGTTATAGATAGAGATGTCATTTCAACTTTTACTAGGGGGTTGTTGACCATTGCGCACCTAATGAATTAAAAACAAAAGTTGCAGCAATTTGAATTATGCTAGTTAGCAGTATTCGAAATTTTCAATCTTGAATATCTTCAACAATATCACACATAGAGATGTCATTTCAACTTCTACTAGGGGGTTGTTGACCATTGTGCAACTAATGAATTAAAAATAAAAGTTGTGGCAATTTAAATTCTGCTAAATAGCACCATTAGAAATTGTAAATCTTGAATAACTTCAAAGCTATAATAGATAGAGATGCCATTCCAACTTCTACTCCTGTGTTATTGAATAGTTGTACATTGCCATACCAATATGCTTTGAAGACACACACACTGATTTGTTATGCAGCAAATCATCTTTTCTAGTTTACTTATTTTATTTATGTCTGTGTGCCAACACAGCCATTCTGTTTTTGTAGGAATTCTTTCTTTCTTTCTTTCTTTCTTTCTTTCTTTCTTTCTTTCTTTCTTTCTTTCTTTCTTTCCAGGCAAATTTGTCAGACATTTCATTTGAAAAGTATTACACGTAGAAACCCAGACTTGGCACAATTATACTTCTATAGATGAAGTCTGGCTTTTTTATAATGAGAGGTCATGCTTTTCAAAATTCTGCAAATGAGGGCTAATTGAAGTTTTAAATCTTCAATATCTCATATACTGTAGCAGATGTGGTT